>OX578284.1:57298618-57898618 GCA_951217055.1 Gerris lacustris
GGTGGATGTCAAATTTAACGCTTTTGACATCTGACGCACGGCACAGAAACTAAATAGCCCAGCGTTAGAATGTCTTTTTGAAACTTAAATAAATTGAAAAAAAAATTTTCTTAAAAGAAAAACAATTACTTTCATGTTTTAACTATTTGACTTGTCTTTTTACTCATCAATTTTTCGTGGTTAAGAAATTCCTCTAACATAACTCTCTCCTCATATATGTAGTGATGCAAAATGTAAATCTCAATGTATTTTATTTATTATTTAACATATATATATATATATATATATATATATATATATATATATATATATATATATATATATATATATATATATATATATATATAATTAGTGTTAGTGAGAGACACCAAGGGATGTGCCACGCAAGCGTGACACATAGGAACTGTTCCAACATTAGACTATACGTCACAAAGATGTTGGCTCGGCATTACGCCATGTCCTGCATCGTTTCGTCGCGTCCGACTCATCAGGCGGACTCATCATAAAGCCCTATACCTGATCTTCTTGAGTTGGTATAGGTCCAGAGTTGGGTGGGCATCGTCGGGCCCCTGATGAGTCGGACGCGACGAAACGATGCAGGACATGGCGTAATGCCGAGCCAACATCTTTGTGACGTATAGTCTAATGTTGGAACAGTTCCTATGTGTCACGCTTGCGTGGCACATCCCTTGGTGTCTCTCACTAACACTAATTGTGTACCTTATTGCAGTGTGCAAAAACACGGTATTACATTGCTGATATATATATATATATATACGAGTATATTAATTATAAATAAGTTATTGTTTAGAATAAGGTTTGAATGGAAAAAATATTAATATATCTATATAGATGGGACCTGGGTAGACCGTGGGATAGAGCGCTTGGTTTTCAATCAGTCAAGTATAGCAGCATCGAGCGTGGTCAGTTGTTGGATGGGTTTCCATCAGACCATAGAGCTCTGGGTTAGATTCCCGGACCAGGCCCCCCGCTCAATGTCCACTAAGCATTGTTTAAACAAATGGGAAGCTGTTCGAAAGAGTGGCGCAACCAAGTTTCGGCCTGGAAACCATGATTTACCCTAGGTTTGATGTAAATAGACCTAAATGGCCTGCGTCTTTCGTCTTCGGGTGTAAAAAATAAACAGGTCAAGTGTGTGCTAGTCAGCACACAGCAAGGGTCCGTAGGCCACACTGTATACTGTATAAACAGTGTTTTTTTAAAATACTAAAAAGCTTACTTTGAACTATCCTAAGGGTCTGATATTCTCAAAACACACTCTGATAAAATATTTTTTTGCCACTGATCCGGACTACAACCATATAAATACATCGAACAGACCATAATTATAAAAAAAACGTATTTTATCAATAAAAAATATAATAATATTTTTTTCGAAAATTCCAAAAAGTGGTATCTTTACTTTTGGTCGAAGAATGTTCAGGAATTTTTTCAGATTTTTTGCACTTCACATAAGCGAGATAGAGGAGGGGACACGTTTCACACCCACTTCAAACTTGCCTTCGCTCGCCCTATCAAAGTTATAACCAAAGAATTATATATTTTTGTAATCAGCTCGACGTACCCTTTAATATGATTCCCCTTACGGTGTCGAAAAAAAAAAAAAAAAAAAAAATTAACCCTTATGTTTTTTACCCTATTTTTTTTGAAAAATATTTTTTTTTTAGTCGCTATATCTTTAAAATATGTGGGTAGGTACAAGACACATAGATGCCAAATTTCAAAGTGATCGGACGAAAGGTTTAGCCGTGAGAGCAGGCGTCCGGACGGACAGACAGACACACCCAGGAAAATATAAGGGTCCTTGGTTTTGCCTACGGACCCTAAAAATATATTGTCGGAACTGTATTGAGAAATATTTCTCTTGAAGTGGGGATTGCTTCCGTGATGTTAAACCTAAAATTTAATAACTCAAATCCACCTCCTGCTCGTGTTATGATTTATCTAAACATGTAGACGTTTTAAATCCATAAAAATCTCCAATTCAAATTTTCGCCCCTTCAAAGTACCTTTCTCTGCTTATGTACTGAACATAATTTGAAAAATTAAAAATAGGGGAACCATATTTATTGCAGCACAAAATGTGACTGACTTCATTTCGATTATTATTTCGAATATAAATGATCGTTTTATCATACAAATTAAAGAGAGAAAATTGAATAAGTAAATTGGGTTTTAATAGAAATTAATAAAACAATTATAATGAAATATAATAAATCACAATTAGTAAAAACAATAACTTGAGAAAATGATTTGGGAGTAATTACATTATAGAGGGAAGCTATTAATTTATAATTGAAATATATAAATTAGTCTGTATTTGGTATTATTCCAATACATTTCATAGAGCCTGATAATATATCGGCGTCGGCTTATCTTTATTTTATAGCTTTTAGATCTATAGGTAGAATAATTAAGTGCTAAATCGTTCTGCGAATCTATATTGTCATGCCAATTCAGTTTTATAATTATACTCTCAACAAATTCGAAAACGATAAAATAAATATAAACTCCCTTCGAAGTAGAGCATCGACTTGAACTGCGAGACCCTCGAGGGTTATAAAAACAAGAAGCTCGTGAAAATAATGGATATAATAAAGGGTGAAAACATTTTCGTCAAAAGGAAATAACCGATTCAAACAATTCCCTGAACAAACAATTTTCGAGATAATGGGAAATAATTCCCAACTGTTTTGAGATTCAGGTGAGGAAAATTACAAGGTTGGTAGGTAAATTAAGTTACAAGTGTTGCTAGAGGAGAAAATTGTTATTGAATCACGGAATTTACACTTCTGTTTAGATTTCCAACGCTTGAGATGTTGAATAAATCACCCAATTTTGTAACAAGAGGGATATTTTCTTTTTATATATTATTTTAATTAGGTTTTGACTGAAATAAATTTAGTTTATATTGTTTAAGTTAATCGCAGAGACATTTTATTTACTTAAATAAATCTTTTTTACTTTCTGTAGAAGCGCTACATAATATAAATCTACAAATAGAACAACAACGAATACTACGGCAATTCATCTAGTTATAAAAGTGATAAATGCTTAAATTTATTTATATATTATGTTGGATCGGAAGATTTCTAGGTTGAATTCGGCTGAAATGTATTACTTTTTTTCTATTCTGGTATAATAGAGTTTAATGCGATTTATGTAATAATAATTGAACATTTTAATCGCTAACCAGTAGTTAGCGAGCTCTTTAATACCAAAATAAATAAAAATATTGGTACTGATAAGAGAGCTCAATTGGAGGATACTTAGTGATAACCAAATCCCGAACTTTTTTATAATATTTTCATCATCTCAATGAAGTGCCCGAGGATCGTCATACCATTGATATTTTAATATTTGAGTGATGAAAGGACAAAGAAATTGTCAATGAATGATACCTCAATGAAAGATACGGTGGGAGCAACCGAGAAGTAGATGGTTAATCAGAGCAAAAAGAAATCTCCAAAGGATTGTAGAATTTATTTTGCGAAGAAACATTGTTCGGGAAGCAATATTTAAGAAGCCAAATTTCTCCTTTTGTAGGAAAGAAATAAAGTAGTAATGTAAAACGAAAAGTTCTTCTTTAGAATTCATATTTAATACTTTTACAACTTCTCTAATACGATAGAAATGTAGAGTTTATCGAAACCTAGTTAATATTTTCTTTAATATTATATAGTTGTTTTTGAAATGTGCTATATTTTGAAAGATACAAAATAGTCCGGTCATTTTAGGTTTTCTGTTCCAAAAAAATCGGAGCTACAATTTTTTTTTCTCGATCGCTTCATTTTGACGTTCTGAAAAACATTAAAAATCGGCAACGAGATCGTCTTAAGATATTGTATTCTAATCCACTAGTAGTAATGGTTAGATTTTTAAAAATTTAAATTTAATTTGTGTATAAATCTGATTTTAAGATTGCTCTCTCTGTTTCTAGTTTAATTGTTGTATTTCAGTGACTTTGTGTACTTGATACTGTGCTTTGCATATCTGCTTCATCACGTGCAGATACCATAAAATTAGTTAATATTTTTTTTAATATTATATAGTTGTTTTTGAAATGTGCTAAATTTTGAAAGATACAAAATAGTCCGGTCATTTTAGGTCTTCTGTTCCAAAAAAATCCGAGCTAAATTTTTTTTTTTTTTCGATCTCTTCATTTTGACGTTCTGAAAAACATTCAAAATCGGCAACGAGATCGTCTTAAGATAGACGAGATCACGTTAATAGATATTCAAGGGCGAAGGTCAACAAATTCGGTATTTGCGAATAGCTCGCTTCCTACGGCTCGGACACTAATCTAGGTGGTTATCAAAATTTCCTACAAAAAAGACGTCCATTTTTTTACGTACAATGGACAGTTTACGGAATATAGAGCGATGAAAATCTATGAATATCTAGTATCCGTCGTCACTCCACTTTTTACGTAATTTTACGAATATCTCGCTTCCTACAGTTCGGAGACAAATTAAGGTGATTATCAAAAAGCAATAATATTAAATTTCCCACAAAAAAAAGTTGAATGATAAAGTTCTCCGAAGTTTCCGCACAAGGCGTAAAAACGACCAATAACATTAGCTTTTCCCCGAGGCAGCTCCACGGTGGGAACCGTTTTTCTATACCTACGAGTGACATTTCAAGTTTGTTTAAACCTAATTTGAAATATTCGTGTTTCCAGTGTTTTAATATTATACAAAGGTAAGTGTTATGATGACAATCGCAATGCAGTCTTCCTTGTGTGGAAACTGGAGCACTTAATTATCCAAACGGTTCGTTGTACGTAGAAAATGAATATGAAACGTTTCTTGTGTGACATTTGATATTCTTCAATTTTTATCTGATTTTCAATAACCGAATAACCAAATTTGTTGACCTTTGCCCTTGAATATCTCAAGGGCAACCACGATCTCATTGCCGATTTTGAATATGTTTTTCCAAACGTCAAAATGAAGTGATAAAAATATCATTTTTCTTCCGATTTTTTTTGGAACAGATGCCATATTTTTGACTACAATTGTTTAAGGTAGAATTATCTTTTATCACAACACTGTTATTTTCTATTTCAGCTGTATAATCAAATCTAGACAGTTCTAATGAACATGTTGAGTTGTTGTTCTGGAACAAAACCTCGTATGTGGTTCCACAGGTGTGCATGTAATTCCTGTCGTTAATGTTGTACATCAACAGGTTTTTAAATCATGTCGTCTAAACCCTTTAAGAATGATCTTTGTAATGGGCGCTCTTTTACTTTGTTACCCACCTTATTTATTTTCAAGTTATATATTAATAATTACAAGATAAAAATAACTTTTTATATACTACGTTTTTAAATTTTCTGTTGAATCATATGTAATGTTGATAATACATTGTCATTGTTATATTTTATTATGTTAATGAAAAAAAATACATAGTTCCGAATTTATTTACTTCACATAATAATGACAACCATCTAGAGAGCTGATCTTAAACCTATAAATGGACAAATCTTTGTACAACGGATCTCGCCGTGCTAAACACCGAATCTAAACCGTGCTATTGATTTGCCCCTGTGTAGGGACAGTAAGAGAAGAAAAATGTGTACAAGTAAAGATGTACAGATGCAGAAAAATTAAACCTATACCTAGGACACAAGTTTAAACAAACCTGGGTGTCACACGTCAATTAATTTATTTCTTTGTTAACTTTTCACTGTCATTCAATGTTTACTTCTTAATAAAAAATCACAAATTTGAAACCCATCAAAACGAAGATTGTAAATACTATGGGATATGTCAAAACAAATAAAATAACTTGCGGATTTTTTCTGAACTAACTTTTTTTACAGCAAAATTTGCTGAAAACGAATTAAATTCTGAAATAATGTATTGTCATCGAGTTAAAGTTAAATGCTAAAAGTTTCAAATGCCTAGCTATTCGGGAAGTTAGATAAAAATCGATTGCAAGATTTGTACTGGACAAACAAACAAACAAGAAAGCAAGCTAATAAAAACGTAGTAAAAAGTGTGATATTCCTTTGTCCTAATGTAAATAGGACTAAATATCCCTTTGTCTTAATAGTTATTGACTTGATTACCCATCCTATTTTCAACATTTTATGGATATCAATAAATAGGTGCTGTAACAAAATAAATGAGGTGTATGGACGCGCTTCTTTTACTTTGTTACCCACCACTTTCTTTTCTGTTATGGAGGGTATCAAAGTAAAAAAGTACACACTTTTTTGTTATAAAATTTAATAATTGAAAGAAACAATCTTCGGTAGGAGAGAAAGTTTGATATTTATGATTACGACCACTTTGTCTTATCTTTTGCAAGAAGTGATTAAAGTTAGTCATTAAATTCGCTCCAGCGTTAACCAACAGTAAAATAATTTCTTTAGTTAATTTTCTTGAATTTGGATGTAGAATAAATCCGATTTACGTTTAATACGAATTCATTGCCGGAATTTCCTGCAAGTAATCTGTTTATAATTATATTCATTTAATAATAATTTTCCATTATCCACCCTTTAATAATTCACCCAACGAATCGGTAACATATATAGATATGTGGGAACAAATCTTACCTGAGATCAGAAGCAGTTTTCAAAGATTTAGCCTTAATATTATTAGATAACTGTAATTCTAATAATGTTTTGAATCATGAGTATTAATAATATGAAATTACTTATGTTTTCAAATTATGGAATTACTTGTAATTTGAAGTTTATTACTTACCTCTTAGAGATGCCATAAAGCGACAAGGGTTCTAACTTAGCAACTGTTTCCCGTTCTCTTCTATCTGTACATGTGGCTGCATTAATGAGAACACTTCTACCCCTTTTTAAAAGTAAAACTTACATGCAAAAATAAAAATAATCCACGTATGTCCCTTTCTAAAGCCAAAACCATCTATATATTATTTATATAAAAGTTAAAGTTTTTTCTGTACTTTGATCAGAATTTAAACAAGATACTCTTTCATTTCATACATTACGAAAAGCCAAAATTAGTATTAATGTTTTACCAGTCTTCGTCTGTCTCTCCAGACTCGGCACTCGTCAGGCTTTATTAGCGCACTGGCTATCACCATCATCTCTCCTTTAATCCCTTGGGGGACGTAGGGCTGCAACAATGGATTTCCACCTGACTCGATTTTGGGCCACGTTTTTCAGCTCTGCCCAGGTCTTGCCATCTTCTCTTATTTCTTTTTCCACAGTCCTCCTCCAGGTTGTTCTGGGTCTGCCAAGTTTTCTTTTCCCTTGTGGGTTCCAGGGCCTTGCCGACTGACGTTGTTTTCAGTCCTCCTTTGGTTGTATCCAATCCTGCCATACTTCCTTCATTTATAGTTTCCCCTATTGGGATTCGTCCACACTTCCTCCAGAGTTCTACATTTGTGATCTTCTCTGACCAGTGTACATTTAGGATTCTTTTTAGGCAGTAGTTGATGAAGATTTGAAATAGCTTTTGTTAATTTCCATGTTTGGCATCCGTACCCAAGAACTGATTTTACATTGCTTTCCAAGATCCTTAGCTTGGTTCTTCTTCTGAGGGACTGAGACCTCCATATTGGGCTTAGTTGTGCAAAAACTCCCTTTGCTTTCTTGATTCTCTGCTGTACGTCTTCATCCGTTCCACCAGTCTTGGAGATCAAACTGCCGAGATATTGGAACTGTTCCACCAGTTCAATGGCTCTGCCGTCGACCACCAGGTCTACCGTGCTCCGACAGTTAATCCTCATTTCTTTGGTTTTCTCCGCGTTTATCTTTAACCCTACCTGTCTTCCCTCCGTGCTGAGTTCTGTTAGTTTCCTGTCATATCTGACAGTTTGTGTGACATGAGACAGAGGTCGTCTGCGAAGTCTATATCTTCGAGTCTTTCGACCAGCCTCTATTGTATTCCTCGGGATGTCCTTGTGATTGTCAGCATAACTTCATCTAGCACCATTAGGAATATGATAGGCGATAGCATACACCCTTGTTTCGACTTCAAATGGGCTTGTCAATTTACCTTCGTGGATGACTTGGCATTTGTAGTCTTTGTAGGTTAGTTTAGTGATATTGACTATTTTGGGTGGTAAGCCAAAG
The DNA here is from genome assembly GCA_951217055.1 of Gerris lacustris. NCBI lineage: Eukaryota > Metazoa > Arthropoda > Insecta > Hemiptera > Gerridae > Gerris > Gerris lacustris. Next base: position 57,306,708 of record OX578284.1, read on the forward strand.
CTCGTAGAGCTTTCCATATTATTTATGGCACTGGCTATAACAAATCCATTATTTATTCTTATACAGTAGTGTGTAATACACTATGCACTGTTGTGTAATACCTATACTATGCACTATTGTTAAATAAACTATGTACTATTGTATAATAACTATGTACTATTGTGTAATTAATACACTATGCTTTAATGTGAAATACACTATGCACTACTGTATAATGCACTATGCACTATTGTTAAATAAACTATGTACTATTATATAATAACTATGTACTATAGTGAAATACACTATGCACTATTGTATAATACACTATGCTTTTAATGTGAAATATACTATGCACTATTGTATATTGTACTATGCACTATTGTGTAATACACTATGTACTATTATGTAATACACAATACCATGTTGCATTTGATTATATTTGTTTCTTCGCGAAATATTGAGTAGAATCGGAGATATTATATGTACCATTTGTTGGTTCCATATGGCACTTTGTCCCATTGAGAGAAGCGGGTAATTGAATATTTACGTACATGCGGTTAGCTCCGTATTTCCCAGTCTTTACTACGGCAAGTTGAGGCTCATGACTGAACCATAAAGCCTGCTCTTCATTTGACTTTTAAAATACTTTAGTTCTATTCCTTTCCTTTATTCGAAACTGCTTATAGATTTTATCCGGAACAAATACAGAATAATTGCAATACCAAACAATAAATAATTTTAATTTAAAAAGATTTTATAGGAAATTACTTGAATAAAGAAATAGTCAGCCAATTAGTGTGGCACATAGCTCCTTGTCCTATTTCATATACATTAATGATTTTATGCTTTTACAACCTATAAGGGTCCAATTTATTTAATTTCCCACCTGTTATTTAAACCTGACAAAACTGTTTTTATTTTTTTTTCCATGAATTTAAGTATCAATTTAGCAATATTTAAAGAGCGCAGACGGTTAAAATTAATCTAGGGCTATCTCCTCGCTACTTTTGACAAACTATCAAAATTTCATTCAAATCAGATGAGTACTTTTGAAGATATAGGTATAAATAAATGTATGTTTGTGCGCATGTGGAAGAAAAACAAATGGGCGCACAAGGTTGAAACTTATATGGGACCAACAATGAGCTAATTTTAACCTATCCATCAACATTTTATTAAAATCGGACGATTAGTTATTGAGATACGTGAGATTGCAAAAATTTAGCGACAGACAGAATGGAACAAAAAATATTTGCTGACGTCTAAAACGGATTTCTGTCTTGGAATTTTTGAAATCGGAGATATTAAAACGTTTCGTACTTCAGAACGATCACATCCTTCCGTTACCTGAGGTGAGCTCGGATGCAAAAGTTATTAGTACATAACATTTTTCTGTTTCCTACAACTATGACTTGAAGGAATTACAAATTAGAATAATTACCATCTATTGATTATTTTCTGACATTGACCTTGAAGGGAAACTCTTTAAAACATTGACGTCTTTTTTATACGACGTAAAACCTTGTTTTAAACATTTCTTACCTTAACTTTGAAATATCTCTTTACTGCTCTCTCCGAACTTTATATATATATATAAAGGTTGCATGTTGCACTTTTCTTTCTTCTCAGACATTTTCTTGGCAGATTTAATAATTAGGTTTCCGACATTTTTTTTCTTCGTCGCATTATGTCTTTCTTTCCTAGCATATACGACTTAAAGGAAGAAAATAAAGCAAATCACAATTTATTCATGATGATTTTAATGACATTAAGACGGGTTCTATTTATATGACAAAGGATTGTACACAAGAGACAGCCTTGTGTTACAGACATTAATGATCAAGTAAGGAAAGTTTTTATTTTTACTCTTATATTGCTCTTTTATTTCTCATAATTATAAATTTAAAAACGCTTACCTTTGTCTTTTCATTACTTCAAAACAATAAAGAAGAAGATATTTCAACAGAAAATATAAATAATTTGTGTGACCCCCTTTATTAATTTACAATGTCACAGCGAAGAACATGGGAGAATATTTTTATTCTGGTGTCGGTTTGTTTATCTATTCAACATTTGTGGCAGCGACCATATTTTGAAAAACTATATGTCAGATTGAAACAGAAGTTTGTAACCTATGTTCATGTTAGCCTAGAAATTGTTTAACATTTTTTGTTTTCTCATATAAAGAGAAAGTATTGTGATAGCGCGAAAATTCGATTTTGAGATTTTGATGGATTTACACGTATTGAGGTCCCTTGAGTCCAAAAAAGTGGTTTTTAAACAATGTCTGTCTCTGCAGACGCCTGGAGCCTAAACTACTGGGCCGATTTTGACGAAATTTGGCTTAAATGTTCAGAAAAATCATACCCCTAGGTGAAATCGAGAAATTAATTTTAGCTCCAAATTTGGGAGTGATACCCTCCAAAAACTATTAAAAAACGCGAAAAAAATCATTTCTTCAAAACAGTTCCGACGGTTTTGATTAAAAAATTCTAGTATAGTACATTTAAATACCATAATCTAACGATATAAGCCGTTTGCCCGGTAAAACTCAAGTTCCTAAGAAAATAGCTTTAAACGCGGACAGAGCCGGGTTCGATTCCCCGCCGAGCAGTTATTTTATGCTAACTTTTGGATGAAATGTTCAATAATAATTAAATGTACTTACGAAAACTAATAATTGGAAAAAACTGGGCTGAGTAATTTTGAACTTTTATATGAGAAAGTTTGTCTGAGTTGTCTCGGACCGATTATTTTAAATTTAATATTAACCTTTTGCAGAGAGTTCATCCACTTGCGCATAAATCCCATTAGACTTTATTCTACACTTAGTGATCACTCGTCCAGTGATAAGATGCGAGGAAACTTAAGTGTTACATTAATTGGCTGACGTTCTTACTTTTAATAAAGTCTAGATTTACCATGGATGCTCTAAAATTGGCATGCCATTTTGTAATTTTTCTCTATTTTGGCTTGCAGCCCACAATTTTATTTACCAAGAATCATTAGGGAATTTTGGTTTTCGTACTACAACCTATTTTTCCCCTTTTCCCTTCGTTTACTGCTCTTTTTCTTTTAATTTAGAATTTGTTTTAATTTATTTTTCCTAGCATATTATTTGCATTTCCTCTCTTATTCCGTTTTCTTGTCAGTTAAATATTGTTTAAAACTATATTATATTTTAAGATAAACAAATTTAATGGACAATTTGAAATAGATAATATGATGATAATCTAGTAATTCTTTCGTCAGACAAATTTAAATATTAGAGATCTCAAGTGGAACAAATTAAAGCTGAAGGTGGTTTGGCAACGTCCCTCAACTAAATATAAATAAGAACCTTTATTTTTATTTAATATAAAATCTGACGGAAGGTTACTCAAGTGGAAACGCAAGATAAGAGAGGACTAATAGCTTCAAAACAACTTAAACTCAGCTGGCATATTTATAACAGCTAAGAGCTTGAATGCAGCTAGCAATACGTAATGGTTCTTTGCCAAAAATACGTTTTGGTCAAGTATCTACATCCAGAGGAAGTAACGTAACATAATACTTGAATATTGCTTTCTCGTGAGAAGAAATACTATTTTTTACTACGTTTTTATTAGCTTGCTTTCTTGTTTGTTTGTCCGGTACAAATCTGGCAATCGATTTCTAACTAACTTCCCGAATAGCTAGACGTTTGAAACTTTTAGCATAGCTCAGAACACGATGACAATGCATGATTTCAATACTTTTAGCCATCTTTCAGCAGAATTTAATTGGTTTTCAGCAAATGTTGCTGTATGGAAAGTTAGTTCGGAAAAAATCCGCAAGTTATTTTATTTGTTTTGCCATATCCCATGTTTACAATCTTCATTTTGACCGGTTTCAAATTTGTGATTTTTATAAATAAGAGATAAACATTGAATGACAGCAAAACAGGAAATATATCGATTATATTATTTATATTATTTCAAATACATCGATGTCACGGTTTAGATTTGGTGTTGGGGAGATCCGTTGTACAAAGATTTGTCCTTTAATAGGTTTAAGATCAGCTCTCTAGATGGCTGTCATTTATGTGAAGTAAATAAATTCGTTACTATTTTTTTTCACTAACATTATGTATTATATAACAATAATAATTATATTATCAACATTACATACGATTCAACAGAAAATTTAAAAACATAGTATATAAATAGTTATTTTTATCTTGAAATTTTATATAAATAATATATAGATGGTTTTGGCTTTAGAAAGGGGCATACGTGAATTATTTTTATTTTTGCATGTAAGTTTTTTGGAAGACAGAAATTCGTTTAAGGCATCAGCGAACATTTTTTGTTCCGTATCTGTCTGCCGTCTTTAGCTCAATTATTATGATCCAATATATCTTAAAAACTGCTCATCCTATTTTAATGAAATTTGGATGGTAGGTCATAATTAGCCCAATGTTGGTCCCATCTCAGTTTTAACCTTTTGCGCTCATTTGTTTCTCTTCAACATGTGCACAGACATACATTTATTTACATTTATATCTTTAAAAATGCTGATCTGATTTTATCATTAGATTAATTTTGACTGTCTGCGCTCTTTAACTTCTGCTGCTAAATTGACACTTTAATTCATGTAAAAATTCAAAACAATTTTGACAGATTAAAGAAACGGGAAATACAATTAAATAAATTAGACAATAATGGGTTGTAAAAGCATAACATCAATAAAGTACGTGATAGCATGCGAGGAAGCTATGTGCCACACTAATGGCATTTTTATTTTAAGTCAAGTAGTAAAAATGTTTAAGTCAAGGTCCTGATCAAGTATTTGAATTTGGAGTATTTTTGCTTCCGAGCTTACCGAAGGTAAAGGAAGCTACGTGATCGTTCTGAAGAACGAAAATATTTTATATATCCAATTTCAAAAATTCCAAGACATAAATCAGTTTCAGATATCAGGGAACATTTTTGGTCCCCTGTCTGTCTGTCGGTCTGTCGCTCAATTTTTGGAAACCACCATATCTTAAACTTGCCCTTTTTTTTAAACTACTTGCCCGATTTTAATGAAATTTAGTTAGTAGGTAATACTTAGCCCATTGTTGGTCCCATATAAATTTCAACCTTCTGCGCTTATTTGTTTATCTTCAACATGCTCACAAACATACATTTATTTACACCTATATCTTTAAATGTAATCATCTGATTTTTATGAAATTTGGATGGGTTGTCGAAAATAGGCCGCAGACAGCACCCGCCTATTTTAAACCATCTGCGCACTTTAAATCGTGCTTAATTTATATGTCAATATGCTATAATGCCGCATGGCTAACTGACTCACTGACTGACATTAATGTTTACCCACTTCCAGAAGAGCTAGAGACTTGCGGTTTGCGCCATTCGACGCGCAACGTCCATATTGTGAACCAAAATAATTATCCAGTATAGCGCTCTACCAACTAAGCTACGCAGGAGAATGAATTTTTCTGACGTTAATGATACCTTGACCCGAATTTAAAGCTTTCAATTTTTCCACAAGTCTGAGAAGTCAACATTAATGACAAAGAACTAGACCGAGAAATAACGCTTATAATTATAAAGTACCCAATTAGTACCTGTACCTCGTACTATCAATTAGAAATTCATATTTTACGATTTTGGTAGTATTCATACTACGGAATGATTAAATTTCAATTTAAATCAAATTATAATTATTATTAACTACGGGAAACAGACAGAGAAAAATAGACTCCAGCGCTGGAGTCTATTTTTCTCTGTCTGTTTCCCGTTGTCAAAATAATTATAAAAAGTACCCTTTTCCCTCTCCTTCCCCCCTTAAAAAAAAATAAAAATGGCCGACATGATTTTTAAGCTGTTTTGGGGCTTATTGCGGTTAAACGGTAAGTCGTATTGGAAAACGGATAGGTGGATGGTAACTGATTTTAAAAGATCTACAATTTTGGTCTTACTTTTTGTCGTATCATCATCGGTTGTGCCTTAGATGGTGGTCATTTTGGTATTTTTTTGGTTTTATTTTTGTCCATTTTCGTCTTTGAATGGCCATGGTTTCTATAATAGTTGACCGATTTTATTTCTGATTGAGGCGCTTGAATCTCACACTAATGCTATTTAAATTGATTATATTTTATTTCATTAGTTCATCCAATTTGCTGAGAACATGAGAGTAAACTTTTTCTAGGGTGGTGTAACGTGACCACTTTTTTTGGTTTTTAATATTGTGTCGTATATCATTTAAAAGGCCTTGATATGTACAGTAATGCTATTTTATCGGTTTATTTATAAAAAATTATGTACACGTTCTTTTGTTCTGATTTTTAATTTTGTTTTAGCTTAAAGGGTTTAAATAATTTTTTGTTATTAGGTTTTTTATTTATATTTATCTATTAGTTTAATTAATGCCCTTTTGTATTGTTTGTTTTTTAAAAATATAATTTTGGAACCTCAAAGTACAGGGGTACAAATGTCAAAGTTAATTTTTTATAATATATGATGTGCATCGAAAAGCCGCGAAGTGATGTTGCATTGAAAAGCTCTTGAATAGTAGATTCATTTTTGTTACGTTCTATTTTGTGTTATTTCTAGTTTTTTTTTTTTTTTTAAAGAAAATGATGGTATGTAAAAGTATAAAATCAATAAAGAACGTGAATAGGATGCGAGGAAGCTATGTGCCACACCAATTGGCAGTCTATTTGTATTTCTCTACATTATGAACTTAAGAATCTAAAGGTTCAATGAGTTAGTTGGCCTCTAAACTTATTTAGAGAGTTCAACCTTAAATAATTCTTATAAATAAATAAGATGAAGCTTACACCATCCAAGATCAAACGTTTAAGTGATGATATTTGTAAACATAGTCAAGGCTAAGAGAAAATCCTCTGGTAAAGAGGAAAATTAAACCATATGGTAGTCTTAACAGAAATTACAGCGAACTTACAGTTAGTGCCGAAGTTTGTACGTTTACAAAGCGGGAAAGTAAAAAAAAAAACGGTTCAAGACAACTCAGACTAATTTTCTATTATAATCTCGTACCCAGATCCCAGAAAACCTAAATACATTGTTATCTATACAGACGGATACGCATGTCGATCTGCTAGCTGTGACTGTGAACCCACCTTAGGGTTATATAGAACCTTCCAAGTAAAGTATGACTCTAACCCGGCACTACCGTCAACTCCAATCATCCTTTTAAACTATAAACTCATCAACTATAAACTGATTAACTATTTATTTGCTTATTACTATCATTGAAGCGAGTGTAATGCAATAAATATTAAATATTAAGAAAATAGTTAATCATGATGAGTTAATAGTTAAAAAAGGTTGATTGTAATAGAGATCCGTGTAGTGGAGGTGAAGGGTGCCTTTCTAGATATCCTTTAACTTACATGTTCCGCCCATCTTAATTTCAACTATTATAAAATTTATCACTAATATTGCTTGTATCAAGTTGAAATTTTACGTGCCTGTTTCAATTGTACTTTAGACGATGTATATGAAGTTATTTTTTTTTTTTTTAAATCGTTACGTTAGAACGTAAAGTATCGGTAAAAACGTTGTTTTCTCTATTTTAAATGTTTAGGTGTGCTCTAATAGTTTTAACGATCTTTATTCATTCAAAGCGGTGTCGGTTTTGGTTTTACTAAAAAAAAAAAAAAAATTAAAAATGTTGTTTGTCTCATTAAATAGATGAAGTTAGAATTTTTTTCGGTCCTAAAATTCTAATTTTACTTTTGAAGCTTACATTTGCGTGAGTTTTGCGCCTGAACGCTTAGGTGGATAACGTTGTCTAACGAACTCATCCTGGGCATTGGTAAAATGAACGTATATACCAAATTTCAACTAAATCGGTCTACTTTTATTCAAGCTATCGTCGGACACGTAAACGTTACACTCAGACAGACAGACAAGATGCATACTTTGTTAAATGTAAGAAGCTCACTTACGCTCGCTTCAATAATATAGCTTTTAGGGTTTATTAATATAGATACGAGCATCCTTAGTGCTTTAAATTGTATTTAAACGTACCGATATATAAATTTGAATGTTAACAATTAAGATTAAAATATTTTCAATATATTTAATTATTTTTTTAATGAGAGGGGAAGTTTAAAGAAGAGAGAAGATGCAGAGATTTATTTTGGCAGAAGCATTTCGTATTTGATGTTAATATTTTTCTAGAAGAGCAGTTGTCGAAACATTTGTTTAAGAAAACCAACTCAGTTATATTATGAAAAAGAAATCTATTGTTTTCTGGTTAACATACTTGTTAAAAGTACAAAAGTTTTCTTTACTTATTTTCTTCTTTATTCTGGGAAAAACTGCTGGGTCTTATTTTGAGATTCAGAGAGGCAGGTTGTGTTTTTCCGATGTTGATTCTTGTCTGATAGAAGAAAGGTCTAAAAGCGTCAGAGGTGGAGGAAAACCATAACTATTATGTCTCACTCAGTGGTTTGGTTAGTCTGCCAAAACAATTATGAATAAAGCCTCTTTATTTTTGGATGAATTGGCTGGCTATATCAATAAATATATTATACTAGCTTGTTGCATGTATACTTCCCATGGATTGTGTTATTTATATATTTTTTTTTTTTAAATTGATAAATTTATTTACTCTAGTCAAGAAATATGTTGGTATGATAGAGAGTTTCCATTATATTATACAAGGTTGGAAATATGAAATTAATCCTGAATTAATATTTATTTTATACTACTTAAGAAGCACGTACAACTGCTAGGTTCTATTCTTTGTTAATTCCCTTCCGGTAAATCTTATTGATATTAAAATAATAAAATATGACAAGCTAAAGGAAAGAATTGCCAATATTACACTTCAGCAGTGTTTGTAATACTTTCTATCTACGATTGTTACGAAATATAAACATTGTATCTCTGTTAAAATGCGTAGAAAGTGATTATTTACGTGCTTGTATTCATTGCGCATGTGCGTCTCATAATTCTGAAGAATTCCTCTTTTTTACCGCCCTAGGGTGGTAAAAAAGAAGAATTGTTCACCTTTACGCACGATTAGCGAGTTTGTTTACATTTAACAAGACTAATTTGCTGTTTGTTTAATAAAAGTAACTGTTAATATCGAGTTTTTTTTGAGAAAATAAATGAGTGATTTAAGTGATTATGACGAATATGAGGAAAATAATTAATTCGGCACAAGATACAATTAATGTGTCATCTTTATCAAAAGAGAAATACGAACTTGCATACAGGAAGTTTATTTTTTTCTGTATTTATTATTATTTTAGCTCGTGTGGTTTTACTACCCTCGCTGTCGCTCGGGTGCAAACTCCACACTCGCATGCAAAATGTTATTATTTTCCCATATAAAGAGAAAGTATTGTGATGGCGCAAAAATTAAATTTTGATGAATCTGTCTTTCGTCTGTCTGTAGAGACGCCTGGTGCCTAAACTACGGGGCTGATTTTTACGAAATTTGGCATACTGGTTTAAGAAAACCTTGTGGCGAAGTAGAGAAATTAATTTTAGCTCCAAATTTTGGGGTGCTACTCCCAAAAACTCAGAAGATACATAAAATAAATATATATATATCGTAAACGGTTCCGACGGGTTTGATTTAGAAAATGTAAAATGTAGTCCATTTAAATACGAATCTAACGATATAAGCCGTATTTCCGGGGAAAAAATCTAGTTCTTGATGAAATAGCTCTAAACGTGGACGGAGAGAGGCCGGGTTCGATTCCCCGCCGAGGATAAGTTATTTTTATAACAAATTTTGATGAAATGTTCAATAATAATTAAATATACCTACGAAAACACGAAAACTAATAAACGGAAAACACTCGGCTATGTAATAATGAACTCGTATATGAGAAAGTTTGTCTGAGTTGTCTGGGACCGATTTTTAAATTGAAAGTCTAAATTTGTGTAGAAGTAGGTGACGATACATTTTGTTTTTTTGTTGAGTTTTTTGAAAGAATAGTTAATTCCCAATCGGCCTCTAGGACCTAGATTCAAACAAGGACCTAGGTTCAAACTAGGACCTAGGTTCACACTAGGACCTAGGTTCAAACTAGGACCTAGGTTCAAACTAGGACCTAGGTTCAAACTAGGACCTAGGTTCAAACTAGGACCTAGGTTCACACCTAGGTCATAGGTAATTCCCAAACGGCCTCTACGACCTAGATTCAAACTGGGACCTAGGTTCAAACTAGGACCTAGGTTCAAACTAGGACCTAGGTTCATACTAGGACCTAGGTTCAAACTAGGACCTAATTCGGATTTCTCATTTTTGATTTAAAATTATAGTAATTATCGAAAATTAAGTTTCTCCTTCAACGAGCCTGTATCTTTTTAATGACTGACATTTGCTGCAAATACGCACTAATTTTTCTTCGTGAATAATCTTTGATTGGATACACTGTGTATAGATTCCATCGTTTGGTCTAGATTTAGGTTTTAAGGTTCCAGGGTTGAATTAAGTGTAGCGTATAAAAAAACCTCCTATAATGTGTTAGAATTTAAAAACTGTTTGTCGTATATTCAACTAGTCGTTCTATTTGTTATAAATTGTTATTTTTCATTTATTCTCCTTTTTATGTTTATCGAATATTAAATTTTAAATCTAGTATAGTGTTTTTCAAACTAGACCGACGTAAGTCCTAAATATAGAACATCCTCTTTGCATATTTATTATAAGAGCATTATATTTTCCTTATCATTTTTAGATAAAAATATTTTATTATTACTTCGACTTAAAACTGTTTTCATTACTAACACAAAACACGACATAAGTTTGATTTTTATCTTTTCTTAAAAAATACAAAGAAAAATGTATGTTTGACTGGGAATATACCCTTATAACTTCTCAGTCTGTATTATTCAAAAGACGTTTCTTTTAAAAAATCGTATATTTACATAATACATCGAGATACAAATCTGTAATTCCTCTTTTTAAGCTAGTCTTAAAAAACATGAAATTATTTAGCTTATCTTTGTTTAACCTTTTTTCAAAATTATGCCCGGGCTTTTCTTATTTCTATTTCTTTAAAAGAAGAAACTTCTCAAAGACGGTTTTTAAATGCATTATTTTCCTTTTTTGTTTCATTGCTATTATTCTTTTCGATTACCGTAGAATGTTATGGAAATTTACTTTTTTTTCGGAAAAGGGGGCAGGAAATGGAAATTTGGGAAACGGACTTAGGAGATATCTTGGGAATAACCTTACTTGATCATTTGAAGAGAAGAAAGAAGAAGCAAATGAAAATAAAACAGAAGAAAGTAAAATTATTCAAGTTTTTATATTGAAAAAAAGGGCCCTTCAAGCTTTCCTTTACTTACTTCGGCTAAAAGACGGTAAAATACACATATATATGTATATATATGTTTATGCAGGCAAGCATATAAAGGAAAACTTTTATATTATATAAGCTCAGATAAACTTGAACACACACACATACATTTATTATTTATATACACATATATACATACACACTCAAATTAATTCTCCAGGACACCTTAGATTAAGGTTTAAAAATGTGGATACATAAAGAAATATATTATTTCAGGGCCACGAAAAAAAATACCTCTGTGATAATTCTTGTGATGTTTTTTAAGTTTTATTTTGTAAGATATAGAATAGGGCTAAAAGAAATCCTTAAAGGGGACCGCTTGAAGCTATATTTTGTCCTTTTTTCGTCAAGTTATAGTTATAGCAGTAAAAACCTATTAGATCGCAAGTTTCTTTCTTATGCTACAACGCTCTTGCATCCCTTGTTACAAAAGAGGGCACTTTTTTTACTGCTTCTTATTAACACTGTGAAATAGATATTTATGCACCTAGGGAGTAAAGTAAGCCATTATTCCCTGAGCGAAAAAGTTGGTTCTTGCGGCGAAGCCGATGGAACCATGGTTCTTAAATCCCCAGGTGAAGTAGGGAGAATAACGCTAATTAGCGCCCTCGGCTGCGTCTCGAGAGATAATTATCGCGATGGGAATTATAGCACTTTACTCCCGAGGTGCATACAATAGTTTATCTCCAGTAGGGAGAAAACGCATTTTTATCTATTGCACAATTTTTAGTTATTACCTATTTTAATAAATAACAATGGTTTTTAGCACTTAAATATACTTTTAATAGCAGATATAAGAGATTCAATATTAAAAACAAATAATAATTAATAATTGCAATGAAACTCAAATAGAAGATTATATAGATGCAGGTTTAAACAATGATGAGCACAAATTACAAAGAAGGTCGAAAAAGCAGTGTCGCCAACCTGATTTTAACAACATCACTACATTAGCCATTCATTCTCTACTATTTATAAAATAATTAAGTTGGCAATCATTCTTTTTCTCCCTACTTTTTGAGTTCAGGGAAGAAATGTCTTTCTTTAGTCCCTCTAAAGTAGTCCAAAATCATAACTTTTATTCCCTAATGAAGATAAAAGTTTTATTTTATTGTAATTATGTGAAAAATTTACATCCGTACAATTCTTATTCAAATGATGTTAAGAAATTATATAAATTTGTTTGCCCCTATACCAATTTGTCACCGTTATGTCATAATAATCTATATATTATATAAAATTAAAGTTTTGTGTGCACATTTGTCAGAATTAAAAATTGTTTGGATACTTTTTCATTTTATACATCTTTAAAACCGAATCCGGCCTTAACCTTTTTCGTGAATGTATGTGTGTGAGTCTGTCGCCCCAGTCAGACTTTACAGGCGCAAAATTGGCTAAATGGAATAGATTAATTTTTTTTCAGGGGTGAGCGCAAACATGTTGCGCAATTTGTAGGCTTGGTTTCATCGAAAAATATTGAGTAGAACCAAAGTTATTAACAACTTTATAAAAAATAATAACAAAAAACTTAGATTGACAGTGAAGGAGATTATGATGCACCGTTTTGTTAACCCACCCTAACCAAACCCCACAGACTCGCTAATCAAAATGTTTGGGTACTTCTAGACCACCTAGAGACTCGCGTAGGGTTGGGACATCGATAGGCAAACATCGATGTTTTCGATACATCGACATCGAAAGAACAAACATCGATGTTAGCCAAAACATCGAAAGAAAACATCGATGTTTTCGATACATCGACATCGGCCCTCCAAGCTGAAGAGCAAAAAAAAAAAAAAAAGGTCACCACTTTCAAAAAATCTCTCCTTTTTCGTCCCCGATTTTCGTTGTCGTCCATTTTTTAGGCTGCGATGGATCGATAACATCGGTCTTTTCGATGTTTCAGGTAAACATCGATGTTGACCGATACATCGAAAGATCAACATCTATGTTAAACATCGATTTTTTAAAGTCCGATACATCGATGTTTTCGATACATCGACATCGATGTCCCAACCCTAGACTCGCCTTGGCAATATTTACTGTCTCGCTTCGCTCGACAGTAAATGTAATTGCCGCGGTAAAGAAAAAACACTTCACAGTCGCGTAGCATATGCTATTTTTTCCGAGGTAGCAGACAATGAAAAAACATTAAATATTAATCACTAATCAATATATAATAATAACAAATATTAGTACATACTTAAGACTTAAAAAAAGAAACCTTAAAAAGAGGTTACACTATAAGAAAAGATAAATAAAACGCATTGACATCTAGCGGATTTTAATCGTACTAGAAGCATTTCTACAAAGACTGCAGCGGTACTAACGGAAGTTTTGACAACTACCCCCCGGACATAAAAAATCTTTTAGTTCCTAGGACGTAAAAGATTTTTTCTTTACAGCTAGGAGTAATGAAAAGATTTTTTAAGTCCACGTAATGAAAAAATGGATTTTAGCTATGTCTTTTAGGCTCTAAAGTTACTATTTCACAGCCTACCACGGAAAAAATATATTTTTACTCCCCTTAAAAAATTAAAGATGGCGGACGCTCATTGTGGCTAAACGGTAAGTCATAATATCGACAAGCTGATTGGACCACCGGTAACTGATTTTTAATGATCTACAACTTCAGTCTAATGACTTTTTGTCGTACCTCCATCGGTTCTACCTTAAATAGAGCTTTTCTTTTTTATTAATTTTATCAGATTACTGCAACTACAATACATTATTGTTATAAGCAATACAGATGTGAGAATTAGTAACTTGGAAAAAACATGATGTAAGGAACTATCCAGTGATAGCACTCACTGATTTGAGACAGATTTATGTGTGTGAAATATTAAACATAAATAAAATCATGAAATTGAAATAAAAATAGTTTAGTTGTCTAAGAGGTCACGTGGCCACTACCTCTTCAGGCGTCTGGGAGGATTGTCAGGAATGGTGCGGGAAAACAGACTGTGGACTAGTGGATTGGAATGGTCAGAAAGGGAGTCGTGGAAGGATTTATATCTGGAAATGGCTAGTTCACGGACAAAGGGTACTTTGAGGTCATTATGAAGGACGAAATTAGAAACATAGAAGGGGGCGTCAGCTATTTTTCGTAGGATCTTGGATTGGAGGGATTGGATGCGATAGGAATTGGAAGGTTTGGTGCAACCCCAGAGTTCTATGCCATATGCCCATGTAGGTTTTATTATGGTGTTGTAGATGAGTATTTTGTTTTGCATGTTGAGTTTAGATGTGTTGTGTAAGAGTCTGTGTAAAAGTTTATAGCGTGTACTGCATGTTTGACGTTTATGTTTAGTATGATGTGCCCATGTTAAACGATTATCTAAGTGTAGCCCCAGGTAGCGGACGGAATTGGAATGAGGAATAAGGATTTGAAATAGAGCTACATTTTATTTTTTTAAAAAGAAATTTGACTTTGAGCTCTTATGGCGTCCGCAATTATTAACCGATTTAATTTCTCATTGGGGTGTTTAAACCTCACACTAATGATCTTTAAATCTTAATTAAATAATTTGTGCTAGAACTACAGTTATTTTTTCTAGAGTTATGAAGATTTTTATTAAAAAAAAAAAAAAAAAAAAAAAAAAGTAGTCCATTTGAATATGAATCTAACGATATAAGCCGTTTTCCCGGGAAAAATCTAGTTCCTGAGAATATATTTTTAATAAAATAATGATTCCCCGCCGAGGAGAAGTTATTTTTATCATAAACGTCCATGGAATGTTTAATAGTAATCAAATGCACCTATACGAAAACTAATAAATGGAAAAGACAGGGCAAATTAATTATGAACTCGTATATGAGAAAGTTTATCTGAGTTGTCTCGGACCGATTTTTAATTTCTTTATTTAATCCTGATTTATTACCAGGGATAACTTTATTGGTTTAGTGCTGACATCAGCAGTCTTGTTATGTGTGTGTGGTGGACTTATTTTCAATGATAGAATGTCTGCGTCTAAATGACGATTTAGTATTGCAACAATTATAGCAATACGAATAATCGTTTGTTGTCTAATGCATCAGATTTACCATTTGATTAGAAATAAACTCGTGTCGATTGTAATTTATCAAGAGAATAGTCCCACTTGAAAGCCTTAAAGCCAATCTAGAAACAGACCAGAGGCAACTTGAATTGTATCGGTACAATTTCTAACCTACCTTATGTTTATTCTACCTTGTATTTCATCGATTCAATTTGAAATCGGTTATAAATTGATTGTTATCGTGTGTTATCATGGGTTGTGAATCAATATATTGTTGGGTACGGTTGAGAGGTGTAGCTAGGTTACGGGTCGGGACGGTAGATCAGAGAGCATATACATAGTTAGTGGGTATTGAGAGGGATGCTACGTTGTCAGGCCTCTAGAGTCGACCTTTTCACACCGCATCCATTCTCCTCCGTATCTATATGCCTTGGTCTACCTTCCTCTTCAATATGGGTTTATCAACTTCGTCATAAATAAAATATGGCGAGCCAAGTACGCTATTGCTTCCCAGTGACAATAAACAATATTTCATGGTGAAAATTCCATTTTTCTGGCCTATATAATCCTTTTCAATTCTACAATTCACATCTTTAAGCTTTTAGAGTCAACCTTTATTATTCTTAAATTTATAAGTACATTTGCATATTCACATTAATCTTTATTTAACTATAAAATATACTAGGCATCGCGTGGCTCTATCATTGAAGCGAGCGTATAGTAATAAATATGTATTGAATATTGAAAAAATAAATAATCATGAGTCATGATGAGTTGATAGATAATGGGTATAGTAGTAGTAGTACAGCGGCTAGTAGTAAGTCAACCACCCCGCATTCTTACTATTATTCCTCTAACCATACATCTCCTTTTCAATTATCATAAAATGTATCACTTTGCTACAAAAAAACTACTGCATGTATCAAATTGAAATTTTGCATGCCAGTTTCAACTGTGCATTAGATGGTGTATATGAAGTTTTATTAAAATCGTTACGTACGTATCGATAAAAAGGTTGTTTTCTCTATTATAAACATTTAGGTCCGCTTTAATAGTTTTAGTGATCTTTATTAATTCATAGCGGTGTCGCTGTTGGTTTTACTAAATAATGTTATTTGTAAAATATTTTCGTCCATCGAATAGATAATGATAGAATCTTTTCAACCACCCCGCATTCTTACTATTATTCCTCTAACCACAAATCTCCTTTTCAATTATTATAAAATGTATCACTTTGCTACAAAAAAAAACTACTGCATGTATCAAATTGAAATTTTGCATTCCTGTTTCAATTGTGCATTAGATAGTGTATATGAAGTTTTATTAAAATCGTTACGTTAGAACGTAAGATATCGATAAAAAGGTTGTTTTCTCTATTATAAACATTTAGGTCCGCTTTAATAGTTTTAGCGATCTCTATTAATTCATAGTGCCGTCGCTGTTGGTTTTACGAAAAAATGTTATTTGTAAAATATTTTCGTCCATCGAATAGATGATGATAGAATCTTTTCCCGTCCTGAAATTCCAATTTAATTATTGAACCTCTCGTTTACGCGAGCGTTGTGCGCGAACTCTTAGACGGATCACGCTGTCCAACGAACTTAGCCTGAGTATTAGTAAGAGGAACATGTATACCAAATTTCAACTAAATCGGTAAATTTTTACTCAAGTTATCGTCGAACACGTAAACGTTACAGATAGTCAGACAGACATACAGACAAGATGCAGAGTTTGTTGAATGTAAAAAGGGAAAATCCAAATGTACATGAGTGGTAGTTTGTACTTATAAGTCCAGGAGATAGCGGAAGAAAGTGTCTGACTAACATCAAGCTGGATTTTAGGTTTCTGTACGAAGTACAAAAATTAACATTAGGAGGGTGACACACTTCGCCACCTGGGTGGCGCTACCCAGTCGTCAATGAGAATAGATGGAACCTGTCACACGAGGCGGCGCCACCTGGTCAACCCATTGTTTTCAATTGAGCCTGTCAGACGGTGCCACCCGAGTCCCTGCCACTCAGCCCCCACTCCTTCAATCAAATATAGGGGAAATCAAATCTGGGGCTGACTGCATCCCTCATATAAGTGGGTGGCGCAAGTCAGGTGGCGGGAGCAAGTGGCATCAACCAGATGGCGCTACCCGGGTGGCGAAGTGTCCGTTGGCATGTTTCAATTCATGTTCCTATAGCTAGGAACATGAAATTCGGCACATAGGTGCATCTCGGCATGTGACAACTGTACACTTTTTGATTTTTCAAACTTAATATTTTCAAGATGGCGGCAAATTTGGCGGGCGACTAAAAACATTGTATACATCTTGATGCAACTATTAATATTTTAACTTATTCGTACAGAAACCGGTGATTGTCGTCTCGCATATTTACGTGAAGCTCGCCTTACTTGTTTTAATATAACCTAATCCCTTGGTACCTTTTTAGGCACTTTTTTAGATTGTTACTCCCCTTATAAAAAATGCAGAGGGGAGTAACAATCTAAAGAAGGTGCACGGAATAATCTTTATAGACTGTTACTCTCCTTATAAAAACAGAAAAGTGTGATACGAGTATTCCTCGTATCACCCTCGTATTCCTTTGTCCTAAAGTACATTGGACTAAATATTAGGGTGGGTCGAATTTAACTTTTTTTAAAAATTCTGAGCTACGATGGGCTAAAAAGTTGACCGTTGGTATGAAAACACCAGGAAAAAAAATTGGCCTCATTTGAACAACCCCTAGGTGGAGCACACCAGCCCTGAAATTTTGATATTTAGGGCAATCCTTAAAAATAGTGATTTTCATGCTCTTTAAGTGTTTTAATGCTACACTGTTGACTTAAAATTCATTTTAACAGGTTGTGCACATATATTACAATAAAAAAAAAATCACCAAAATAAATTGTGGGGGGGGGGGGAGATATCAATTTTTTTTTAATTTACCTCAAATTTTTAAGCTCTTTTTAGTTTTTTGATGACTTAAAATGTATTAAATTAATATTCTAGTATAAATATTATATTTGCAGCTCTAAAATAAATTGTGGAGGGGGGGGGGGGGTGTTTTCTATTTTCTTATATTTACATCAAAATTTTAATCTACTGTCTTTGATGACAGAATATAAGATTTAATATAAATATATTTGTAGCTCTCAGCTATTTGAAGCAACTGCAAAAAATTAAGGGGGGGGGGAGTTTTCTAATTCTGGATCAGTTTGCTGCAGATTATGAAATTAAGTTAGTTACATGAAACAAGTCGGGTTGTAAATATCTTTTTTTAAATATGGTACCTTATACTTCCTTCCATGCTAATAATTTATATTACTGTTTTTAAAGTGTTTTATAATTCAGATTTTAAGACATAAGAACAAAATATAAGAAAGTGCCCTTAAACGAACAGGAGTTTTTATAGATCAAAGAACAGTTAGGAGAACGACGATAGGCTCCGTTGACAAAAAAAAAATCTAGTGCATTGATCAAAAAAGCCGAAAGGTTTGCCAATGTTTTGCTCAATCTTTCACATAATAGTTTTCTAGAATATTAAACCAGGAAGGAGCATAAATTCGTTGAATAAATGTTACTATTGTTATAAGTTCTTTAGATGGTTTATCACAAGCGACATAAAAACGAAGGACACTATTAGCAGTTGTTAGCCATCTTCTGTGTGCCATTTTTCCAGGATTTCTGTTGGCTAATTCTGGGCAACAGAAACCATCAATACATCCAGACATATTTCTAATAAATATTTTTGGATCGTGCTTAAATCACTGATATATAAATTCGGCGTAATTGTAGTAGGGATGGTTTCAAATTCTACAATTGGTAAACTTTCACATGTTTCTACAGCCTTTCCTATTGCTCCTTCAAAAAGTCTAAGTCCTTTTGTTTTACCATCTATGCCCTGAAATAGATGTCTGAAAGGGAACTCATTGCCACGGAGCAGGCATATAGACCATAGAAGAGGTGTTTCAAATGTACACTCTAACTGTATAATTATTCCTCTTCTTACTCCAGTGTTCCCATTGGTGCCATCACTCCCTATGACACATAATTTCGATGTATCCGCTTTATTTATTCGCAGAAACGTACAACGATTGCTGATGAAACACTTTCCGCCGTGCCTGATGAAGGGCTAAAAAATCCTATGTATTTTGACGAAGGCTCTTGTACAAGAATAAAATGCTGTTACCTTACTAGAGTTTTATGATGTTTGGCTCTCTTCTGTATAAGTTTAATAGTGTCATCCTTCCTGCCATCAAAATAAAGCCCTTCTAATATTATGGATTCTTCTTCCATTTTTTGAAGATTCAATTCTTTGCTCTGCGAAGATTTATCTATTACGTTGGTTTTACTATTACTTGGTATTAATCCTGAATCAAAAAGTGAGGCCGAAGCAATCATTCCTGCTGCTCAACTAGAAATGTGCGTTCTGAGCTATTTCGGCTACAGTAGTGATCGGTAACCTCATCTCAGATGAAACATATTTCAGTGATTTATCTTTAAACTCACTGCCCGATTCTTCAGTTGTGAGAGAGGATGAAGATGACGACTTGTCAGACAAAGAAGTTAAAACCTGAAATCTTTTTGCATTTGATATTGAAGGTACAAGTTCACAGAGTGAAGTCCTTTTCAAGTATTTTTTATGCTTGGCAAACCTTTCGGCTTTTTTGATCAATGCACTATGATGAGTCTATCATCGTTCTCCTAACTGTTCTTAGATCTATAAAAAAACACCTATTCGTTTAAGGGCACTTTCTTATATTTTGCACCACAAGGGCTAATTAGTCCCTTATCTTTTTTATCTGCCCACGGTTATTTTCCGTTAAACTTGTCTTAAAATCTAAATTATAAAACACTTTAAAAACAGTAATATAAATTATTAGCATGGAAGGAAGTATAAGGTACCATATTTAAAAAAAGATATTTACAACCTGACTTGTTTCATGTAACTAACTTAATTTCATAATCTGCAGCAAACTGATCCAGAATTAGAAAACTCCCCCCCCCTCCCTTAATTTTTTGAAGTTGCTTCAAATAGCTGAGAACTACAAATATTTTTATATTAAATCTTATATTCTGTCATCAAAGACAGTAGCTTAAAATTTTGATGTAAATATAAGAAAATAGAAAACACCCCCCCCCCCCCCTCCACAATTTATTTTAGAGCTGCAAATATAATATTTATACTAGAATATTAATTTAATATATTTTATGTCATCAAAAAACTAAAAAGAGCTTAAAAATTTGAGGTAAATTAAAAAAAATTGATATCTCCCCCCCCCCCCACAATTTATTTTGGTGATTTTTCTTTATTGTAATATATGTGCACAACCTGTTAAAATGAATTTTAAGTCGACAGTGTAGCATTAAAACACTTAAAAAGCATGAAAATCACAAAAATCACTATTTTTAAGGATTACCCCAAATATCAAAATTTCAGGGCAAGTGTGCTCCACCTAGGGGTTGTTCAAATGAGCCCAATTTTTTTTTCCTGGTGTTTTCATACCAACGGTCAACTTTTTAGCCCATCGTAGTTCAGAATTTTTAAAAAAAGTTAAATTTGACCCACCCTACTAAATATCCCTTTTCCTTAATAGTTATTTAGTCAAAGTCATTTATATTCTTAAAAAAAACATAGGGGAGTAACAATCTAAAGAAATACCAATTTTTAAGAATATGTGGTTGGCTAAGTTCGTCTACAATATATAGCTTGACAATAGGCATTTAAAAAAATGAACTAGCGTAGAACGACCATGTCCATCCCATTTTGGTGGACAATGTGATTTTCATAATCCTGAGTTCAAAATTAGTTTAGTAGAACAAAAATCATTTTGATTTTAGTTTTTCACTTGATAGGTTAGTTATTAAAATGTTTCTCCGAATCAAAGTGATCACCTATCAAAAGACTAACTAACATCAACTTGATTTTCGGTTCACTAACTAATATTGTACTCAGGATCACGAAGGAATAAAATAATATTGAAATGCCTATTGCCAAACTATGTCCTATAGATTATAGATGAACTTAGCTGACCACATATTCTTAAAAGATACCAAAAGATTTATTTATATACAAAATTCTAGCTTGATGTTAGTCAGACAAAATTTTTCACTATCCTGGACTAGAACCAAAACAACTTTTTTAGGCATTTATTTTTAAATATATCTATTCTTGAAAGTTTATTATGTTCATCAATGCTAGATATAGCTCAAATATAATTTTCCTTCTTGTTATCTTTACATTGTAATGCTTTATTATGTTAACAAGTCAGATAAATATGAATGACTAGTCATTAAGACTGAATTTGAAGTTGTGTATAAGTCTAGATTCAGGCATGGAGGTTATTATCCATGCAAAACAGGTTTGGTTTCAAATGAAGAGCATATTGAACAATTAGCCCATTCAATCTCAGTGTGTAATTGAATTAACATAATTTTGTAATTAGTAAGAAGCTTTTGGCTGTTTACTAGACACCCAAATAGACACTTTCCTGTCATACGATCTATAGTATGAAGTCACTACTATCGACCACCAAAGATGGATCTCAAAAAAAAGAAGAAATCTTGTCTTAATCGATTCTATGAGGTAGGAGATACGTCAGAGCTACTTTACAGAGTGTAAATAGGATTCATTGAGATAAGCTACTCGTCGATTCTTGCAAAATAGAGATATATTAAGCCCACAGATTTGGATTATACGCTGAATTTAAAAAAAAAAAAAAAAACGGTGGGTGACAACTCAGACAAACTTTCTCATATACGAGTTCATAATTACTTGACCCAGTGTTATCCATTTATTAGTTTTCGTTGTTTGTGGTAAATTTAATTATTATTGAACATTTTATCAAAATATATCATAAAAAATACTTCTCCTTGGTGTGGAATCGAACCCGGTTTCTCTCCGGCTATTCAGGAACTATATTTTTCCCGGGAAAACAGCTTATATCGTTAAGACTAGTCCACACCAGTAGACACGTTGAGAGACATTTCTGTAGACGGTCTCATAGACCGTCTACAGAAATGTCTTGCAACGTGTCTATAGACATCTGCTGAGACCGTCTATATGGTTTAGGTCTAGCGTCCACACTTGTAGACACGTTGCGCAACATGCCTAACGTTGCACCATGTCTACCATTTAGAATAAAAAACCATAGACATGCAACTTTTGGTTTAGCAACGAGACCGTAGACGCCGTTTGTCTAGCCGATGTCTATAGACAAATCACTAGACATTGTCTCTGAGACCAATATCGCGCAACATGTCTACTAGTGTGGACATGGCTTTAGATTCGTATTCAAATGGATTTTAGAATTTTTTAATCAAAATCGTCGGAACCGTTTTCAAGAAATAATTTTTTTTCACATCTTTTCGGAGTTTTTGGAGGGTAGTGTTCCTAAATTTAGGGCTAACATTCATTTCTTGATTTCGCCTCGGGGTATGATTTTTCTGAATATGTATGCTAAATTTCGTCAAAATCCGCCCAGAAGTTTAGGCTCCAGGCGTCTGCATAGACAGACGACAGGCAGACATTTTTTAAAATGAAAAACACTTTTTTGGACTCAGGGGACCTCAAAACTTGCAAAACCATTAAAATCTCTAAATATAATTTTCACGCCATCACAATACTCTCTCTTTAACTACAGGAGAAAATAAAAAAATGTTAATAATTTCCCTTTTGCTAACTGCCGATGAAGGTGTCAAAAATAACAACTTTTTTTTATGGTAAACTGGGGATTGCTGAAATCTTAGTTGTCATGACTAAATCAAGCTTAATTGTTGAGCTTGAAATTATTTTAACAAAGAAGTAAAAAATATTTAGCTTATTAAAGGGTGGATTTTAATTTGTATAAACTAGGTTACATCTTGAGAACGAGTCTATTATCAGAAAGTGTTTATTATATTATAAAAAGGGTTTATTCGCCCGAAAAAAATTCCTTTGCAACTTTATTAAAACCTTCATTTAAACCAAAAATGTTTTACTTTACCCTTTTCCCTCTGTTTTAATTGGCTTTTAATTTCATTCCTTTCGGATTTCTCGAAATTTTGCCAATTTTAACTTGAGAATATTCTAAACTATCAGCTTAACTTGATACCTAATTGGTTTTTATAAAGTTCTCGCTAAAGCGCACTCAAATGAAAATTAAACTTGTTAAAAATAAACTGTTTGAATTTTATCCAATGTGATAATGATAAATAAAATATTTTTGTCAAATAAATATTGTCTTGAAATGTCTTTGTTCTTATCACTGCTGTAAATTACTGTCGATGTAATTAATTTTTTTTGTACTTTATAATTAGCGTTACTAATTAAGATACCTTTTTGCTAAACTTTATTCTTTATATCGGTCTGATTTTATTTTTAATCACATAAAATGTTTAGTCTAATGCTAGGAATGCCGTTACCTAGCATATTATTAAACACATATATTTACTAAACCTACTCCACTGAGGTACTAATTACATATTAAAGAATGTTAAATAGTTATATATGCACCTAAGGAATGATGTAACATATTATTTTCCACGTGACTGAGTTGATTCCTGAGGCAATGCCAAACGAATCAAGGCAACTAAATCCCGAGGCGAAGCCGAGAGTATTAGATATCTTAAATCCCGAGGCGAAGCCGAGAGTATTATATATCTTTAATCCCGAGCCGAAGCCGAGAGTATTAGATATCTTAAATCCCGTGGCGAAGCCGAGAGTATTAGTTATCTTAATTCCCGAGGTGAAGACAAGGGATTAATACCAATTAACTCCTAAGGCGTAGCCGAGGGAGATAATTAAGAAAATGATAATGCATTATTCTCGAGGTACATACAAAATTTTATCTCCAGAAAAAGCGCTATATTAAGATTTATTCAACCAAGAAAACATTTGTATTTCTTTATTAAACGAATTTAATACAGAAATTAAATAATATAAATTATTTAAATGATTTAAAACAATTATTAATCACTTTTAAAGTAATAAAAAATAGACTGCCAATTGGTGTGACACATTGCTTCCTCGCATCCTATCCACGTACTGTATTGGTTTTATGCTCTTTTTACAAGCCATTATTGCCTAATTTGTTAAATTGTTTACCCGTTTTTTAATCTGTCAAAATTGTTTCAATTTTTTACATGAATTAAAGTATCAATTTAGCAAAAGTTAAAAAGCGCAGACGGTTCAAATTAATCTTGGGATATCTGCGGGTTACTTTCGATAAACTGTAAAAGTTTCATACAAATCAGATAAGTACTTTTAAATATATAGCTGTAAATAGATGTATGTTTGTGCGCATGTGGAGGATAAACAAATAAGCGCACAAAGTTGAAACTTATATGGGACCAACAATGGGCTAAATATGACCAACCATCTAAATTTCATTAAAATCGGACGTGTAGTATTTTAAGAAATGTTGGTTCGCAAATATCGAACGACAGGACAGACAGACACAGAACCAAAAATGTGAACCTGATGTCTGAAACGGATTTCTGAACATCGTAGAATGACTCGCTATACAACTGGGAGTTTGAAAGCAGTGTTGCCAACCTGATTTCAACAAATTCACTACATTTGCCATTCATTTTATATATAGGGTTTTATATTTTATATATATTTGTATTAATTTTATAACATACAATTTGTTCTATACTATTTAAGAATAATTAGATTGGTGAAAGTGGATTATAATCCCATTTTTACATTATATCCCCGTTTTCACATTATTTCCCCGTTTTTAAGAACGGGCATGAAAATACCATCATTATTTAACCTATTAACTAGACCTCAAAAGTTACTTTTCGTCCCAACTGGAGGTAAAAAATGGTTTATATTTTCTTCTATAATGTGTGTTTTGAACCCTTTTATATATATGGTATGTATTTTTACAAAGCACCATTTTTACTGATGACCATCGATGGAGAAAAGGTATAAGGCAACGATATCGGTAATATTAGTCACCTGTTTATGGTGACATAGCGGCCTTTGTCGGGAATGTTTCGTTCTTAAAAGGATTTCCCAGGATATGTTTGTTGGACAGCGAAGTGTCACGGCTTTCTATAGGATGTCCCTGAATATGTCTTTGTGACAGCAGGGTCCCAGTTTTCAAGAGATTCGGAATGTTTTTGGGATGCCATTGTGTCTCGGTATTCAATATGTTTTTGACCTGGAATATATTTTCAGGCAGGTAAAGTCATTACCCCGAAATATAATATATTTAGGGACAGCAAAGCGGTTGTTGTTTTAGATAATTATATTGTAATTAATAACCAATTGTAAATTAAGTAATTAATTATGTTCACTTTGAATTTAAAAAGACTAAAACTAAAATACTTGTAGTTAACATGTTTTATTATTATTATTACTGGTCTTATATTACTTTGCTTTTTAAGTTTCATCGCACACCTATTACCCCAATTTTGAACCACTTCCTGTCTTTCAATCTTCCCCAATTTTGCACATGGAAACAATTTAGGTGAAGAATACAGAAACCAAAAAAAAAAAAAAAAAAAAAAAAAAGTTGGAAATAAGACCAGTTTTCAAAAATGGTATTTTTATATTAATAATTTTTTTTTTTCTATTTTTACTTAACCATTATGTGTATTTCATTTTATTCAGTGTTGACATCTCGTCTTTCTATCTTTCAATACCCCCCCTACACCCCTTACATTTTTTGATCTTTACTTTTATTTACTAATAGTCCACAGGCCACCATAAGAAGTGAGTCGCTGATTGATAAAGTTTTCTTACCTTATGGAATCGCTTATTTATGCCTTGTCCACCGATGAATTGGGTATATGGCAACTGGGCGCTGGGCCATTTCTTTTTTGTTGACATGCCAAACTTGCCCTTCTGCAAGAACATTGAAAAGAGATAGATAAAGTTTTGATTGTCACAGGATCGTTTAGTTAAATTATTTCAAAAACCGTGGTAAAGGTGGCCACCGATACGAGTGGGCCGTTTTCTTTTCAACGTCCTCGCAGAGCGACATGTTTGGGACGGTGGACACCCCAAACGGCCCACTCTTATCAGTGGCCACGTGTACCACTGTTTTTTAAATAATTTAATTAAACGATCCTATGAAAATCAAAACTTTATCTATCTCTTTTCAATGATCCCGCAGAGGGGCATGTTTGGCATGTCAATAAAAAAGAAATGGCCCAGCGCCCAGTTGCCATATACCCAATTCATCGGTGGACACGGCATAAATAAGCGATTCCATAAGGTAAGAAAACTTTATCAATCAGCCACTCACTTCTTATGGTGGCCTGTGGACTATAAATTTGTTTTGTAATAATTTTTATTTTTATTTCTGTTTCAGGTTAGCACCATCATCTTATTATTGCTGTAAGTTTTACTCTTTATATTAGTTTTAACTAAACGTATTTATTTCTAGGCATGATATAGTGCCATGTCATTCAACGATCGGTTTAATCATGATGACCTGTTGAACTCCACTCTTTTTACAATTGGTATTATCTTTTGACAGCGCGGGAAAATAGAAAAAAATGTGGAGGGGAGCCAATGAGATCGCTGTATTTTGTATTCTAGAAGGTCGTGCCAACTAGGCAAATATGTATGTCACTGGCTCCACCCCTCCCACAGACCTAGTGACTTTATTTATTTTCTCATTTAGGTTGGCCAATCTGAGTGTCAAAGGTTAATACTAATTGTAAAAAGACTATAGTCTAAACCAGTCTGTATTAAAAATTATAATAATATAAAAAGCCGGTGGAAGGCTTAGGCCTGCAAAAGGACATACTCAAGTAACAAATTTTTGTTGAAAGAATAAAGATTTCAGATATACTTTTATGAAATTCGATCTGTGTCCATTTATGTATCCATATAATGTTTTATCCCTAATAGGAAGATAAACTCTCCCCTCATAAATAATTTACCTCTTGTATAAAATTGATATTTTCTAAAGTAGCATGTCTAGAAAATATAATATTATCCTTACACTTTCTGGAAAAAGTTGTATAGAAACTCAATGTCAAAATTGATTATACTAAAATTAAGTGGAGGGTTCGGATAATTTTCCCCTTGAATTTTAAATGAGTTTTGAAAACGCCCTTTGCTTCTATTATGAGTTTGACAGTAATGGTATTATCTCGAGGCCTGTGAAATTTCACAGCCGTGGTTTCCCGAAAAACATTGTTTGGTGTTGTGGCGCGGCGGGAGAGTTAGACAGGTTTTAAAGTTATAACACACAGGAGGTTTTAGAGCCATCATGAGGCTTCAGGAGTTAGGTGAGTTTTAACCCCGCGGTTAGAACCCTAAATTATCGAGTTATATTAATTACTCTTGTCCAAACTGTTTTAATGTTTCCTGAGCCACGAGCCTTTTAAACATTCTGTCACCTCTGCAGAAAAACAAAAATTAAAAACCTTGCGTTTTTATCCCTAAAAAATTTCACACTCGTGCTCTGACAGAATTTATCTTTCCTTTTTTTGAAATAATTTATTTACCTTTCCTTTTCTAACGGAACCGAGATAAATTTAAAAGAGAATATTCCTTTCAAGCAAGTAAAAATTAAAATAATCCTACCGCGGGGTTCCATTGGAAATTGTTGTTATTACTATTATTATTATTATTAAATTATTATTCGAATCGCTATGGTAACTCATTTTTTGGATTCAGGACCCTAAAAAACATAAGAAGCGATGCCTCAATTGATTTTTTGTATTTTTTTTAATCTTTGCTGACTCATCAAGAGTGGTTAATGACGTCATAAAGATCCCATTTTTTTAGGGGATCCTCATCTCATTGAGCTTGATTTTTCGGTGCAAGTTTTATTTTGATACGTCAATTCGTTCGAGAGCTATCGTGCTCACAAGAAAATATATGAAAATGTGAAATATATATATATATATATATATATATATATATATATATATATATATATATATATATATATATATATATATATATATATATATATATATATATATATATATATATATATATATATATATATATATACATATATATATATATAAAGTTTTGTAAAACCTATTTTTTCGTGATCAGGGACCCATGAAACGTATTTTGGCCACAATCCCGGCTCAAACTCCCGCCATGCCAGTGGCTCAATTAGCGAATTTTTTCCAATGGAAATTCGCTAAAAATAAAGAGACATGCTTTAGAGAAAACAATGTCACGCCTTTGCAACAGTATTTCATACTATGTTTAGGACTAACCAGCTTTTGTTTGTTTAACTTAGTTACAACTTGCTAGCACACCGAACATTACCAAACCGTTGTAATTATGCTGAAAATAATTTGTATTCAAAATTAAACGTTTCTTTAAATACATCAGAGAATAATATCCTACGTATATCCTTTAATAATCTTATAATATCCGATTCATGTTGCTAAAACCAACATTAATTATTAATATTGCATTTGGCTTACGAAATATATTGCTACAATGCATTTTTTATTTATTTCTTTTTTTTCTTTGACATTTTCATGTCATGGCTATGACACATAACCTTGAAAAGCGTTACCAAAAACTAGCGTTACACGAGTAGGGAAAATATAGAAACAGGGAGTTAGGAAGATATAGGAGGTGTTCAATCGAGTCTGCCGCTAGGTAGGTATAGTGTCTCTCACTACCACGCTTGGTAGGGCCTACCCACCCCTGCCCTCCCGATTGGCCATAACCCTTAGAATTTTATTGCTAATAAACTTACATACATAAAATTTATTTTCTATTTTTGTTATACTATAATTTTTTGCATTTATTTAGGAACGCAGCAGCGTTCTATTGAAGTTTGAATGTATACCTTCAAGGTAAAAATAAATGTATGTTTGTGCGCGTGCGCAGATCCAAACTTGTGAACATTTAATGTAAACATTCGTCCAATAGACCTGAGGAAGCAATGTGATACACTAATTAGCACACTACTTTAAATTTTCTTCAGTCTTTCACTTTTTGAGTATTCATTGGTTTTATGTTTTTTCTTTCTATTTTACATCGATATTTTTTCCTATTAATTTTGTTTGGTGTTTTAATTGTCCATAATTTGATTGGAGAAATTTTGTTTCTCAGCTTACCGAAGTTAACGGAAGCTATGTGATCGTTCTGAAGAACGAAAATATTTTATATCTCCGATTTCAAAAATTCCAGAACAAAAATCCGTTTCAGACATCAGGGAAAATTTTTGGTTCCGTGTCTGTCTGTGTCTGTAGGTCTGTCACTCAATTTTTGGGAACCAACATATCTTAAAAACTACTCGTCCGATTTTAATGGAATTTGTATGGTAGCTCATAATTAGCTCATTGATGGTTCCATATAAGTTTCAACCTTCTGCACCCATTTGTTTCACTTCCACATACGCACAAACATACATTTATTTACACCTAAATCTGATTTTTATGAAATTTGGATGGTTTGTCGAAAGTTGCCTGCAGATGGCTCCAGATTAATTTTAACCGTGTGCGCTCAAGAAATTTAAAACAATTTTGACAGTTTTAAAAAACGGGGGAAATCATCAAAATTAGACAATAATAGGTGTTAATAGTATAAAATAATTAAAGTATATAAAATAGAACGTGAAGAAGCAATGTGCCGCATTAATTGGCTGAGTATTTTAAATAATGTTTAAAAACTCTCTCGCTATAATCTAGTTAATTCTGTTACAATTAACATTCTTGTTTTGGAACTTGAAAAAGGGAAATATACTTTCGAAACTTCGGTAAATCTAAAGGTTTTTTTTTTTTTTATTTGACTGATCCTCACTATTCACAAAACATTTCACTGTCAATATCCACCCAGTTCCTAGTAAGGTTAAATGAAAGCTTAGGGGATGGATCAAATAAGGTAGAAGAATTGTTATTTCTTCTAAAAAGTATGAGACAGAGATTGTTAGCTAAACGAAAAACAGATTGGTGCGGCCCTAGTGCGGGCTCGTCCTCCTGGGAGGCAAGACAAGTCGAGATTGATAACCCGTGAGCTCGGGTGAAGAGGTAACATCGTGGTAATGTTCAGCACGCAAAGGCCAGAACCACTGCTCATGGAACACGCCCCTGTCCTTCGGATAAATTTTTTTTTTTTTCTCTCTTTCCCTCGCAAGAAATATGAATCGATGTCGTGAATTTTTTCCTCTGTTTTTTTCATTTAGGTACTTTCCTTTTTTCTCCGACCTGAGACCGTGAAAAGTATTTCTTACCATTATTCAAAATCAACGTCACGTGTCGTAAGAAAAAAGTTAATAATAGAAAATGAATAAGAATTGGAGAGCAGAAATTTGGATTTTATTATAATTTTATTCTTCTTTAGCTTTTTTTTTTTTTTTAAATAAGTTCTTATTTCAAATATTGAAATGAAAATTTATAAAAGTCATTCCGGTAAACAAGAATAATATATATTATGAATTAGGATACCTTTTTAATAATACATTCGGAAATAAATTAGTTTTTAAATGTAAAATAATAGTACATTATACGCGTCGAGTGCGGAAAGTAGCATTTTGCATGCGAGTGTGGAGTTTGCACCCGAGCGACAGCGAGGGTAGTAAAACCACATGAGCAATGCAAAATGCCGTTTTCGTACGAGTTGCGTACCGTACTTTATCTACGATTGTTAGATTTAAATAATAAATACAGAAAAAAATAAACTTGCTGTATGTAAGTTCGTATCTCTTCTCTTGATAAAGATGGCATTAATCTTGAGTTGTATTTTTTGCCGAATTAATTATTTCTGGAGGAGTATTATTCTCTACATTTTCGTCAGTCACTTGATTCATTGATTGTTTTTCACCAAAGACTCGATATAAACAGTTACTTTAATAAAAGAATAGCAAATTAGTTTTGTTAAATGTAAACAAACTCGCTAATCGTGCGTAAAGCTGAAGAATTCCTCTTCTTTACCGCGCTAGCTTGGTAAAGAAGAGGAATTCTTCAGAACTATGAGACGCGCATGCGCAATGAATACAAGTACGTAAATAATCACTTTCTACGCATCTAAACAAAGATATAATGTTTATATTTCGTATCAATCGTAGATAAACTTATATTTGTTCAACTTATTTAGTTGAAAAATAATTTTCAACATTGCGACCCAATCGGTAACATCATTGGATTATAACAGGTCACAAGGATTAGACACTTGACACAGTCTTGCAAGCTATTCTCACTTAGTTTACTTGTTTAATTTCTTTAACAATATAATTTTCATAAACCGCTCGTCCGCACACGTACACCAGACAATATTGTAAACATAGTCTTTGGATCTAGCGTACGAGTACAGTACATCGCAGTCTCATAGATTTCTATCGATTTTTAGGGTTTCGTTGGTAAAACCAAAAAAAAAAACCCATAGTTTCGTTTCTGCGTCTGTCTGTCACTCTGTACGGTTCCAATAACTTTTGAATCAAAAGAGATAGAGACATGGAACTTTCCAGTATTAAAGATCGTTTTGACGCGCAAACAGGAAAAATATAGCGAAATCAAAATTATCAGCTGTTCAAATTCAAAATGGAGGTTAATTCCTGTCATGGGGGAAAAATATATTTTTAAATTTTGAGTGGGGTATTAAATGAAAGGTATTGAAGAGTATAGATTACAAACATATATAACACTTGTGAAAAGTGTTTAATTTTCCTTGCCATTTTGTCAAAAAACATAACATTTTTGCGTTTCCCCCCTCCCTTAAAACTATATTTCTGCTGTTACTAAAAATATAAAAAAATATGCAAATTGTTAGGTCTGATAGGTCAAAGAAAAAATAAGAACAGCAACATAATTAGATTAACTGGGAATCCAAAATGGCGGCTAATTCCTGTCACGGATTTTTTTTTTTTAAATTTTGAGTGGGGTATCAAATTAAAGGTATTGAAGAGTAGGTAGGGAAACTGTTTAATTCTTCATGCCATTTAATCAAAAACCATTGTCAAACAACTTTTGGCGTGTCCCCTCCAATTATACTAATTTTATGTTCGCAATACCAACGAAACCCTTTTTACGTAAGACTTCACGCACAACCAATTTTTGATTCCATCATTTTGGAATATGTACTCTGTTTGCGAGAACATGACTTGTCTTACCTCTGGGAAACGAATCTAGATTAGTGAATCGTTATTTGCGAGAACATGACTTGTCTTACCTCTGGGAAACGAATCTAGATTAGTGAATCGTTATTTGCGAGAACATGAATTGTCTTACCTCTGGGAAACGAATCTAAATTAGTGAATCGTTATTTGCGAGAACATGACTTGTCTTACCTCTGGGAAACGAATCTAGGTTAGTGAATCGTTATTTGCGAGAACATGAATTGTCTTACCTCTGTGAAACGAATCTAGATTAGTGAATCATTATTTGTGAGAACATGATTTGTCTTACCTCTGAGGAAATAATCTAGACTAGTGAATCGTTATTTATGAGAACATGACTTGTCTTACCTCTGAGGAAATAATCTAGATTAGTGATTCGTTATTTATGAGAACATGACTTGTCTTACGTCTGGGAAACGAATCTAGATTAGTGAATCGTTATTTGTGAGAACATGATTTGTCTTACCTCTGAGGAAATAATCTAGATTAGTGATTCGTTATTTATGAGAACATGACTTGTCTTACCTCTGGGAAACGAATCTGAATTAGTGAATCTAGAAATATGTTAGTGTTTCGACTTAAATAATTAGGTGACCATTAAGCTTCTCATGCTCATATATTTCTATTGATTGCTGATGCTATCTTATTAAAGTGAAACTTTTCTTATCTCTGGCAAAGAATGTAGGTTTAGGGAGTCTAGAAACATGTTGGCGTTATAGTGGAACTTGTCTTACCTCTGAGAAATGTTGTTATTGAGGAACATGCCCTATCTCTGGCAAAGAATGTAGGTTTAGAGAGTCTAGAAACATGTTGGCGTTATAGTGGAACTTGTCTTACCTCTAAGAAATGTTGTTATTGAGGAACATGCCCTATCTCTGGAAAAAAAAAACAAGAATAGTGTTGTTATTGAGGAACATGCCCTATCTCTGGAAAAAAAAAACAAGAATAGTGTTGTTATTGAGGAACATGCCCTATCTCTGGAAAAAAAAAACAAGAATAGTGTTGTTATTGAGGAACATGCCCTATCTCTGGAAAAAAAAAACAAGAATAGTGTTGTTATTGAGGAACATGCCCTATCTCTGGAAAAAAAAAACAAGAATAGTGTTGTTATTGAGGAACATGCCCTATCTCTGGAAAAAAAAAACAAGAATAGTGTTGTTATTGAGGAACATGCCCTATCTCTGGAAAAAAAAAACAAGAATAGTGTTGTTATTGAGGAACATGCCCTATCTCTGGAAAAAAAAAACAAGAATAGTGTTGTTATTGAGGAACATGCCCTATCTCTGGAAAAAAAAACAAGAATAGTGTTGTTATTGAGGAACATGCCCTATCTCTGGAAAAAAAACAACAAGAATAGTGTTGTTAGTGTTAAGATTTTTATTTTTTATGAAAATACCAGAGTGAGTTTTTGCGTTTAAGGTTTATTTTGTTCTCCCTATTATTGTTATATTTTAACAAATTTTAATAAAATGTCATATTTTAAATACTACACATTATACAACAAGTATATATATAATAAAAGAGTAGCTTTTAACTTATTTAGATAAAAATAGAATTTTATCTTGTGGTTACAGAAGTCAATCTAACCTCAGTTGTATGGTATGTATATTTCTGTTATTTGCTGGAAGGTTTTATTTCTATGTCAGGTGTTTCTCGATGTCGATTCCTTTGCAAACCATTTGTAACTTGACTGTTGAGCTCCTTACCACAGTTCTATCCTGGATCTTTAATTTCCGCTTCATTCGAACCAAGACATCCTCTCCAGGTTTTTTACTGTTAAGGTTTTCGGAGGTCCTTATATGATTTTCTTCTGCTGGAAGTAAATAAGGTTATGTTTTAACGTGATGGGTTTTATTTATTTTCCTTTATTAGATTTATAAGGATGTTTTCTTTAGAAATATATAATAAAGTTACTTGATGGTTAAATAACAATTAGAAAAATCATTCTGACAAACTAGACAATTATTATTTTCTCATATAAAGAGAAAGTATTAAGATGGCTCGAAAATAAGAATTTGAAATTTTCAAGGATTTACACGTTTCAAGGTTCCCTGGGTCCAATGAAGTGGTTTCTAAAAAATGTCTGTCTGCCGTCTGTGCAGACGCGTGGAACCTAATCTAATGGGCTGATTTTGACACAATTTGGCTTATACATATTTAGAAAAATCTTACTCCGAAGTAAGATCGAGAAATGAATTTTAGCCCCTAGGCATCGCGGGGATTCATCATTGAAGCGAGCTTAATGCAATAAATATTTAATATTAAGCAAATTAATAGTCAACCATGATGAGTTTATAGTTTAAAAGGATGATTGAAGTACACGGTAGTGCCGGGTGGAACTCTGACTTCACTTGGAAGGTTCTATATAACCCTGCTAAAGATGGGTTGACAGTCGTTGCTAGCAGATCGAAACGCGTATCTGTCTGTATAGATAACAATATATTCATGTTTTCTGGCATTTGGGACCAAGATTATATGAGAAATTTAGTCTGAGTTTTCTCAAACCGATATTTTTATCATATCCATTGTGACACTGAATTTATTTCCCTTTATGGATTCTGTTTGGATTCGTATTTAAATGTTTTTGAGTAAACAAAAATAAATAAAATTATTATAATAACTATGAGGCCCTTCCCCCTACTCACTTCGCTCGTGCACCCCGGAAGGCGGCCGATCTGGGGGCTATGCACCCCCTCCCCAACAGTATCACAGGGAAGTCCTAAATGGAGATCAACGTGTAGAGAATTTCATTATTTTTTAGAATTTTGTTTAAAATTCAGAATAATTATAATGTGTACATTATATAACCTGACTTATATAACGTATTTAATTAGTATTAATAAAATACAATTTAAGTAGTGGATAAAGAATTTTTATGTTTTGGATATAGCACGTATATATCAACAGTGAAGTTGCACATGCCCCTCTCTGCAGTCCAGGCATAGTCCAGTCTCTGTACTGTAGAAAGATAAGAGACCTGCTAACATACCTTTAAAACTTTTTTTGTAAACAGCTTATCAATCTTTTTGATTTTTTTATCACCTCGTTTATTATCAATTACTATATAAGTTTTTTAACTGTTCCTAACCAACTTGTACTTTCCGTCAAAACTATTTCAACACCTAACCAGTTCGACAAAACGTGTAAATGGAATATTTTTAAGGTTGATATTTTTAAATAGAAAACGTTTGTAAGTTTGCATGTAGGATCCAGTCGACTTATTAATTGTAATTAGTCTCCTTGGTAAAATTTTCGTTGTTTAATTAATTTTCCTTTATGCTAAATTTGTCGGAATTAGCCTTGCTGGATCGGTTTTGATTTGAAATTAACTTTATCCTCTTGTAAAGTTCAACTTTCTCAAACTTTAGATAAACAACCCTTTATTATTTAAGACGGATCTTGGTAAAATTCGACAACATTCATGTTTATAGAGAACCTAAGTGTTAATTTATTTTTAGCAACTGTATTCGACGTGTTTCGACCTTAACAAGGTGGTTTACAAGGTTTGTACGTCATCGCTTGACTTCATGCGAGCGTGGGTGGTCGATTCGACAGGTCGGATTTGGAACTGGATTTGAGCTGTGTCAGGTTAGAGTTAGGTTACTGTGCCGACAGCGGTTAGGACACGCCAATTAAACGTAATTTAAGCGGCGAGCCCGGGGAGAGTTTTCGCTTTAATTAATGTTTAAGTTAACGTTAAGAGAGGAGAATTTCTCTATGGGGAAGGCAGCGGAGGCGCAGCGACGCAAGCAGAAGGGTCTGTGATTAAAACATTACCGGGTTTTCTGTGTTGGACAGGCTCAAGTATTCCCCCTCCATTTCTTATTACCGTCTAGGGTCCTCGTCACATTACCCATGTTCCTCCTCCTTTTCTATAATCGCATATGCAAAACCTAATTATGTCTCCAAACATACCTCACTTGTTTCAAACTGCCTTATACAAAGAGCACTGTTCACGATACCCATATGACACTCCAAATAATATTGCAGATATTCTTCTCAATGACTTGTTTTCAAGTTGGTTTTATTCAGCCGTTTTAGGCGATCTTAAAACAAATTATTGGTAATTACGGTATCATATATTATGTTATCTGTTTTTTATGGCCTAAAACTTAATAAATGCAATTGGCAAATTCCCGTTTGAGCAGACTCAAGTGACGGGAAGACAAACACGGCTGGATAAATAATAATGAGAACTACACACAAAGGATATTTAAAGCCGACGCATTTACCTTGGGAGGGGAGTAGAGATGAGATATGGCAGTCCAGGGCCTTGGCTCGGATGGTCTGTACTTGGTGTTGAGTCGTGAGGTTTTTTCCGTAGAAACACGCTGGATGTTACAGTAAGGGGGTGACACCCTTCGCTACCTGGTCGTCAATGAGAATAGATGAAACCTGTCACACGAGGTGGCGCCACCTGCCGGGTGGAACTACACGGTCGACCGTCTGACGGTCTAGCCGCCACCCACAGGTGGCGCCACCTGGTCAACCCATTGTTTTCAATTGAGCCTGTCAGACGTCGCCACCCAAGTCACGCCGCTCAGCCCCTACTCCTTCAATCAAATATAGGGGAAATCAAATCTGGGGCAGACTGCATCCCTCATATAAGTGGCGCAAGTCAGGTGGCGGGAGCAAGTGGCATCAACCAGGTGGGCGCCACCCAGGTGGCGCTACCTGGGTGGCGAAGTGTGTCACTACCCTAAGACTAAAGAAAACTTCTACCGGCGCAAAACACATTTACCGCTGGGTTGCTATGGCCTCGCACAGTATAAAGTTTATAATTATAAAATATGATTATATGATTATAAACGGAACAATTAATATTATTAAAACACATGATAAATATCTACGGGTCTCTACGGCGAGAAAATGCGCGCAAATACAAAATATCCTTAAATATATAATTCTCATTATATGGATTCTCCAGAAATAAACATATTCCGTAGGCAATAACTTGATGAAATTGATGAATCAGTTTCAGGCGATCTTAAACCAATTTTCGTTAATGGTAGTATCATAATATGTTATCAATCTGTTTATTACGGCTTAAAACTTAATAAATGCAATAAACATATTTCGCAGGCAATAACTTGTGAAATTGATAAATCAATTTGAGCTATAACTTTAGAAACTACGCCTTTAAAAAGTATAGAAAAAGCTATTAACTTTGAAAAACGTAAATTGTTTCTCGTAATTTGGTTAGTTAAAGTCTCTAAATTAAATTAGATGGAAGAAATTGGCTTTGTAGGAAAACGTCTAGTTTCAGAGTTAATCGCGCGTAGATATAAGGATAGCCTGACTTGTTCAGGACTTTTTTACAAGCTATTATTTAACTTGCAATGTTAGTATGATTGTTCGGGTCAAATCTTGCAACTGAATTTTAAAACAGTTATATCCTTCACCGATTGAATTGCAATTTTGCATACACGTTTAGTTTGGATGACAATGCTTGGATGTCGTCATTCTAAATCTAATATGGCGGACAGCCCAAGATGGCGGACTGGGTATCAAACAAAAGGGTTTGTTCAGAAGAATACGACTTTAAGCTTGTTTTAATGTTTTTTAATATTATTTTATTAACTAAATACTTTTTTATGTAGGATTAAATTTAAATCCGCTGTTGTGATAGATACGCTCGAGTGCTTAGTATAATTACTTTTATACTTATCTCGCTTTAACTTATCCGATTGAAGTCAAGCATAGTTAATGTGGAAGCTTTTAAAGCGATTTCTTATGTTGTTATGAAACGTCGATGCTTTGAATAGGGAATGAAGACGATGTTGTTTACTCTGAGGGTATTATGATGTTGAGTAATCATAGTTTGAATATTGTTTAGATTGTAAGGATAAAGTGATGTATGATAGCGGAGGGTAACATAGTATCGGCGGCAAGGTTTGAGAAGTGATGAACCGCTTCGACGTCGGAAAAGCGTCTCACGATGCGGTTCCTAAACCCCGAGGAGCTCATCTTTGATTAATTAAAATCGGTTTCGGTACCGAGGTAAAACAATACGATAGGGTTAGAATCTTCCTCCCCGTATCTCAAACCCCTGTGAAATTAATTCAAGAGATGCCTCGCAAGAGCTTTACCCCCCTCTTACCAAGTTATGCATCTAGGAGGGCCATCTCCGCAGTGTATCCATTAATCCTCCGTCCGTAGATCACGAATCATTTATAAATCTTTAAATAGATCATGCGGCTCATTTATAATTGTTGAAGTGTCTTCTGCATGCTTAACTGCGCATGCTTTTAAGACCCTTAGATTACAATATTCAAATTTATAAAGAATAACCGATATATCTCTTTATTTCCGAACTAACTACCCGTAGATTTGCCTCATAACCAGTTCTAGGTTGCTGTAACGAATCTAGTATTGCTTATGTTTCACCATCTATTATTATCAAACTTATAATTACAAAGGTCTTAGATTTATACGATCGAAACTAACAAAAACATAAGAATAATGGAAATATATCGACATACCATGTTAGAAAATCTTCAAAAGCAAATATTTAGCTTCATTTATTGACTTAATCATAATTGCTTTAAGTATCGTTAGATTAGATGTACCAGAGAGAAGCAAAGAAATCTACCCGAAACTAGTTTTATTAACCTTTAAACACATAATTACTTGTTACAGAGTATATTTACTTGCTACTACGACATTTCGCCATTATATTGTTGAACATTTTATCAAAATTTAACAACACTGCAATAAAATTCTACGACATGATATGGCTGCTACCTCATTCAACTTATACTTCAGTCATCTCATCAGGTACTTAAGTAAAATAGTAAACTAAGTGATAAACAGGACTGTGCTAATAGCAGTATAATTTCATGGTAACATCGATTAGTTCTATTATCTATAAAAATCAACTACGTAGTGCGTACGCTTCCGCGGATTGGCTACAAGCAAACAGTATTTAGTGTTTGCTTCGAGTCAACATCACGATTCACTACAACCTTGAAAGATCCTTCCAGTAGTGGAAGCGAAACATTAGACTTAAACCCCTTCGCAACGTGGATTGTACCGGAAAACCAAGTTTAAGATTATAAAACAATTACGATGTGATCTATTTTGTCTAGTCAAATCTAATAGTAAATAATTTATAATATTGCTAATTGGTATACTATTGCTGATGTGTTTTGCCAGGCAAGCAAGTATGGCGGTATGAGAGCACGCTCGTCTCTGATAAACCCCTATACCTGATCTTCTTGATGTGGTATAGGTCCAGAGTTGGGTGGGCATCGTCGGGCCCCTTATGAGTCTGACGCGACGAAACGATGCAGGACATAGCGTAATGCCGAGCCAATGTCTTATCCACGTAGTGTCTGATGTTGGAGCAGTTCCTATACGTAAGCGTGGCACATCCCTTGGTGTAGCTAATTGCTGTATAATATTGCTGGAGTATATCTTGTGTTTGCTTCGAGTCAACATCACAATGCACCTCACCCCTGAAGATGCTTCCAGTAGTGGAAGCGAAACGTCCAACTTTAACCCCTTTTACGCGGATTTTACCTGAAAACTAAGTTTTTGATGATAAATCAATTACGGTTGGATCCATTTGTCCAGTCAAATCTTAACAGTTAATTTGAGTAGGAAATGTAATAGTTTGTAGGATGTGTTAAGAAACTTAATCCAAAGTAAATGTTGTTGAGGAAGATGCCGCATCGGAGAAATGAATATCTATTTGAATTTTGAAAGATGAGATAAAGAGTTGTGAGCTGTCGGTTAGTGATAGGAGAGCTCAAAGTGAAGGAACACAGCTATTTCTAGAGCAGATCGTGACGAGAATTCGACACGGGTCCATTACATCCGAGCCGCCTCGTCGTTTAGACCCCCCCCCCCCCCCGCTTTGTTTTATACGTCGTAAACATCCAATTTTTCCTCTCTCTCTCTCTTCTATCATACTTTGGAGATCACCGAGAGAATACGTAACGACATATTGATGACATCCTAACCGACACGATATGTTTAAAAGTATGACAAAAAATAAAAGGAAAATGGGATTTGGTATAAAAAACAATAAATTTAGCTCTTATTTATTTATTTTTTCTCGATTTTTATACATGGGAAAAAAATTTCAATTTTATTACCAAAAAAAATTGGTCCGAGACAACTCAAACAAACTTCCTCATATAATTTCATGATTACTTACTAACCCAGTGTTTTTCATTCATTAGTTTTCGTAAGTACATTTAATTATTATTGAATATTTCATCAACATTTATCATAAAAATCCACGGCAGGGAATCGAATCAGTCCTCTCTCCGTCCACATTAAAAGGAGCTAGATATTTGTATCAAATAAAATACAATATATGTAATGTATTTTCTCAGGAACTAGATTTTTCCCGGGAAAACAGCTTATATCGTTAGATTCGTATTTAAAAGGACAACATTTTAGAATTTTTTAATCAAAATCCGAACCGTTTCCAAAAATATTTTATTGGGGGGTAGAGCCCCCAAATTTGGAGCTGAAATTAATAAAAATTCCCCCTGGGGTATGATTTTTTTGAACATTTATGCCAATTTCGTCAAAATCGGCCCAGTAGTTTAGGCTCCAGGCGTCTGCACAGAGAGACGACAGACAGACATATTTAAAAAAAAAAAACTTTTATGGACTCAGGGGGACCTTATCAAAATCTCTTCAGGATGTATGTAGATTAAAATCTCAAAATCGAATTTTCGCGCTATCACAATATTGATCATCATAATATTTATCTTTATATGAAAAAGTAAAAATTAATTTATTTTAAATTATATAAAGTATTGGACTTGTGAAATAAAATGTTAAACAGACATCAAAAGCAACATACATTTTACAATCGGTTCTGTTGATATTAGCTTTTAATGTCCAACTCTAAATTCATTAGATTAAATACAACGCAGTGTCCAAAGCCTTTGTATCATTACCGATAACTCGTCGATAACTGTTCACTGGATAACTCGTTGCCCAAATTAGAACCATATTAGTTTCCATGGGTTCGGACTAGATTAACAACTTAAGTGTGCTTCACGGCACAAAACAATATCTGCTGATGACTTTAAACACAAATAAAAGCGAGTGTGCCAGCTAACTTCTAACGACGTATCTTTGCGTCAAATTAAATAATAATATCGTCGACCCGGAACCGCATGTAATTCATTTATTTAAAAATACAACTTAATTCGACACACATCTCTTCCAGTAAAAATAGAAATACAAATCATCTAAATTTTTTTTGTTTTAAATAAAATGTTTAATCACGTATGAACATATTAATAACTTGTAGTGTCATCGAAGATTCGCAATGTGTGAAATATCGCGTTCATACAAACTGCAGACTACAGACAGATATTCTTTAAAAACAACATTTTTGGTCTCAGCAGACATTAAAACGTGTAAATCAACCAAAATCACAGTCTATCTACATACATAAAATTTAAGTTTTGTCTGTACATTGGTCAGAATTGAATTTTTTTTTGGATACATTTTCATTTTATACATTCCGAAAACCGAATCCGGCCTTAACTTTTTTCGTGTATGTGTGTCTGTCACCCCAGTCAAACTTTATAGGCGCAAAACTGGTTAAGCGAAATTGATACATTTTTTTTTTTCAGATGTGAGCACAAACATGTTGTGAAATTTGTAGGTTTGATTTCATTGAAAACTACTGAGTAGAACCAAAGTTATTAACAATTTTATAAGAAATAATAACATAAA
The DNA here is from genome assembly GCA_951217055.1 of Gerris lacustris. NCBI lineage: Eukaryota > Metazoa > Arthropoda > Insecta > Hemiptera > Gerridae > Gerris > Gerris lacustris. The sequence goes on from OX578284.1 coordinate 57,348,744, forward strand.
AAACTTAGGTTGACGGTGAAGGAGATTAAGATTTACCGTTTCTGTTGACCCACCAAAACCAAAACCCACAGACTCGCTAATCAAAGTGTTTGGGTACTTCTAGACCACCTAAAGACTCGCGGTTTTTTGCGTTTGGTCGAAAAATGCCCAAAACGACTGGAAAAATCCGAAAAGTTTAAAAAAATTGTATCCCCCCCATTAAAAATTAAAGATGGTGGACGCAACTTTAAAGTTCTTTTGGAGGCTTATTGTGGCTAAACGGGAAGTCGTATCGAAAAGCAGATTGTACCAGCGGTAACTGATTTTAAGACATCTACAACTTTGTTCCTATGACTTTTTGTTGTACCTGCAAAGGTTCTACCTTAAATAGAGCAAAATTTGATTTTTTTTTTTTTTTTTTTTTTTTTTTTTTTTTTTTTTTTTTTAAATCGACTTTGAGCTCTTATGGCGTCCGCAATTGTTGACCGCTTTAATTTCTAACTGGGTTTCTTAAACCTCATACTAATGCTCTTTAAATCGAGTATTAATTATTTTATTAATTGTTCCTAGAACTATAGTTATTAAATATTTACTAGTGCAACTGCCGAATTGAGAGAAGAGGCTGGTATAATTAAATTAATGCACCATCCTGTTTGATGACTGTTCAATGACTTCCCAGTCTAATTGGTTTTGACTACATTTATTTTCTTATTTATTATACCTTTTTTAGCATTGTTATTTATTACTTACTTAGTTTCTATTGGTTATTTTTTAAATATATAGATAGACTCTAAACTACGATTTGGAGAGTATTATATTCTGAATGAATGGTATATGATATAGTCCTGATATTATTCCTAGAAGGCTTTGGAATTTGCAAACAAAACTATTTAGGAATTTCATTTCATTGCTAGGCCTAGATGATTATAGGAAACATAGCCACTAATACCTAGCATAAGCCCCGCGCGGAGTGTGGGGTGAAAGCTAGTAAAATATATATTTATCAATACTTTTGATCACAACTCATAATTATTATTACTGATTATGTAAGTTTCTTTGTTTTAGGTTTTTTATGTAAAGAGACGTAATTTTCCTTTTAACCTTACTTAATAAAGTTTAGTTTAATGCAGGTTGTTGTCGCTGAGACCTGCTAATGCGTAGAGTGACGTCGTTACCTTTCCTTCTACCAGTCATATTTGACTAATCGGGTTTTCTTGTTTAGAATTCATTAAGTAATGAAGCTTCGTAGTTTATTCACAGAGGCCGTTCACTATTTCCTTCTTATTCACCATAATTAGCTTCACACTATTCTCATTTATGAGTTCATTTTTTATTTTAGTAATTTTGAACTCATAGATTACATTTAAAAAATCTTTGGATCAAATGAATTATCTTCTTTTTGGAACGAAGTTCCTTATGGCACGTTCTGGAGCCCGGGAGTAAATCCGAAAAAAACTACCAAAATCACCGTCACGCAAAATCCGGCACGAAATCTACAGATGACGATAACTTGAGTAAAAGCTCACCGAGCTAAATGGAATTTAGTACACACGTTCATTTTACCAATGCCCAGGCTGAGTTCGTCGGGAAACGTTATCCGCCCAAGCGTTCACGCGCAGCGCTCGCGTAAACGTAAGCTTCAAAAGACGGGAAAAAGTGTTATAAAGGAAGCCTGTTACTTGACTTGTTTTGATTATTTTTGTTATATATGTTAAAAATGTCACTTTGTTTTGTAAATAAATAAAATATAATTATGTAAAATTTCACCCTGATACAAGCAGAAGGAAGCTGTAGAGTAGGGAAGAGATATATTTTATAATATTTTAAGTTAATTGGCCGGGTAGGTAGAAAAGAGTCCTATTTCAATCCAAACTCCTTTAACAAACATATTCTTTAACTATAAACTCATCATGATCAACTTTTTTCTTGTATTTAATATACATTTATAGTAAGACGCTTGCTTTAATTATACAAATAATGATTTTCTTTTAATTTTGCCTTAACTCTGCCAGGTACAAACAGTTTGTTACTTTTAATTTTGTCTCTTTTCTAACTCCGCTTTGTATAAGTAGTTAGCAATGTATACGTACAGTGTGATTTTATAATTAATATTTAATGAAAAATGTAAGGAACTTCGTTCCTACCGGGTGTCCCGCGACACCACACGTATTTTTTTAAATTGTTTATTGGATAACAACTAAAAATTTAAATTGTAATAAGTGTCAATGACATTACATTGGTTATGTGGCGGGAAAGACATGAAGAAGAAGTAGTCCAGTGACTGCACTTCCTTAGCAGTAAATATAGTAAAATAATTATCATACAAGATAACTAATAATGATAAAGTGAATTAATATTACTTATTAAAAAAGTTTAGAAATTGATAATAATAATTGATTTTTTTTAAAAAAATAAGTATAATGAGGTAAGATAATATAAGGGAAAATATATTTTAAGATAAGATACCTCTAGACCACCTCCTTGGTGGTCTTGGCGGATATGGATTTATGGAATTTTCTATATCGGGATACGGTTAGATTCGGACAAAGGTTACGACATTAAAATCTTCATGGAGAGTAAGGTTAGAAACATAGAAAGGAGCATTGGTTATTTTTCTATGGATTTTTGACTGCAGGATTTGGAGACGACGGGAATATTTTAATCTTCAATGATAAGTTAATATAAATTGCACATATTATGTTACCTTTTAATTAATCTTTAATCTTTGTTATAAGTATTAGTCCCCTATAATAATTAATAGTAATCTTTCGTGTTTGGTCTATGCAAGGTTGAAAAAAAAAAAAAAAAGTAAGGCGCGCTTCACGTAAGTACGTGGGGCGATAATCCCCGGTTTCTGTACATTAATGTTAAAATTATAAAGTGTAATATAATTACTCAATTACACTAATTTTAATAGTAATATTCTTTTTCTACTCTTCAAAACTTTTAAATTGATGTATAACATGTCATAGTGACTAAAAACTTGTTATTATTCACCCGCCATATTGGCCGCCATCTTGAAACTTTTAAGTGTAAAATTTTAATAATTGCATATTCTTTTTCTACACTTCAAGACCTTTAAATTGATGTATAACATGTCATAGTTACTAAGAACTTTTTTTAGTCGCCCGCCATATTGGTTGCCATCTTGAAAATTTTAAGTGTGAAAAATCCAAAATGTGTCCAGTTGTCTCAAATGCTGAGATGCACCTGTGTGCCGAATTTCATGTTCCTAGCTATAGTAGTTTATGAATTGAAACAAGCAACGGACAGACAGACAGTATATAGGGTTTCTTTTTATACTTTGTACAGAAACCTAAAATAGTCAAAAATGATTTCATATACTATTGGCTTATTTTATCCGTTGAGGGTCATCATCAGGCCTGTTATCAAGGGATTTCAACATAATTATCACTTACAATTAACAGTTTTATTTAATAACATTCACGTATCAAACATCATATTATCATTTGTACAACATACTATAAAACAAATATCAACCGACTTAATTATTCATCGATCTATCTTTCCTAACTATAAGGATTAATTATGGCCAATTTTATATGAAATAGTTTTCGACTATTTTTCTTTCCACTTCTGCAAGACCCAACACGAAGGATTACTTTAAGTTCTTTGTTTTAATCACCAAGGTAATGGATTATGGTACTTCTTTAGATTGTTACTCCCTTATGAATTTTCAGAACATAAGTGACTTTGACTAAACAAATATTAGGACAAAGGGATATTTAGTCCAATGTACTCTGGGACAAAGGAATATCTTACTTCTGTTTTTTTATAAGGGGAGTAACAGTCTAAAGAAGAACATTACGTACACCTTCTTCAGATTGTTACTCCCCTTTGTTTTTTTTTTTTTTTTTATGAGGGAAGTATCAATCTAACGAAGTGCCTGGATTAATATACATAGGTATACATAATGATCAATTATTTCAATAGGAGATGATCGATTTAATTTACAATTTTTCCGAGGCATTAATATGAACTATAATTTATGATTTTTTTTTTTTTTTTTATACATATTTTACAACCAGAATTAAAGTTAATGCCTACTCTCAACTACTTATTATTGTATTGAATTATATTAATTTAAGGAGACATTTAGGTACTAGGTACTATTGTTTTCAATTTTTTTATTTTTTATTTATTTATTATTTTTATTATTAGTATTATTATATTCAATTCTTATTTATTTTTTATTTTTTTATTTTTTTATTTTATCTTTAGGAGAATATTATGTTGCTACCTGAAAATTCTTACTTTTTCATTTCTTTATATATTTATGAATATTGTCCGCTACTCATGACCCTCAGTGGTCCCCCCTTTGTAAAGACTGTATGTCTATGACAAATATACCTTATACCTTATTATTATTATATATTTATGATTAGTAGGTATTTAAGTTGATGGACATCCCACTATTTACATTTATAAACTATTATTATGGCTACAGACGACAAAGAATACATTTTTTAAAAACTATACTTTTTTTCACTATGGAATTTTATAACGTATAAATTCGTCTAAAGCTCGTGAATTTGACATCACAATATAATATGCTCTTTATATACACCAACAATATGAGAAAGCAAAAAAAATATTACGTTTGTCTTTATACAACTTTTTTTTTCACTGAAACGTCATGATAAATACGAGTAAACTGATATTTTTAGAAAATTATTTACGCAATCACTCCAAAATGCTAACAAATATTTTAAAAGCTTGGGGATTAATTCTGTAGGGATTAACATTCTTTTTATTTTTTGGACAAGCTTATAAAAAATATATATATATATATATAACTCTACTGAACATTGTAACAACGGCAGCGTGCTTAGTTGCCTGGTTTAACAACATTTATTTGTATATGTTGTTTTCCCTTGTATTTTTATATGGTTTTTTATCCCTTTGAAAGGGATCAAAAGTTACTTTTATTCTGCAATCTTTTTTTTTTTAATTCTAAAGAAAAGGGTCAGAAGTTGATATTCATTAAAAATAGACTGCCAATTGGTGTGGCACATAGCTTCCTCGCATCCTATCACGTACATTATTGACTTTATACTTTTACAAGCCATTATTGTCTAATTTATTTAATAATTGTTTCCCCTGTTTTTTTTTAATCTGTCAAAATTGTTTGGATTTTTTACATAAATTAAAGTATCAATTTATCAAAAGTTAAAGAGCGCAGACGTTTCAAATTAATCAAGGCCTATCTGCGGATTACTTTCAATATACTATTAATGTTTCATACAAATCAGATAAGTACTTTTGAAGCTATAGGTGTAAATAAATGTATGTATGTGCGCATGTGGAAGAGATACAAATAAGCGTAGAAGGTTGAAACTTATATGGGACCAACAATGAGCTAATTATGACCTACCAACCCAATTTCATTAAAATCGGACGTGTAGTTTTTAAGATATGTTGGTTCGCAAAAATTGAACGACAGACCGACAGACTGACAGACAGACACGGAACTAAAAATGTTCCCTGATGTCTGAAACTGATTTCTGTCTTGGAATTTTTTAAATTGGAGACCTAAAATTTTTTCGTTCATCGGAACGATCACATAGCTTCTGTTACCTTCGGTAAGCTCGGAAGCAAAACTAAAGTTGAAACATATTTCTATCTGGAGAAAAATCAGTTAAGTGAATGAGAAAATTAAATTAGTCAGTTAACTTTCAAAACGATAAAATTATCTCATGACAAACTGATTTCTACCACTTTCATTCTCATTAGTAAGCAGCACAATTCACGCAGGTTTATTCTTTAAGTTTACGTCCAAAGGGCAAAACAAATTTTCAACTTCTTACTACGATTTTTATTAATAAATTAATTAGCTAAAGAAAAATATTTTCTTAAGATCTTAATCGGCTTTTAATAAACGTGGAGGCTGACAAATAGAAGTATAGAGAATATGAGGGTTGCCTACAGAGGAATGGAAATGAGTATGTTGCTGATAAGGAGGAAAGAGAGGAGAGCAAACAGATTAGAAAACAATCAGGTGTGGAGGATAGAGGTAGGACTATCATTAGTATAAAATGAAGATGAGCTGGGCATCTAGCCAGAACATCAGGTGGAAGGTAGTCGAGAAGTATCCTGGATCCATGTCCCAAGGAATGCAACAGGAGAAAAGGAAGACCGATAAGAAATTGGGACCATGAAATAAAGGAATTCTGTGGAGCGAAGAAAACAGGCATCGTGTGTCGGGAAAAGTAGGAGTGGAGAAGAATGGAGGAAGTGTTCTTAAAAGCATGGCTACAACCTGGATGGATAATAACTATAAAAAAAAAGTCCAGTCATGCACCATGACTTAATGAGCGAATTTTCAAATAAATGTGTGTATTATTGGCTTATGATAATATTGGAAAATTTTAATTTAGAATTTGCATGGGTGAAAAAAAAAATTGGCACACAGGGGTACGGGGTACAAAAGTCAAAATAGTATTTACCCTTCAAGATGCATGTCGTTGGAAAGCTCTTTAAGAGTAGAGTAATTGATGTTATATACACTTTTATCATATTTTCATATAAAAGGGGGGTAAAACTGATAAAACACGTTTTTATGCTATTTTTGACCCTAAATTGTAAAAATTTGACCCCTAAATGAACTCCAAAAATTCTGGCCAACGAACTCATCCTTTCTTTTGATATTATTGACATTTTAAAATTTGTTTGAAATTTTTAAGTGCATCCTAAGGGGAGATATCGTCTGGAGTGACACATATATACATACATATATACATACATATATACATACATACATAAAAAAAAGTGTTAAATTTTAGGAATTGATTCAGAATGGTCTGAAACGGATTTCCATGGAATTTTTTTTTAAAAATTCGCATTATAAAAATTTTGAAGCCATTGCAATAGCGTAATTTTCTTTGAAAATTCGCTAAAAGCAATAATAATAATAATAAGTCCAGTCATACACCATAACTTAATGAGCAAATTTTCAAAGAAATCTGCGTATTATTTATTGGCTTATGATAATATAGGAAAGTTTTGGTTTAGAATTTGGATGGGTGAAAAAAATTGATACACAGGGGTACGGGGAACAAAAGTCAAAATAGTATAAACCCTTCAAGGTGCATGTCGTTGGAAAGCTCTTTAAGAGTACAGTAATAATTATTATTATGTACACTTTTATCATATTTTCATATAAAATGAAAAAAAAACACGTTTATATGCTATTTCTGACCCTAAATTGTCAAAATTTGACCCCTAAATGAACTCCAAAAATTCTGGCCAACTAACTCATCCTTTCTTTTGATATTATTGACACTTTAAAATTTGTTTGAAATTTTTAAGTGCATCCTAAGGGGAGAGATATCGTCTGGAGTGACACATACTATATATAAATACATACATAGATTCATACAATATATACATAAAAAAAGTGTTAAATTTTAGGAATTGTTTCAGAATGGTCTAAAACGGATTTTCATGGAGAAAATTTTCAAAAATTCACATTACAAAAATTTTTAATCCATTGCAATAGCTTAATTTTCTTCGAAAATTCACTAAAATGATAATAATGATAAATAAATAAATTAATTAATTAAATAAAAATTGTTATATAAATAGTATATGTGTATGTGCAATGTATACGTGTGTGGGTATGCATGTATTTGTGCATGAATAATAAAATAAATTTGCTATTCCAAAATATATTAGCTACTGAAAATGTAATTTGAAAAAAAGGAAAAGAGAGGATTTTAAAAGTTTTCCACAGCTTTAGGCTGATTATACTAAGTTATATCTGTTAAAAGTTTATAATTTGAATAATGTGTGTAAAAAAACTATAAATGGATTTCTTACTTAAGCTGCCTGTAGAAGCGCTTTTTAAGTTGTCAACCAAGTTTACATTTAACGCAGACATTACTTTGTCCAAAGTTGTCTGCTAAATCTAAATAAGCTTGCTTAAGTTTTTTATGGGAGATTTTTGGGTTTAAAATGAGTAAAGAATTGTTATGCCTCGTTATTATCATGAATTATGTGAAGAAGAGGCTCATATTACATGATATTTTGGAACGAAGTTCCTTATGGCACGTTCTGGAGCCCGGGAGTGAATCCGAAAAAAACGACCGCCACAAAACCAAGCGTCACGAAATCTACCGATGACGATAACTTGAGTAAAAGATGACCAAGTTAGTTGGAATTTGGTACACATGTTCATTTTACCAATGCCCAGGCTGAGTTCGTTGGACAAGGTTATCCCCCCAACCGTTCACGCGCAATACTCACGTAAACGTAAACATAAAATGTAAAATTGGAATTTTAGAACAGGAAAAAGTTCTAACTTCATGTATTTCTCGACACAAACAACTTTTTTAGATATTATTATTTTTAGTAAAACGAACACCGATACTGCTATGAAGTGATAAAGATCGTTAAAGTTATTAAAGCGGACCTAAACGTTTAAAATAGAGAAAACAACGTTTTTACCGATATCTTACGTTTAAACGTAACGATTTTAATAAAACTTCATACACATCGTCGAAAGTACAATTGAAAAGGCATATAAAATTCCAACCTGATACAAGCAGACGTTTTTGAGTAGGCAAAAGTTATATTTTATAATATTTTAAATTAGTAGGCTGGGTAGGAAACAGTCCTATTTCCTACCAACTACAAACATACTCTTTAACTAAAAACTCATAATGATTATTTTTTTTTTTCAATATTCTATACATATTTATTGTAAGACGCTTGTTTTAATTATACAAATAATGATTTTCTTTTAATTTTGCCTTAACTCCGCTAGTAACTATCAGTTACTTTTAATTTTGTCTCTATTCTAACTCCGCCATGTATAAGTTGTTAGCAACGTATACGTACTTGGCACTGTGATTTTATAATTTATATTTAATGAAAAATGTAAGGAACTTCGTTCCAACCGGGTGTCCCGCGACACTATACGTACTCTTTTTATTTGTACTCCAACCTATGGACATAAAATTTCAACCACCAACCTATCTTCAGACTATAAACATTGACTTCAACATATTGACAACATGGATGACAATCGACTTGATCGTCTAAACCAGCCTTTACTGTTATTATAGCGTCTTCATACGAATAATTCTAGTATATTTCTGTATCGAATATTTGTGACGTATTTCTTACCTCATAGATTTGATTATGACGTCTTCTATATTATTATTTTATTGCTTTAGCTTTGGTGGTCCTTATCTCTAGTGGCTTCAAACCAAATCGTATGACAGGAAGATGTCGGCTGTCTTACCAGGAGCAACATTAGAAGTAATATACTGAGTTTCATACGAATTACAAAATTATGTTAATTGAACGGCAACAGACAATGTGTGAATGATGTTATAGTATAATCTGCTACAAGAGATGAATCCTAGTTGGAACTAAACCTGTTTCGCATGGATAATTTTATCTACTTTCAAATTTTAAACCACATTCATACATCAGCTGTAAAGGACTTAGCACTGATTCATCTATTATTAGATTCGATAATTGTTAACGCACATTTTAAAGTACAAAGCTAAGCTATATTACATTGTGGTCGAAAAAAAAAAAAAAATAAAATAAAAAAAAGTCTACCAATTATTGTGGCACATAGCTTCCTCGCGTAGTATTTCGTAAACTTAAATGATTTTATTCTTTTACAACCTAATATTGTTAAATTTATTTAATTTTCCCCAAAATTTTTTAATCTGTCAAAAATATTTTGATTATTTGAATTAAAGTATTAATTTAGCAAAATTAAAGAGCGCCGACGGTTTAAATTAATCCGAGGCTATCTAAGCCCTTATTTTTAAGGGGTTAGATACTTACTTTTAAATTTCATATACAGGGTGTCCCACATAAGGTGTAACACAGAAAAACCTGAGGTTCTACATCACATTTGTGACAAAAAATGTTATATAACATAATGGTTGATCGACCTTCGTTTTCGAGATATATCGATTTTTCAATTATCTCATTTTCTGGTGACTTTTTCCCATTAAAAACGTTATAGCGTAAAATCTAAAAAAAGGTATAAAGACGGGGGTTTCACCATTCAAAAGGTGAGGAAATTTTCTTTAAAAATAATATGCTGCTTGCCCATAATACCCATATTAAATTAATTTTATATACTTCTAAATACAATTTTTTTGTAAATAAGAAATTTGTGGTCAACGTTCTTGGTAGCATAACTTTTTAATTTGTATGGTAAATGAATAAATTTGACCTCGTGTAAAACTGGCCCCTTTAATAAGCTTAAAAATGATATAACTTGTTAATAAGTTTGCTTCAAGTTTACAAACTTATTTGGTTGAAAATGAGGTAATAAATGACAAGATTATCAGTTTCCATGACTTTAAATGACCCTAAGACTTCGTGAAAAATAGAAAGGGTAACAATAAATAAAAAAATATCACTCCTTGCATTAACAAAATGTAAAATTGAATAATATAGTATAGAAAAGTGTACATAATTGTTTACAAAAACTTAAAGTACGTTGACCACAAATTTCTTATTTACCAAAAATTTGTATTTAGAAGCATATAAAATTAATTTAATAAGGGTATTATGAGCAAGCAGCATATCATTTTTAAAGCAAATTTCCTCACCTTTTGAATGGTGAAAACCCCGTCTTTATATCTTTTTTAGATTTTACGCTATAACGTATTTAATGGGAAAAAGTCACCAGAAAATGAGATAATTGAAAAATCGATATATCTCGAAAACGAAGGTGGATCAACCATTATGTTATATAACATTTTTTGTCACAAATGTGATGTAGAACCTCAGGTGTTTCTGTGTTACACCTTATGTGGGACACCCTGTATATTAGATAGGTATAAATTCCAACCTTCTTGTTCTCCTCTTGAATAACCTGAATAATTAATATCTCGAAAATGTAAATCTATTATATTATACTGTATTATATACGTATATGTGTCAGTTAGATCTGTAGACCACACGTAGTGAGAGTATCTTTTAAAATTATGATAAATAATTGATTTTAAGAATAATCTATTTATTTCGTGTTACCTTAAATTGTAATTAAACATAAATACCACCCCCAATAATAAATAAATCCCGAATTTGCGGATGGACAAAGAAAAAAACACAGGAGACCCGTGGTTCAAATCCCGGTGCTGGAGTGTATTTTTCTCTGTCTGTTTCCCGTAGTTAATAATAACTAGGCATCACGTGACTCTATCATTAAAGCGAGCTATAGTAATAAATATGTATTGAATATTGAAAAAATAGATTATTGTGAATCATGATGAGTTGATAGATAATGGGTCTGGTAGTAGTGCAGCGTGCAGCTGCTAGTAGTAAGGGAACCACCCCGCATTCTTACTATTCCTCTAACCACGCATCTCTATTTCAATATTTATAATTTGTATCTCTTTGCTACAAACAAACTACTGCATGTATCAAATTGAAATTTTGCATGCCTGTTTCAATTGTGCATCAGATGGTGTCTATGAAGTTTTATTAAAAGATATCGGTAAAAAGGTTGTTTTCTCTATTTTAAACGTTTAGGCCCGCTTTAATAGTTTTAGCGATCTTTATTGATTCATAGCGGTGTCGCTGTTGGTTTTACTAAAAAATGTTATTTGAAAAAAATGTTCGTCTCATCGAATAGATGATGATAGAATCTTTTCCCGTCCTGAAATTCCAAGTTAATTTTTGAACCTCTCGTTTACGCGAGCGTTGCGCGCGAACTCTTGGACGGATCACGCTGTCCAACGAACTTAGCCTGAGTATTAGTAAGAGGATCATGTATACCAAATTTCAACTAAATCGGTCAACTTTTACTCAAGTTATCGTCACACGCGTGAACGTTACTGACAGACAGATAGACAGACAGACAGACAGACAGACAGACACGGAGCATATTTCGTTGAATGTAGGAAGCTCGCTACGCTCGCTTCAATTATAATTTGATTTAAATTAAAAATTAAACTTTCCGTACTATGAAAACTACCAAAAACTTAATTTCTTCTCTAATACAAGTTACAATTGTACTTATACGATTGTTGTTAACGAGTTGTCAAGAAACATTTTCGTTATGGAAGGGCTATGATTAAATTAATAGTGGAATTTTCTGCAACTTCGTTCTTCCGAACGTTTTCTAGTCGTTCAGACAACACACATAGTATCATGAGCCCCCCCCCCCCCCTTTACAGCGCAAATGTTTGTTCCTTAAAAACCTTTATTTTATGTCTTGATCGAGATAATACCTCCATTATTAACACTAGACCGTTATAATCTTAGGGAATGTTGTTTTTCAAAATATTATGTATTCGTAACAGCTAGTGAAGTGGTTCACTGCACAATACCTTACTATTGATTGCGAATAATCACCAGTTTATATATAATTTACGATTGAACACTTTAAAATGCAACAAGAATTTATATTCACGTTCCTTACTTTACTTCATAAATGTAATTACTTAATTCCAAAAGTTCATATCGATAAATCCTGAACTGCACATTTAGTAAATTTTCCGAATGCTTGGGAATAAATTCAGGGCTATATTAAACACACTGGAGATTGTATCGAAGCTATAATAATTCTTTGCTTTATGATATATTTTATTTAGTTCTATCCTATTCTTGTATAAATTAACATTTAATTAATTAATTTTTTATTTTAATATAAACTTTTTGCATAAAGATAATTTCATTAACTTTTCATAAGCTTCGATAATTATAAGTTTTGAATAAATTAATAATAGAATTTATATAATCTAAGAATATCTATAAAGTTTTTATAGTTCTCATTATCAAAGCCTTCATTTTAAAAATTATTTAATTTAGTTTATCCCAAACTCAATAAGTTTTTAAATACATGCATGCTCACATACAAACAAAACAAACTAATTATATATATATATATATATATATATATATATATATATATATATATATATATATATATATATATATATATATATATATATATATAATATTTAAATAAAGAAAAAACATGAATTTACATGTTCTTGATGAAATTCTCTGAGCTACTTTAAACGCTGAAAGATAATTACTTTTTGTTGCTTTATTCTCTCAGTAAGATTAAATTTCTTCATTTGTTATCTGAGTCATTCATCTGATTAAGGATAATTCTTTAATTCTTTTCACCCCCTCTTTTTTCTAAAAAAATAAAAACAAATTCTCCAATTCCATTTCTCTGGAAAATGATCAAGTTGTATTTTCTACTGTTGCAATCCTTTGTGAGTGCTTCATATTATAGAATTACTAACAATCAATACTACATTAAATATTAAATTTCAAATTATTCATTTTGATTCAGTATAATAAATAGAAATGCTCTATCATAATGGAATTTGTCATGTTCGAGGTAATGTAGTTAGCGTTTTTTTTTTTTTGTAGTTCGAATATGTAATAGTATATTATGTTACTAGGCTGTGAAGTGAGTTTTTTCTTTATCGCGGCAATTACATTTACTAGTATACTAAAATACATTTACTAGTACATACTTAAGACTTAAAAAAAGAAACCTTAGAAAGAGGTTACACTATAAGAAAAGATAAATAAAACGCATTGACATCTACCGGATTTTAATCGTACTAGAAGCATTTCTACAATTTTTTTGATAAAATGGCGTGGAAAATTAAACAATTTTTACAAGTGTTGTATATTTTTTTTTAATCCACACTACCTTTCGTTTTATACCCCTTTAATTTAAAAAAAAAAAAAAATAGTTTGACATGAATTATTAGAACCATACAGAGTGATAAATAGGCAAACAGACACAGGAACAAAACTATAAGGCTTACTTTTTTTGTGTTACCAACGAAACACCAAAAATGTAATAATTTTAAATTTGATAGCAATTTATAAAATAAACTTAAGTAAACATAAAATGAAATTAATGTATCCTATTCAAATATATTTTTAACATTAGTTTAATAATATCATATTGAACAGTGGTTTTCAAATTATACAGGTTTATGGGAACAACTATTGTTTAATTATGACCTACTATCCAAATTTCATTAAAATCAGACGAGTAGTTTTTAAGATATAATATTGTTGGAGCATGGGCGACGTTGGTGCGCCGCTTGCTTTCCCCAACTATAAAGAAGTAGAAGGGAAGAATCTTAATAAAACATGCTTTAATTTTCAATAGTAGATGCATATATATATAATTCAGCTGCCGCCAAAAGCAGCTGGAAACAATAAAGTAGGGTATTTACGGCTTATGTTAATTCTCAAAAAATTGAGTCATTACGGAACATTTCTCATGTTACTTACGGAACCAAAATTGTTCTCTGTATATTATCGTTCTATGATGGAAATTAGTGTTATCTTGAATGAAATTGGAACAATTTTCAAATCTCGAGAAGAAACCATTCTGACCTATGTTTGAATTATAGTACATTACGCGTCGAGTGCGGAAAGTGGCATTTTGCATGCGAGTGTGGAGTTTGCACCCGAGCGATAGCGAGGGTAGTAAAAGCACACGATCAATGCAAAATGCCGTTCTCCCACGAGTTGCGTACCGTACTTTATCTATGATTGTTAGATTTAAATAATAAATACAGAAAAAAATAAACTTGCTGTATGTAAGCTCGTATCTCTCTCTTAATAAAGATGGCATTAATTCTTGAATTGTATTTTTTGCCGAATTAATTATTTCTAAAGGACTATTATTCTCCACATTTTCGTCAAAGTTCCTTGATTCATTCATTGTTTTTCACTAAAAACTCGATATAAACTGTTACTTTAATAGAAGAAAAGTAAATTAGATTTGTTAAATGTAAACAAACTAGGTAATCGTGCGTAAAGCTGAAGAATTCCTCTTGTTTACCGCCCTAGGGTTGTAAAGAAGAGGAATTCTTCAGAACTATGAGACGCGCAAGCGCAATGAATACAAGTACGTAAAGAATCACTTTCTACGCATCTAAACAGAGATATAATGTTTATATTTCGTATCAATCGAAGATAAACGTTTTAACTCCGTATTGGACTTTAAACCATGATTCGTAAATTTTTGATACTTTTACCGTAATCTCTATAATTGTTTTTTCATATTATTTTAAGTAGCGTCTATCAGTGACGGATCTAGGGGGGGGGGGGGCAGGGGGGGCAGCCAGCCCCGGGCGCCGGGTTAGAGGGGGCGCCCGCGCCGAGCTAGCCTATATGTATATATATATATATATATATATATATAAAAGCACCCACACCACTCAGCTCGACCGTAGATGTATATTTAAGGCGCCTTCACTCAACTTGGGGGTTCGGTCAGGTAAATAAAAAATCAACTCCAAAATTTTCACATAGCCGACGTTTCGGCAACTATATTATGTTGCCATCTTCAGGGCGAGCCTATATAAAAACAAAAGTAATAGGTAAGAGGAGAGAAGGTAAGAATTTATAACAGTAAAGTAAAAGGTAAACAATATAAGTGGAAAATAGAAAAAAGAAAAAAGAAGAAACAGAAAAAACCCGAGACAAGATCACTTACGTGAAGAACAGAGAATGGAGAGATTATAGCATAAAGATGGGGAAGAGAAACATAAAAGGTAGGAATTGGGAACAGAAGTTAAAAAGAGAGAACAAGGGGAGAGTATATGAAAAAGTAAACAAAGACGGTAAAGTGACAGCTTGGTGGCAGCAGAGCACCTAGTGGTGGAGGCGGCAAGTTAGTGCTGGAGGGTGCTGCGATCTAGCGACGAGAGGAAGAATTATCCGGGCTCTAGGAGAAATTTGTAGAGATCACTAACACCTGCTACGTCGGATCTATAATTCATAGTGCGCCTGTTGCAGTGTATATATAACATTTCAAGGATTCTTCTTTTGTTAATATTTCTTTCCGAATGGAGGATCTTAATATTTTCAGCATTCAGGTCGGCTTGGTGTTGGAGATCAGTGCAGTGGCCTGCTAGAGCAGTAGTGTTCCGTGTCTTCTTGTCTATTGAGTTTTTATGTGCATTTAGTCTGTCCTTCATATAGCACATAGTTTCACCAATATAGACCATATCACAGTCCTTACAATTGATCTGGTAGATAATATTCGACTGTTTCTTGGGGGATATGCTATCTTTGGTCTTCGAAAATAGGTTCCCAATAGCCCTTGTTGTGTATTTTGCGAATACTTTGTCTGGCTTAACTTTTTTTAAGACACCTATGATACGTTCGGTGACGCCTTTAACATAGGGTAGTTTAGCGTAACCTCCTGTAGGTAGAGGTCTGTTTGGGGGGTTGGTACCCTGACTCCAGTTTTCAATAAGAGAGTGGACTGTACCACGAGGGTAGCCGTTTTTTCCCAGGATCTTCTTTATTGTGTTTTTGCTTTCTGTGATGTATTCTAAACTAGACATATCTAATATTCTTTTAGTAAAATTACGAGCAACGTTCAATTTTGTAGACAAGGGATGGTGTGAGTCATAATGGAGAACTCTTCCTGAGCTAGATGGTTTCTGGTACCATTTAGTAGATAAGGAGCCATCTGCGTTTTTTATTATTAGCATATCTAGGAAAGGGATGCTATTCTCTACAGGTAGTTCTATGGTAAATTGAATCCGGTTGTGAAAACTGTTAAAAATGTTTAAGGTTTGGTCGATCATATCATACGGAATCGATAAGAGCATGTCGTCTACATATAGATGGCAAAGGTGAATTTCAATACCAATTTTGTTGAGGGAGATACTAATGGCTTCTTTCATAATTAGACTCGCTAAGCTGTTAGATAGAGGGCTACCCATAGGGCAACCATATATTTGCATGTAAACTTGTCCTTGGGAGGTGAAATATCGGGTCTCGCAAGTGAAGTTGAGGATTTCAATGAAAAAACCTAGTGGAATAGTAGTGTACTTCTTGATTTCGACCCAGCGTTTACGTATGATATCTATAACGAGGTCGATTGGAACGTTAGTAAAGAGTGATGAAACATCTAGGGATAGTAACGTCTCGTTCGAAGGTATAGATGTATTAATTATAATCTCTCTCATAGCAAGGGAATTATTGATATTAAATTCATTGTTGGTGATATTAATAAGGATATTGTTTAAGAACTTTGCTAGGTTGTAGGAGGGGCTGTTGATAAAAGAAACGATAGGTCTGAGGGGGATATCTTTTTTGTGGATTTTAGGGAGGCCGTATATACGGGGGGCCGTTGCATTTCTGCATTCCATCCGTGCGCCTTCAGAAGAACTGATATATCCGCCGTTCACAAGATCCTTAATGAAACCATTAGCTCTTTTTTGGTAGGAATTAGTAAGATCTTTACCTATTTTCTTGTATGTATTTGTATCACTGAGCATAGATAACATTTTGGCGTCATATTCAGATTTTAATATGGCTACGGTGCGATTCCCTTTATCGGCACGGGTAATTAAAATTTCTGGATGTTTTTTTAGGAAATTTCTTGTTTTGATATATGCTTTATTGTATTGATCAATGTTATGATGTTGTGACATACGATTTCTGTAGTTGGTGAGGATATTCACACATTGTGCGCGGACAGGCGTTTGTTCAGCAGGAGGTAAGTCGTGAATGATGGTTTCAAGGTCACCAATGAAATCGAACAAGGGAAAATTATCTTTTTGATGATTCATTGCGAATTTTGGGCCTAATGATAGCAGTCTGCAACAGTCTTCCGGGATGGGCGTATTAGTAAGGTTGTGGAAGCTACTACATTCATCATTAGTTTGGAGTTGGAGGCCATTACAACCATAGACGCGGCAAAGAGAGTTAAGTTTACATATGAGTTTATAACGGCATTTTTGAAATGAAGTGTCTTGGGCCAGGGAAATAGAGCGTGTGAGTCTAGTAAAGATGTCGTATGGTAGGAGGTTCTGGATGGAGGATCTTAGATTTGTAATATTTTCTTCTAGTTTTTTAATGTTATAAATGGTAATCTTAATTTCACAGTTTAGGATCTTGAATTTAGTGCGTTGAATAAATGAATGTATTTCATTATTGGTGGGGAGATTAGGCTGTATCCTAGTTTCTAGATGTTTACAGGAGTGTTGTATAAAGTTAGGAAAGACTTGCCTAGACCTGCATTGTAGTAGAAAGATGCGTCTGGCTTTGGTGTAAGAGAACCGTTTTGTTTCTTTACTGAGGTTCTTAGCTAATCTCCAGGCAGCGTTGCCATGAGTAATTCTTATATCTTGGTAAAGCCCCATACTTATGAATTTACGTACCTTGTATATATATATATAAAAGCACCCACACCACTCAGCTCGACCGTAGATGTATATTTAAGGCGCCTTCACTCAACTTGGGGGTTCGGTCAGGTAAATAAAAAATCAACTCCAAAATTTTCACATAGCCGACGTTTCGGCAACTATATTATGTTGCCATCTTCAGGGCGAGCCTATATAAAAACAAAAGTAATAGGTAAGAGGAGAGAAGGTAAGAATTTATAACAGTAAAGTAAAAGGTAAACAATATAAGTGGAAAATAGAAAAAAGAAAAAAGAAGAAACAGAAAAAACCCGAGACAAGATCACTTACGTGAAGAACAGAGAATGGAGAGATTATAGCATAAAGATGGGGAAGAGAAACATAAAAGGTAGGAATTGGGAACAGAAGTTAAAAAGAGAGAACAAGGGGAGAGTATATGAAAAAGTAAACAAAGACGGTAAAGTGACAGCTTGGTGGCAGCAGAGCACCTAGTGGTGGAGGCGGCAAGTTAGTGCTGGAGGGTGCTGCGATCTAGCGACGAGAGGAAGAATTATCCGGGCTCTAGGAGAAATTTGTAGAGATCACTAACACCTGCTACGTCGGATCTATAATTCATAGTGCGCCTGTTGCAGTGTATATATAACATTTCAAGGATTCTTCTTTTGTTAATATTTCTTTCCGAATGGAGGATCTTAATATTTTCAGCATTCAGGTCGGCTTGGTGTTGGAGATCAGTGCAGTGGCCTGCTAGAGCAGTAGTGTTCCGTGTCTTCTTGTCTATTGAGTTTTTATATGCATTTAGTCTGTCCTTCATATAGCACATAGTTTCACCAATATAGACCATATCACAGTCCTTACAATTGATCTGGTAGATAATATTCGACTGTTTCTTGGGGGATATGCTATCTTTGGTCTTCGAAAATAGGTTCCCAATAGCCCTTGTTGTGTATTTTGCGAATACTTTGTCTGGCTTAACTTTTTTTAAGACACCTATGATACGTTCGGTGACGCCTTTAACATAGGGTAGTTTAGCGTAACCTCCTGTAGGTAGAGGTCTGTTTGGGGGGTTGGTACCCTGACTCCAGTTTTCAATAAGAGAGTGGACTGTACCACGAGGGTAGCCGTTTTTTCCCAGGATCTTCTTTATTGTGTTTTTGCTTTCTGTGATGTATTCTAAACTAGACATATCTAATATTCTTTTAGTAAAATTACGAGCAACGTTCAATTTTGTAGACAAGGGATGGTGTGAGTCATAATGGAGAACTCTTCCTGAGCTAGATGGTTTCTGGTACCATTTAGTAGATAAGGAGCCATCTGCGTTTTTTATTATTAGCATATCTAGGAAAGGGATGCTATTCTCTACAGGTAGTTCTATGGTAAATTGAATCCGGTTGTGAAAACTGTTAAAAATGTTTAAGGTTTGGTCGATCATATCATACGGAATCGATAAGAGCATGTCGTCTACATATAGATGGCAAAGGTGAATTTCAATACCAATTTTGTTGAGGGAGATACTAATGGCTTCTTTCATAATTAGACTCGCTAAGCTGTTAGATAGAGGGCTACCCATAGGGCAACCATATATTTGCATGTAAACTTGTCCTTGGGAGGTGAAATATCGGGTCTCGCAAGTGAAGTTGAGGATTTCAATGAAAAAACCTAGTGGAATAGTAGTGTACTTCTTGATTTCGACCCAGCGTTTACGTATGATATCTATAACGAGGTCGATTGGAACGTTAGTAAAGAGTGATGAAACATCTAGGGATAGTAACGTCTCGTTCGAAGGTATAGATGTATTAATTATAATCTCTCTCATAGCAAGGGAATTATTGATATTAAATTCATTGTCGGTGATATTAATAAGGATATTGTTTAAGAACTTTGCTAGGTTGTAGGAGGGGCTGTTGATAAAAGAAACGATAGGTCTGAGGGGGATATCTTTTTTGTGGATTTTAGGGAGGCCGTATATACGGGGGGCCGTTGCATTTCTGCATTCCATCCGTGCGCCTTCAGAAGAACTGATATATCCGCCGTTCACAAGATCCTTAATGAAACCATTAGCTCTTTTTTGGTAGGAATTAGTAAGATCTTTACCTATTTTCTTGTATGTATTTGTATCACTGAGCATAGATAACATTTTGGCGTCATATTCAGATTTTAATATGGCTACGGTGCGATTCCCTTTATCGGCACGGGTAATTAAAATTTCTGGATGTTTTTTTAGGAAATTTCTTGTTTTGATATATGCTTTATTGTATTGATCAATGTTATGATGTTGTGACATACGATTTCTGTAGTTGGTGAGGATATTCACACATTGTGCGCGGACAGGCGTTTGTTCAGCAGGAGGTAAGTCGTGAATGATGGTTTCAAGGTCACCAATGAAATCGAACAAGGGAAAATTATCTTTTTGATGATTCATTGCGAATTTTGGGCCTAATGATAGCAGTCTGCAACAGTCTTCCGGGATGGGCGTATTAGTAAGGTTGTGGAAGCTACTACATTCATCATTAGTTTGGAGTTGGAGGCCATTACAACCATAGACGCGGCAAAGAGAGTTAAGTTTACATATGAGTTTATAACGGCATTTTTGAAATGAAGTGTCTTGGGCCAGGGAAATAGAGCGTGTGAGTCTAGTAAAGATGTCGTATGGTAGGAGGTTCTGGATGGAGGATCTTAGATTTGTAATATTTTCTTCTAGTTTTTTAATGTTATAAATGGTAATCTTAATTTCACAGTTTAGGATCTTGAATTTAGTGCGTTGAATAAATGAATGTATTTCATTATTGGTGGGGAGATTAGGCTGTATCCTAGTTTCTAGATGTTTACAGGAGTGTTGTATAAAGTTAGGAAAGACTTGCCTAGACCTGCATTGTAGTAGAAAGATGCGTCTGGCTTTGGTGTAAGAGAACCGTTTTGTTTCTTTACTGAGGTTCTTAGCTAATCTCCAGGCAGCGTTGCCATGAGTAATTCTTATATCTTGGTAAAGCCCCATACTTATGAATTTACGTACCTTGTATATATATATATAAAAGCACCCACACCACTCAGCTCGACCGTAGATGTATATTTAAGGCGCCTTCACTCAACTTGGGGGTTCGGTCAGGTAAATAAAAAATCAACTCCAAAATTTTCACATAGCCGACGTTTCGGCAACTATATTATGTTGCCATCTTCAGGGCGAGCCTATATAAAAACAAAAGTAATAGGTAAGAGGAGAGAAGGTAAGAATTTATAACAGTAAAGTAAAAGGTAAACAATATAAGTGGAAAATAGAAAAAAGAAAAAAGAAGAAACAGAAAAAACCCGAG
Source organism: Gerris lacustris (assembly GCA_951217055.1). Classification (NCBI taxonomy): domain Eukaryota; kingdom Metazoa; phylum Arthropoda; class Insecta; order Hemiptera; family Gerridae; genus Gerris; species Gerris lacustris. Next base: position 57,370,183 of record OX578284.1, read on the forward strand.
ACAAGATCACTTACGTGAAGAACAGAGAATGGAGAGATTATAGCATAAAGATGGGGAAGAGAAACATAAAAGGTAGGAATTGGGAACAGAAGTTAAAAAGAGAGAACAAGGGGAGAGTATATGAAAAAGTAAACAAAGACGGTAAAGTGACAGCTTGGTGGCAGCAGAGCACCTAGTGGTGGAGGCGGCAAGTTAGTGCTGGAGGGTGCTGCGATCTAGCGACGAGAGGAAGAATTATCCGGGCTCTAGGAGAAATTTGTAGAGATCACTAACACCTGCTACGTCGGATCTATAATTCATAGTGCGCCTGTTGCAGTGTATATATAACATTTCAAGGATTCTTCTTTTGTTAATATTTCTTTCCGAATGGAGGATCTTAATATTTTCAGCATTCAGGTCGGCTTGGTGTTGGAGATCAGTGCAGTGGCCTGCTAGAGCAGTAGTGTTCCGTGTCTTCTTGTCTATTGAGTTTTTATATGCATTTAGTCTGTCCTTCATATAGCACATAGTTTCACCAATATAGACCATATCACAGTCCTTACAATTGATCTGGTAGATAATATTCGACTGTTTCTTGGGGGATATGCTATCTTTGGTCTTCGAAAATAGGTTCCCAATAGCCCTTGTTGTGTATTTTGCGAATACTTTGTCTGGCTTAACTTTTTTTAAGACACCTATGATACGTTCGGTGACGCCTTTAACATAGGGTAGTTTAGCGTAACCTCCTGTAGGTAGAGGTCTGTTTGGGGGGTTGGTACCCTGACTCCAGTTTTCAATAAGAGAGTGGACTGTACCACGAGGGTAGCCGTTTTTTCCCAGGATCTTCTTTATTGTGTTTTTGCTTTCTGTGATGTATTCTAAACTAGACATATCTAATATTCTTTTAGTAAAATTACGAGCAACGTTCAATTTTGTAGACAAGGGATGGTGTGAGTCATAATGGAGAACTCTTCCTGAGCTAGATGGTTTCTGGTACCATTTAGTAGATAAGGAGCCATCTGCGTTTTTTATTATTAGCATATCTAGGAAAGGGATGCTATTCTCTACAGGTAGTTCTATGGTAAATTGAATCCGGTTGTGAAAACTGTTAAAAATGTTTAAGGTTTGGTCGATCATATCATACGGAATCGATAAGAGCATGTCGTCTACATATAGATGGCAAAGGTGAATTTCAATACCAATTTTGTTGAGGGAGATACTAATGGCTTCTTTCATAATTAGACTCGCTAAGCTGTTAGATAGAGGGCTACCCATAGGGCAACCATATATTTGCATGTAAACTTGTCCTTGGGAGGTGAAATATCGGGTCTCGCAAGTGAAGTTGAGGATTTCAATGAAAAAACCTAGTGGAATAGTAGTGTACTTCTTGATTTCGACCCAGCGTTTACGTATGATATCTATAACGAGGTCGATTGGAACGTTAGTAAAGAGTGATGAAACATCTAGGGATAGTAACGTCTCGTTCGAAGGTATAGATGTATTAATTATAATCTCTCTCATAGCAAGGGAATTATTGATATTAAATTCATTGTCGGTGATATTAATAAGGATATTGTTTAAGAACTTTGCTAGGTTGTAGGAGGGGCTGTTGATAAAAGAAACGATAGGTCTGAGGGGGATATCTTTTTTGTGGATTTTAGGGAGGCCGTATATACGGGGGGCCGTTGCATTTCTGCATTCCATCCGTGCGCCTTCAGAAGAACTGATATATCCGCCGTTCACAAGATCCTTAATGAAACCATTAGCTCTTTTTTGGTAGGAATTAGTAAGATCTTTACCTATTTTCTTGTATGTATTTGTATCACTGAGCATAGATAACATTTTGGCGTCATATTCAGATTTTAATATGGCTACGGTGCGATTCCCTTTATCGGCACGGGTAATTAAAATTTCTGGATGTTTTTTTAGGAAATTTCTTGTTTTGATATATGCTTTATTGTATTGATCAATGTTATGATGTTGTGACATACGATTTCTGTAGTTGGTGAGGATATTCACACATTGTGCGCGGACAGGCGTTTGTTCAGCAGGAGGTAAGTCGTGAATGATGGTTTCAAGGTCACCAATGAAATCGAACAAGGGAAAATTATCTTTTTGATGATTCATTGCGAATTTTGGGCCTAATGATAGCAGTCTGCAACAGTCTTCCGGGATGGGCGTATTAGTAAGGTTGTGGAAGCTACTACATTCATCATTAGTTTGGAGTTGGAGGCCATTACAACCATAGACGCGGCAAAGAGAGTTAAGTTTACATATGAGTTTATAACGGCATTTTTGAAATGAAGTGTCTTGGGCCAGGGAAATAGAGCGTGTGAGTCTAGTAAAGATGTCGTATGGTAGGAGGTTCTGGATGGAGGATCTTAGATTTGTAATATTTTCTTCTAGTTTTTTAATGTTATAAATGGTAATCTTAATTTCACAGTTTAGGATCTTGAATTTAGTGCGTTGAATAAATGAATGTATTTCATTATTGGTGGGGAGATTAGGCTGTATCCTAGTTTCTAGATGTTTACAGGAGTGTTGTATAAAGTTAGGAAAGACTTGCCTAGACCTGCATTGTAGTAGAAAGATGCGTCTGGCTTTGGTGTAAGAGAACCGTTTTGTTTCTTTACTGAGGTTCTTAGCTAATCTCCAGGCAGCGTTGCCATGAGTAATTCTTATATCTTGGTAAAGCCCCATACTTATGAATTTACGTACCTTGTATATATATATATAAAAGCACCCACACCACTCAGCTCGACCGTAGATGTATATTTAAGGCGCCTTCACTCAACTTGGGGGTTCGGTCAGGTAAATAAAAAATCAACTCCAAAATTTTCACATAGCCGACGTTTCGGCAACTATATTATGTTGCCATCTTCAGGGCGAGCCTATATAAAAACAAAAGTAATAGGTAAGAGGAGAGAAGGTAAGAATTTATAACAGTAAAGTAAAAGGTAAACAATATAAGTGGAAAATAGAAAAAAGAAAAAAGAAGAAACAGAAAAAACCCGAGACAAGATCACTTACGTGAAGAACAGAGAATGGAGAGATTATAGCATAAAGATGGGGAAGAGAAACATAAAAGGTAGGAATTGGGAACAGAAGTTAAAAAGAGAGAACAAGGGGAGAGTATATGAAAAAGTAAACAAAGACGGTAAAGTGACAGCTTGGTGGCAGCAGAGCACCTAGTGGTGGAGGCGGCAAGTTAGTGCTGGAGGGTGCTGCGATCTAGCGACGAGAGGAAGAATTATCCGGGCTCTAGGAGAAATTTGTAGAGATCACTAACACCTGCTACGTCGGATCTATAATTCATAGTGCGCCTGTTGCAGTGTATATATAACATTTCAAGGATTCTTCTTTTGTTAATATTTCTTTCCGAATGGAGGATCTTAATATTTTCAGCATTCAGGTCGGCTTGGTGTTGGAGATCAGTGCAGTGGCCTGCTAGAGCAGTAGTGTTCCGTGTCTTCTTGTCTATTGAGTTTTTATGTGCATTTAGTCTGTCCTTCATATAGCACATAGTTTCACCAATATAGACCATATCACAGTCCTTACAATTGATCTGGTAGATAATATTCGACTGTTTCTTGGGGGATATGCTATCTTTGGTCTTCGAAAATAGGTTCCCAATAGCCCTTGTTGTGTATTTTGCGAATACTTTGTCTGGCTTAACTTTTTTTAAGACACCTATGATACGTTCGGTGACGCCTTTAACATAGGGTAGTTTAGCGTAACCTCCTGTAGGTAGAGGTCTGTTTGGGGGGTTGGTACCCTGACTCCAGTTTTCAATAAGAGAGTGGACTGTACCACGAGGGTAGCCGTTTTTTCCCAGGATCTTCTTTATTGTGTTTTTGCTTTCTGTGATGTATTCTAAACTAGACATATCTAATATTCTTTTAGTAAAATTACGAGCAACGTTCAATTTTGTAGACAAGGGATGGTGTGAGTCATAATGGAGAACTCTTCCTGAGCTAGATGGTTTCTGGTACCATTTAGTAGATAAGGAGCCATCTGCGTTTTTTATTATTAGCATATCTAGGAAAGGGATGCTATTCTCTACAGGTAGTTCTATGGTAAATTGAATCCGGTTGTGAAAACTGTTAAAAATGTTTAAGGTTTGGTCGATCATATCATACGGAATCGATAAGAGCATGTCGTCTACATATAGATGGCAAAGGTGAATTTCAATACCAATTTTGTTGAGGGAGATACTAATGGCTTCTTTCATAATTAGACTCGCTAAGCTGTTAGATAGAGGGCTATCCATAGGGCAACCATATATTTGCATGTAAACTTGTCCTTGGGAGGTGAAATATCGGGTCTCGCAAGTGAAGTTGAGGATTTCAATGAAAAAACCTAGTGGAATAGTAGTGTACTTCTTGATTTCGCTGGGTCGAAATCAAGAAGTACACTACTATTCCACTAGGTTTTTTCATTGAAATCCTCAACTTCACTTGCGAGACCCGATATTTCACCTCCCAAGGACAAGTTTACATGCAAATATATGGTTGCCCTATGGGTAGCCCTCTATCTAACAGCTTAGCGAGTCTAATTATGAAAGAAGCCATTAGTATCTCCCTCAACAAAATTGGTATTGAAATTCACCTTTGCCATCTATATGTAGACGACATGCTCTTATCGATTCCGTATGATATGATCGACCAAACCTTAAACATTTTTAACAGTTTTCACAACCGGATTCAATTTACCATAGAACTACCTGTAGAGAATAGCATCCCTTTCCTAGATATGCTAATAATAAAAAACGCAGATGGCTCCTTATCTACTAAATGGTACCAGAAACCATCTAGCTCAGGAAGAGTTCTCCATTATGACTCACACCATCCCTTGTCTACAAAATTGAACGTTGCTCGTAATTTTACTAAAAGAATATTAGATATGTCTAGTTTAGAATACATCACAGAAAGCAAAAACACAATAAAGAAGATCCTGGGAAAAAACGGCTACCCTCGTGGTACAGTCCACTCTCTTATTGAAAACTGGAGTCAGGGTACCAACCCCCCAAACAGACCTCTACCTACAGGAGGTTACGCTAAACTACCCTATGTTAAAGGCGTCACCGAACGTATCATAGGTGTCTTAAAAAAAGTTAAGCCAGACAAAGTATTCGCAAAATACACAACAAGGGCTATTGGGAACCTATTTTCGAAGACCAAAGATAGCATATCCCCCAAGAAACAGTCGAATATTATCTACCAGATCAATTGTAAGGACTGTGATATGGTCTATATTGGTGAAACTATGTGCTATATGAAGGACAGACTAAATGCACATAAAAACTCAATAGACAAGAAGACACGGAACACTACTGCTCTAGCAGGCCACTGCACTGATCTCCAACACCAAGCCGACCTGAATGCTGAAAATATTAAGATCCTCCATTCGGAAAGAAATATTAACAAAAGAAGAATCCTTGAAATGTTATATATACACTGCAACAGGCGCACTATGAATTATAGATCCGACGTAGCAGGTGTTAGTGATCTCTACAAATTTCTCCTAGAGCCCGGATAATTCTTCCTCTCGTCGCTAGATCGCAGCACCCTCCAGCACTAACTTGCCGCCTCCACCACTAGGTGCTCTGCTGCCACCAAGCTGTCACTTTACCGTCTTTGTTTACTTTTTCATATACTCTCCCCTTGTTCTCTCTTTTTAACTTCTGTTCCCAATTCCTACCTTTTATGTTTCTCTTCCCCATCTTTATGCTATAATCTCTCCATTCTCTGTTCTTCACGTAAGTGATCTTGTCTCGGGTTTTTTCTGTTTCTTCTTTTTTCTTTTTTCTATTTTCCACTTATATTGTTTACCTTTTACTTTACTGTTATAAATTCTTACCTTCTCTCCTCTTACCTATTACTTTTGTTTTTATATAGGCTCGCCCTGAAGATGGCAACATAATATAGTTGCCGAAACGTCGGCTATGTGAAAATTTTGGAGTTGATTTTTTATTTACCTGACCGAACCCCCAAGTTGAGTGAAGGCGCCTTAAATATATATATATATATATATATATATATATATATATATATATATATATATATATTTTAAACTGAAAAAAATAGATTGCAAGTGCTAAAATGCCCCCAGAGAGGAAGCCAGACGAAATATTAAAAGTATTCTCTATTACATTTTACTTTTCAATTTTTTTAGAACAACAGAGATTTGGAAAGTGTGTATAGCTGTTATTGTTATAGTCATACGTAGGGCGCCTCTTGAGCAAGGGCGCCAAGGAATATAATATTTGAAAATTACTTCAAATTGAATGGATTAATTTACTCCTTTTAAAGTCGACTAAATGAATTTGACAAAGGGCACCATTAGAACAACAGATATTATCGAGGGCACCCAGTATCAAACAAGATTGGAAACCCATCTCAATAAATCCAGTAATTACTTAAATATTTATATATTCGCTAATACTTGCAAAGTGTGTAGCAGTTATTGTTATAGTCTTGCGTAGGGCGCCTTTGGAGCGAGAGGAAATATATAGCAAGGCCTCCAAGAAATAAAATATGTTTGGAAAATAATGCAATTTATTGGGTTAATTAAACACCTATTAAAGTTTACTAAATGAATTTGACGAAGGACGCCCTTGGAGCAACAGGAAATCAGCAAGGGCGCAGCAGGGGGAAAAAATGTTTGGAAACCGATGTTTCCATAATAAATAAAATAAATATTTTATTTATGTATTCACTGTTATGTTTGCTGTTATGCTGTTATGTTTTGCAAAGGGCGCCTTTGGTGCAATAGAAATCTGCAGGGGCGCCAAGTATTAAAAATGTTTGGAACCCACAGTAAATTTATACATTAAAAGTCAAAACCGTATTGATTCAAAACCTTGTATAGTAATTTCACATTTGCACATGCATTGAACTTAGACTTCAATGATTTTTATTTTTCAATTTTAATTTTTGATGTGACTCCAAAATGGAAGGGAGGATTCGCAAAAAAATGAAATATCATAATACATATTCTGTATATCTTGGGGAGTGGGTGGTTTGAGCAGGTAAACGAGGTTGGGGGTATAAATCTGTCGGCGGTAAAACGGAGGAACTTGCTATGGTTGAGGAGATTAGAATAAGGATTTTTATTACAATAGAATAATTCGCAGAAAGGAATGGATTACAATTGGTAAAGGGGAATTTCTAGTCACCTATTCGTGCAAATTATTTTCCGAGCAGGCTTTTTCCTATATGGCTAAGGAGGAAGGTCTCACGCAGTGGAAGAAGTTATGGAAGAAAACATTAGAGGTTTCTCTAATTAAAGGAGGAATTGACAAAGAATTACAGGAACAAATATCGCAGGAAGAGAATCACTGGAAGTCAGTTTTATATGCCGTTATTGATGTAATTATGCATTTGGCCTATCAAGGCAGTGCTTTTCGAGGATCGGACGAAAACCTTGACTTTGGTGATCCCAGTAGTGGAAAGATCTTAAACAGCGTGACTTAATCTTCTTCTTAGCTTGACTTACTTTAAGCTCTTAAACACCATTGACTTACTTTCTCGATACCACACCCCAACTACGAGAACACAATAATCCGCCCTAAAAAAGTTCAGGTCAGCTACTTTTCGCACAATATCCAACAAGTTTTTGGATATCATTGCAACAAAAGTAAGAGGGAAAATTCTGAGTGACATAAAAGAAGCATAGCATTTCTCTGTCATGTTTGACTGTACCCCTGATGTTAGCCACTTGGAGCAGATGTCTCAAGTCATTGGGTACGTAAAATTAAGTGCGGGCCAGAGATTTGCGAGAATTTTATTGATTTTTTTCACAGTTAGTGAGAAGACGGGTGGCACTTTCTGAAGTAATAACAAAAAAACTCAAAAGTGATTGTTTGGATTTTAAGAACTGTAGAGGGCAGCTATATGACAATGGTGCTAACATGGATGGAAAGTACAAAGGTGTTCAAACCCGTTTGCAGAAAAATAATGCTCTTGCATATTCGTACCCTGTGCTGCGCATTCACTAAAATTAATTGGGGTCAATGCTGCGAGCATCACTCATGAAGCAGAAACTAACTTTGGAGTTTTAAATTGTCTTTATTCATTCTTAGCAGCATCAACTAATAAGTGGGGAAGTTTTGCTCAAAAACATACCTATCTCTCTCAAGCTACAGAGCGGAACTAGGTGGTCAACAAAGCGGGAAGCTGTAATAGTTATTTACAAGCATCTTGGAGGAATTATTACTGCTTTAAATGATATAGACTTCAAGTTCTGAAACAAAACCAGAAGCTAGGAGTCTTTTAAAAATTATTAGCACTTTTGAATTTGTGATATTTTCTTGCTTCTGGTTCAAAGAGCTAGGTTTGGCATTGTCAACAAACTCCTCCAGGAAATAGATATCGCAATTGCTCAATCAGTTCTCCACATTAACCGCCTCATACAGGAGGAAACTAGGGAAAATAATGCAAGAGATGCAGTCACAGAAGCTAAGACCATAGCCTTAAAATAGATCATCAATTTAAAGAGGTGCGTAAACAAAAAAAAAAAAAAGGACGGCTGTTGAAATATGTAAAGATGAAAGTATTGTATGGACACCAGAGAAGAGGTTTGAAATAATGCTTCTTCAAATAATAGACCACATCCTAAGTTCTCTCTAAACTCTAAGGATTAGAAGGGTAACACTTACAAGCAAATAATATGTAGGATTGAGAGAAGAATATGACGTTAAGAAGACAACATTTCAATTTCTCCTATGATGTTGTCTTTTTCAATTAGGAAACAGTTGTTTTGAGGGAGGGGTAGCTTTATGAATAATATGACTGGTTATTATAACATTTACGATTGTGGACTATTTATTGCAAAATCACCGTCATTTGAAGATCAGTGTTCTTTAATATTTTATTTTAAATATATTTCATTTTTTTTAATAGGTTTAATTGGATGTTTTTTTCACGTCGTAAAAAAAACCTAAGCTGACGGGACTAAAATCACAAAAAAAGGAGATCGGGGGAGGGGGGGGGGGCGCCTAAATATTCTTGCCCCGGGCGCTGGAAAGCCTAGATCCGTCACTGGCGTCTATTAACGTTGGCACAAATGAAGGAAATGTTGTAATTTATTGTACGACTCTTAACTTGTGTATATTTTGTTTCAGCCTGATAATGTATCGCTTATAGTAAGTAGTACTTTCAGAAAGTGATTATTTGAAAAGCTACGATGTAACCTAAGATGCATTTTACTTAAAAGCCTTGCCCCGAAAAACTCCGGAGCGAGCGGGCTGCTCTATTTTAAAAGAGGAGTCATTATGATCGACTCGTCGAGGGCTGCTTAAGACGGTTCTTTGTTTTGCCCCGGAGCTTCTACTCGGTTCTTAACCATTGTATTCTCATGTTCATTGTGTTCCTTAACTTTTGTCTCAACTCTTGTTTACTTTGGGCAATTAGTAAATTTTAAGTACCTTAAGTATATTTATTTTTTTGAACTGCTTCTATAGAATAATTTACAAAAAGCTAGAATTAAAAACTGTTTTTTTTTTTTTTATCGAAATTACTAAGGTATTACTAGGTTAAAGGAAATAAAAGCTATTCACTATTTAAACTTGGACAAACTTTCTTATATACATAAAGATAGTCCAGGAGGTAGCGTGCAAGAAAGTGTCTGATGTTAGCCAGACAAGCCAGAATTTTGTGTATAAGTAAATCTTTTGGTGCCTTTTAAGAATATGTACTCGGCTAAGTTCGTCTGCGGGACATAGCTTGGCTTAGAAGATTTACTTATACACAAAATTCTAGCTTTATGTTAGTCAGGCACTTTTTGCACGCTATATCCTGGGCTATGATGGTAAATTTAAATTCAAATATAGCCTGTCTAATTTATATATAAATAATAATTTTAAGCTGAATCACAAATTGCAGAAAAGAGATATGTCCACAAAATTACATTTTACCGGAAATGAAAAGACAACATTTTATGACCTTAAATATGTGTTTATGTAAAAAAGGGATGTGTCCTGGGCATGTATCCCTTTTTCCACTACATGAAACATATGAATTAAAGATATGTAATTACAAATAGTCTAGTTTTTGTACAGGAGATATGCCTAATAGTCCACAGGCCACCATAAGAAGTGAGTTGCTGATTGATAAAGTTTCCTTACCTTATGGAATCGCTTATTTATGCCGTGTCCATCGATGAATTGGGTATATGGCAACTGGGCGCTGGGCAATTTCTTTTTTGTTGACATGCCAAACTTTCCCTTCTGCGGGAACATTGAAAAGAGATGGATTAAGTTTTGATTTTCACAGGATCGTTTAATTAAATTATTTCAAAAACAGTGGTAAAGGTGGCCACCGATACGAGTGGGCCGTTTTCTTTTCAACGTCCCCGCAGAGCGATATGTTTGGGGCGGTGGCCACCCAAAACGGCCCACTCTTATCGGTGGCCACCTTTACCACTGTTTTTGAAATAATTTAATTAAACGATCCTGTGAAAATCAAATCTTTATCTATCTCTTTTCAATGTTCCCTCAGAAGGGCAAGTTTGGCATCTCAACAAAAAAGAAATGGCCTTGCGCCCAGTTGCCATATACCCAATTCATCGGTGGACAAGGTATAAATAAGCGATTCCATAAGGTAAGAAAACTTTATCAATCAGCGACTCACTTCTTATGGTGGCCTGTGGACTATAAGCTTGTAGATCAGAAAAATTCAAAAAAGTAAATTTATTAAAAAAAATGGACATATTATTTATCTCCTTTCTGCAATATGTGATCCAATTACTATATTGTGTAAAAAAATTAAGTTGTAGATCTCTTAAGCCTGGATTACATTGATAGAGTAAACGGCACTTCTTTAGATTGTTACACCACTTATAAAAAAAGACAGAAGGGAGTAACAACCTAAAGAAGCTGTTTGGAATGCTCTTCTTCAGACTGTTACTCCCCTTATAAAAACAGAAGGGTTATTATATTCCTTTGTCCAAAAGTACATTGGACTAAACATCCCTATGTCCTCAAAGTTATTTAGTCAAAGTCATGAATACTCTAAAAACCACAAGGGAGTAACAATCAAAAGAAGTACCGAGTAAACGGTCGAGTAGCTAGGTAGAGGTGGTTAGAGGTGGTTAGAGGTGGTTAGAGGTGGTTAGAGGTGGTTAGAGTGGATAAGTCGGTAGAGTAAATAGGATAGTGCGGTGGTAGAGGGACTACCTCGGATGATTAGGAGACCACTCCAACCCATGTCCCCTCTTATTATCGACTACCTCCTCTCAGATCTTACATTGTTAATGTCCCTTGGCCACTAAATTTTGTTTACTTTTCACATATAAATTTTGCAATGAAGTGGTCCGAATCGAAAACTTTAAACTTGTGAAATATGATATAGCATCTCATAAGTGTGTCACACTTCTTGATTAATAGGTGTAATCGTATTCAGTAATACATCACAATCTAGCGTCATCTTTAAGCACTTCTATAATTATTTATGATAGACTGTGGCAAATTTTATTAGCAGCAGAGCAAACGCTTTGCGAGAATTACTTCTTGCTAACCATATGACTCTGGTCTGTTTTTCCTGAACTTATTCTATTGCATCTAACACCACATCTGTACTTTCGCTAAATGTTTTTTAACGGCACTATTTCGATAGTCTGCATTCATTGGAAGATTGTGTGATTTTTGTAACTAAAAACGTATTAAGCTCACTGCGATGATCCTACTTTATTGAGGCTACCAAAAATCAACTCATTATTCTACTTGACCGTCCCTTGTGCTGAAAATTAAGCTAATATACTCAACCGTTAACTCTACTAATGTAAATAATTTGCTGTTTAGACTGAGATTTCGTGGTACCATTTCATAATTATGACTATAAAAAGTTACACAACAATATTGTCACCATATACACACAATTAGACAAAACACAAATTCAAAGAGCTGTGCAAGACACAAACATAGAATGTTTCAATGAAAGATCTAATCTTAACCCCTCTGCCCTCGTATATAACAAATAATTTTGTAAAACAACGTTTTGGATAATAATTCGTTTTAAGGTACATTTAGGGGGCCTGGGTGGCTCGGAGGCTAGAGCGCTTGCATTGCGATAAGGCAAGTTAAGCAGCATCGAGCCGGGTCAGAAGATGACTGCAGCTCTGGGTTCGATTCCCGGACCAGGCCCCCCGCTCAATATCCACCCCAGCATTGTTTAAACAATTGGGAAGCTCCTCGAAAGAGTTGTGCCACCAGGTTTCAGCCTGGAAACCATGATGATGACACTCTTGGTTGTATTACAATACAACCAGGAGGGGAGTCATGGTTAACGACCATATCTTCACAAGTGTGTGAAGATTTCGGTCCCTAACCCGGGTTTGTTCAATGGGCCCACCTAAGTGGCCTGCGTCTTCGGGTGTAAAAGCTCCCCGGAATAAAAAAAAAAGAAAAAAGTACATATTATAATTTAGGTTAATTAAAATAAGGATATTATTGTTTAGCTTTAAGCAGTTGAAAAATAATGTTTTACCTGACTGCCTCCATATCCCTTACCTTTGGTTCCTTAATCCTTCTATAGCCCTATTCTACCCCCCCTTTTTACTGTTATTTTTAGCCATAAAAGCTTGTAAAGTAAATATGTAGCGTAGTAGTTTTTCAATAACTATGCTAACACTTACACTGAAGATGATATAACTGTCGAAACGCGTATGTTTAATCATATAAAATAAACAGGTCAAGTGTGTGCTAGTCAGCACACCGCGAGGGTCCGTAGGCCACCACACTGTATAGTCAAAGTAGTACCCTATTGGTGTTTTTTAAAATGCTAAAAAGCTTACTTTGAACTATCCTATGGGTCTGATATTCTCAAAACACATAAAAAAACTTCCAATAAAGTTTTTTTTTTTTTTGCCACTAAACCGGACTACAACCGATAGGACGAAAGGTGTAGCCGTGAGAGCATGCGACAGGACGGACAGACAGACACACGCAGGAAAATATAAGGGTCCTTGGTTTTGCCTACGGACCCTAATAGTGTTGACAATATTGCTATGTTAGTTTGAACCAACCTCTCTAGTCATAACTAACAATGTAAACCAGGTTTTAGGCGTAAAAGAGACGATTGAAAATTGTTTGTATAATCTATTAGAAGATTGATGCAAGTGTATGTTGTCGTGTCGTCTTATTGAAAATTATTTACACGGATTTTGCTCTCGTTTACTCGTGTAAATGTAAGAGTCGGTTTCGCTGTTAGTGAAGTTGTAAGCTCGAGTCAGGTCGAGGACCGGGCTAAGGAGGTTTTCCACTGTGAACTTAGTCAAGTGTTGAAGTTATCAAGTAGTCTAATGAAGATAAGCAAGCCGAGTTCACCGGGAGGGAGATGTTTCTACTCCCTCTCCTATCCACGGTCGCCTTGGAAATCTCCATATCAATTAAGAGGCTGTGGGAAGCACTCGGAGTGCCTCGTCTGTATCATCTCCATCTCAATGGAATGCATAACAAATAAGGGTTTTCTCGTCACATCAAACGCTCGTTACGCTCTCGACCGTGGTACAGAGAACGGGTCTGGGATGCTTTGCCAAGCTGCTTCCAAGCTCGCAACACTCGGCTAACTTCGTCCAAGTTTACGGTTACGTAGCTTAACCGAGATTTCCAACGGATATAGAGTCGGCTTTCAATATAAACCGTGTGTTTCGGTCCGGATGAAATCGTTACACGCAGTACTAAGCACTGAAATTATGTTTGTAAATTACACAATATGTACTGTGTCAAACTTTATACTGAAATTAATACACAAAAGGTTGTTATTTGCTCGGACTGCTTTAAAGGGCTAATTTGCAGGGGACGGACAATGAAGAGGAAATTGGCTCTCTCACTTTTTGAATCATAAAAAAGGACTTTTCGGAATACAAATAGTTGTTATTAGGTTAAAAGAACATTTCTAATAATATTATGATAAAATGGATGTAGTTTTGAAAATCTATCTTTGGTTATTTTTTTATATTTAAAACGTATTATTTTCACCTAAACAAACCGAAACCGAGATTTTAACGTAATTATCAGTTTTGGGTGTTTTTAAGACGATTTGAGTGGATATTACCTGGATGTCTGTCTGTCTGTCTCTGTATCACATATAACTCTGTATCACCTAGTTTTCAAGCTATAGAAAATTGAAAATCAGTCCATATACATGTAGTTGTGCTGATGCCCGGACAAAAAATGTATTACGTCTTTATATATTATATATTTCATAAATTCATTAAAAATCAAAATATTTTCCAATAATGCTAAAAATTTACACCAATTATAATACCTCTTTATAAGAGGAACATTTCTATTGAATTTGTTTTGATATCTCTCACCATTTTGAAAATATCGACTTTTGAACTTTGAAACTTTAACGCTAATAAAAAATTAATTTTAATTTAATTTTATAAAATAATTTCTGAACTATTTTGCTGATTGAGGGGAAATTCACACCTATTATACCTTTCTATAAGATAAAAAAGTCCCCAATATTGCATTTTATAATTCTCTGCCATTTTGAAAATATCGACTTTTGATTTTTATGTAGGAAAGTTTGTTTAAATTTTAAAATACGTCGTCTATAACGGACCTAATTATACTGGACAACTTTTAACGGACAATAAAATTATTATAATTCAATGGGTTTATGTTCGGTAAGGAAATGTTCCCAGACGCCCCGCGTCCGAATTATCAAGTCAATCAATCAAGTCAATAAAAGTGGATCAAAGAGGACACTATCTAAAGATTTTACGCGATTTGAATTTGGATGTTTACTGCCACATAAGAAGGTGAACAGCCAATAAGTAATAGACTGATACCACATCGACGATCGTACTTTTAAGTAAGAACAAAGTGATTATTTAGGACGCATGTATAATGTTAGTATTTAACAGATCGCACATTTATAAATGTAAAGGTCAATACTAATTCACATGATACTAAGACCAGCTGTTAATGGTTGGATTATGGTTATGAAGTTAACAAGTATCGGATCGATAGGAATAACCTTGTGATATTTCCATATTAGTGTCCCAACACCAATCTGGGTTTATAATCATTTAGGCAAAACACACGCATCCTACTCACCAATCACAATATATTTGCAATATCCTATCCAGTAATGTTCGAATCTCTGGACAGTTTGCATAAGCAAGAATAATTTTTATAGATTATGTATTTAAAACGACGAGGAACTCTTTTGCATAATCCCTGAAATATAGTTTCCAAACTTCAGGATCACACTAAATTTCTTACGCAGTTATGATAATATTAACCTAATGTCTATTGCTTCCGAGCTTACCGAAGGTAACGGAAGCATTGTGTTCACTTTTGAGAACGAAAAACTTTTATGCCTCCGATTTCAAAAATTCCAAGACAGAAATCCGTTTCAGACATCAGGGAACATTTTTGGTCTCGTGTCTGTCTGTCTGTCTGTCGGTCTGTGTGTCCGCGAATTATAAAACGTGTGATGATGACTTGAGTAAATGTCGACCGATATTGATGAAATTTGGTAGACATGTTCATTTTACCAATGCTCAGGACGAGTTCGTTGGACAACGTTATCCGTCCAAGCGTTCACGAGCAATGCTCGCGTAAACGTGAACTTTAAATTTAAAATTGGAATTTTAGGTTGGGGAAAAAATCTAACTTCATCTATTCAATGAGACAAACATTTTTTTTAAATACAATTTTTTATTAAAACCAACAGCAACACCGCTATGAAGTGTTAAAGATCGCTAAAACTATTAATAGTTTTTACAAAATAAACAATATTACAATAAAGTAATATAACAATAATTGTTATAGTATATGATAGGATGCGAGGAAGCTATGTGCCACACTAATTGACAGTCTATTTATTTTTATTTTATTTTATTTATTTATTTTTTTACGCCCATCGACACTCGCATCGGCAAGCAAAAGCCTCCCCTTGAGTGAGGTTATCATCGTTTTATAGATTATTCTGTTTTATCTCATTTTTTCTTATTTACATAATTTTTATTTTATTACTCTCCTAATTATCTTCAAAATAGCGTTTTACTATAATATTTTATTCTACACTTGCCTGTCCATAGCAGTTCTGTGCCATAACTTGCCTAGTCTTTCATTAAACTCATCCCTCCATCTTCTTTCTGGACGTCATTTTTTCTTTTTTCTATTGGTCTCCACACATTGACCTCATATAACCATCTTTTTGGGTCCATTCTGATTACATCTATTGATAGGAAATGAAAATTCTACTCAATAAGATATATAAAAGGTCACTTCTCTGGCTTCTGGCGTTCGTGATATTACAATAATTTAGAGGCTCACATGATCTCTTTAAAGGAACTAAATTCTCCTTTATCCTTTATTTGCAATATTATTATTAATATAGAAAAAAGGGGAGAATCATCTTTAATAGAATCTCGTTAAAACAAGGTTGGCAACCTATAATTTAGATTTAAAATTATCATAAAGAGCATATATATCAGCAATTATGATATAATTTATACTAATCCACTAGTATATATGAAACAACGTTAAAATATTAATATTTATAACAGTGATGTTTGTAATACTCAAAATAATGGTTAAATGATAATACATTGTAAGGATATTTTATGAGCATCATCCATCCTAATAATTTGTCACTACAAAATCCTAGATTGTAATTATAGTTGTGTAATAACTGTTAACATTCCATTTCTCTCCAAGTCAATATGTTTTGTTTTATAATACACATTTCTTTAGCTTTATAGGTTTCATTCAATGACTGAGTTTGTATTTATATATAATATGGTAATTATTATTCCACGATAAATGTTAATGTTGTCATTTTGTATAATTGCTGCTCACCTTGATGACAAACTCGTGATCTTTGTTTCCTACCGGGGATCCCGCGACACCACTCGTATTTTTTTTATTAATTGTTCCAATTTCAAATTTCTTATTAAAATATTATAATTGGTACTTTTTTCTTTCTCGTATACGTAGGGTAGGTTTAACAAAAAATAAAGTATTGTTATAGTTTACATTATTAGTGTATTTCATAGTTAATATTTATTTATATATATATATAAATCTTGAATTTACAAGTATTTAGATTCCCAAATCCAAAATAAAGGCTTGTAAAAATGTTCGTATTTTGTTAGTGGTCTGCGCAGATCCGTGGAATCCTATCAACTGAACCTATTGTCATAAAATTTGACAATCATTTTCAGAATTCAGAAGAAATCGAAGAACCCTCTGACTTTCTCGTCCAAAAACGTAAAAATAAAAAATTCTTTGTTCAGTTATTTTTTTTATGGGGGGAGGGGGCAGCGGCCCTATATTAACAGCTATAATTCATTTTTCGATTTCATCCCGGGATATTGCTTGTTTTAACCTGTATGCCAAATTTCATTAAAATCAGCTCTGTAGTTTAGCCTTTACACGTCTGAACACACGACAGACAGACAGACAGACATTTATTATAACTATTTTTTTGACGGGAGACCTGAAAACGTTTAAATTTATCAAATCTCATAATCAAATGTTCGCACCATCACAATACTTCCTCTTTATAATACATTACATTTATGAGAAAGTAAAAAAAATTAACAGCCTTTCTTTGTTCTAATGTTTGAATGTATTTGGAGTAAAATGAAATATTATTAAATTATATTTATTAACTGGAATTGTTCTGTTATTTATAACGTGTTGAAATAAATAAATAAAGTTACGATGTAAACTCTTTGTATGGCATTATGGGAAGGTTATTTATCTCTCTCCTTGGTTAATTAAGAGTCGTTAGGATTATTCAAATTTTGAAAACCCCCGGGTTCTAATTTAACGATGTCAACCTTGAACCTGAGGGGAATTGAAATTAATACTGAAATAATAACTTCGAATGACAGTTAGCCTCATGATCAAGGCTTTTTCTATTTTGGTTGTCCCCTTTAATTTTAATAAGTAATTTCTGCGTATTGTGTCAATAGGGGTTTTTTTTCTTTATAAAAAAAATAAAAAATGAACTAATTCATTTTTGTTTTTTAAAAAATATGGTTATATTTCGTCCCATTTTAGGACATTTTCAAACCTGTAATTAAATATACAAAAATTAGAAATACATAAACCTTTTACTTCAATAAACATTTTCCATTTTAAAGATTTAGTTAAAAATAAGCAATATATATAAAACATATAATTACCTTTTTGGGTAAAAATTCTTTAAAAAATAAATAAAAATGCAGGAGTACTGCAAAAGTCAAGAAAGATTTTTTTTATATAAAAACAATGATCACATATGAAGTAACTCGTCAATAAAGAGTCTAAACCAATTAAAATAAATTAAATTAAGGAAAAAGGTGAGTCACTTCACAAAGGGATCTGATCCATGACTGACCTTTTAATACAGCTTTCTTCTAATCTGATGTATAAACTAAAACCCAGGTTCAGTTACAAGCTATACTGTTTATCTCATTCAATAAACACCAAATTACCCTTATTTTTCTTTGAACAATACAAAAATTACTATTACATTTAAAATTACTTTTTTACGGCCAATAACAATTTCTATTTTACTTACTTATTTATCTATTCTTCCACTAAATATTTAACAACAATTTATACATATATACATACATACACACATACACATACATACTCAAATATATTAATAAAAAAATATATATATAAATAAATAAAATAAAATAAAATAAATAAATAAATTTCAATGACAATAATAACAATAATCATAATTCCCTATTTGAGAAACCTCCTTTTACAGATAAAAAATACATTAAATAAATTAATAAACAATTCAATTTAACAATTATATATGTAGGCAATTTAAAATAATAACAAATAAATAAAACTTTCGCAGTAAATTAATCTGTTAATTTTGACTTTATATTCAGAGTTTTAAAAATCCCTGAATAAAATTTGTTCAATTCTTTAGTATCAGTTTTATAGTTAATATTGTTAGGACAACTTGATATAAATGCTGCTTCTAGCAATTTTCTTTTTGAGTTATTGGTTTCTTTTTCTCATATTCTAGCTTTATTAAATTCTGGGAAATGATTCATCAAGGCTTGTTTCACTATCGACGGATTAATTACATCTGCATTTAAACAGGATTAACTCAGATGTTTTAAACGATCAATGAGATGCACAAATTCAACTAAATTATACAAAATATCAAGATACAAGAATTATAAATGATTATATGGATGGTTCTCGTAAAATATGCTTACAATGTATTATCTTTGAACCATTATTTTGAACATTACAAACATCGCCGTAATAAATATTAATATTTTAACGTTGTTTTATATACTAGTGGATTAGTATAAATTACATCATAATTGCTAATATAAGCTCTTTATGATAATTTTAAATCTAAACTCTTGGTTGCCAACCTTGTTTTGACGAAATTCTATTAAGGATAATTTTCCCCTATCTTTCCTATATAATAATAAGATTGAAAATAATCCACCCTTTCTATAATATCAGATATACATGGTGTCCCAAGATATAGTATCCAAGAGGTAAAATTTTCTTATTTTTCAGTTTTCGAAAAAAGGCATTCTTTATAAAAATTCCTGCTTGTTTTTTTCCCCCGAAAAACCGTTTTTCCGCATAACTCGAATACGGTCGACCGCAGCGGTCCGACGCAAAGGACCTTTTTTGTAGGTATCGCGAAAAGGGAAAAAATGTTGCTTTTTTTTAAAGTGAATAGGAAAAAAGATACACGCCCCTAAAACGGACGTGTAAGAGCGGGCCCCGGAAGGATGTCAATGACCTATTATTTGATTTATAAGTAATTTTTTTTGGTTTTCATAAAATATATTAATATTTATACTTTGTTTTGCAATTCTAAACTAATTTTCTAAATAATATTTTTCGATACCATCAATAATAAGGGTAGTTTACTCTTGGTCATATTTTAAAGTTTTTTATAAAACAGAACATCCTGTACAAAAAATCAAGTAAATTTTATCAGTTTTAGAGGTTTAAGAACAAGCAGGAGTTTTTATAAAGAATGACTTTTCTTCAAAATCCCAAAAATAAGACATTTTTTCCTCTCGTGTACTCTATCTAGGAACAAACTGAACTGTATATATATATATATATATATATATATATATATATATATATATATATATATATATATATATATATATATATATATATATATATATATATATATATATATATATATATTATATATATATATATATATATATATATATATATATATATATATATATATATATATATATATGACAGTAAGGTGCATTTTATAAATTTAAAATAAATTTATAATAATTAGATAAATATTACGTAATATGTTATAATTATCTAATTATCATAAATATGATATA
The DNA here is from genome assembly GCA_951217055.1 of Gerris lacustris. NCBI lineage: Eukaryota > Metazoa > Arthropoda > Insecta > Hemiptera > Gerridae > Gerris > Gerris lacustris. Next base: position 57,390,490 of record OX578284.1, read on the forward strand.
ATGAATAAGAGAGGATGAATAATAAGACGTTCTTTCAGTATTTTCCTCTAAATTATTATTTTATGCATCACTGGTTTTTTGGTTATTTATAGTTTCTTTATATAATAAAACAAAAGGTTTTTGTTTTATTCATGGTAAATGAAGGAAAAGGAAAAGGGAATGTAATACGTTACGGTAGGACCATAATGTACAATATTATAATGACTTTCGTGTTTCTAGCGTTAGTTCTACGCTCTATTCGTATTCCTAATTAATGGTTCTATCTTATGATGATTAAATTAGCCGAATAAAATTATTTTTTACGTCCTTAGTTATACCTTAGTGAAATATAATATTACTTATTGTATTCAAAATCTAATTTATCTTAGCGCATGATAGGAAACCTTAAATTATAACATCATAATTTTGTGGAAAGTGTTATGTAAATTCAGTAATGTCTAATCGCTGAATGTTATGACAGATTTAAACCTTTGGTTAAGGCCAGAGTCCACGCTGAGATTGAGATTCGGAAAACATAGACTGACAATTGCAGGAAGAAATCAGGTGAGTTACAGATAGACTGACAATTGCAGGAAGAAATCAGGTGAGTTACAGATAGACTGACAAGTGCAGGAAGAAATCAGGTGAGTTACAGATAGACTGACAAGTGCAGGAAGAAATCAGGTGAGTTACAGATAGACTGACAATTGCAGGAAGAAATCAGGTGAGTTACAGATAGACTGACAAGTGCAGGAAGAAATCAGGTGAGTTACAGATAGACTGACAATTGCAGGAAGAAATCAGGTGAGTTACAGATAGACTGACAATTGCAGGAAGAAATCAGGTGAGTTACAGATAGACTGACAAGTGCAGGAAGAAATCAGGTGAGTTACAGATAGACTGACAAGTGCAGGAAGAAATCAGGTGAGTTACAGATAGAATGACAATTGCAGGAAGAAATCAGGTGAGTTACAGATAGACTGACAAGTGCAGGAAGAAATCAGGTGAGTTACAGATAGACTGACAAGTGCAGGAAGAAATCAGGTGAGTTACAGATAGACTGACAATTGCAGGAAGAAATCAGGTGAGTTACAGATAGACTGACAAGTGCAGGAAGAAATCAGGTGCGTTACAGACAGACTGACAATTGCAGGAAGAAATCAGATGAGTTACAGACAGACTGACAAGTGCAGGAAGAAATCAGGTGTTACAGATAGACTGACAAGTGCAGGAAGAAATCAGGTGAGTTACAGATAGACTGACAAGTGCAGGAAGAAATCAGGTGAGTTACAGATAGACTGACAATTGCAGGAAGAGATCAAGTGCGTTACAGACAGACTGACAAGGGTGTGAATGTACGAAGGTTTTCGACTGACCCTAATAACGAATAATTCTATAAATCGCTAAGTACCTAATTTTAATTAGGTGATTTGTATATGTTTTAATTACATGATCTATGTAATTGCTATGTATAATTTTTAACATCTGACCTATTTTGATTTTAAATATTATTAAAGGAATTTGTATTCTAAACTTAACATAATTATTATATTAAATAATGTATTTTATTGAAATATATAAAGTTAAGTGAATTAAAAAAAACAAAAAAAAAACTAAACTTAAGAACATTAATTTATTTAAGACTAATAAAGTCTAGTATTACCATGATTTTATTTTCTATTAATCCTATTATGTAGTTTCTTCTATGATAAATGTTTATAAATATGCAAAATGGAAAAGGTCAAACTCGACATTTTTTATGTTTTCTCGCCTACGTTAGCTTTACTAATAATGTCGGTATATACTTCCCTTGAAATAGATAATCAACCAGACTAAGTGATATTTTATACATTATAATATATTATCACAAGCCACGTGTCACTCGGATCCCGGATATGTTTTATAATCTTTATATCTTAATGAATCCTATTTCGGTTTATATGCTTCATAGGGTATTACTAGTTCAAAATGATATTTTATTACAATTTTAAAATGCACGTGTTTTTGGAACGAAGTTCCTTATGGCACGTTCTGAAGCCCGGGAGTGAATCCGAAAAAAACTACCAAAATCACCGTCACGCAAAATCCGTCACGAAATCTACCGACCACATTAACTTGAGTAAAAGCTCACCGAGTTAGATGAAATTTGGTACACATGTTCATTTTACCAATGCCCAGGCTGAGTTCATCGGAAAACGTTATCTGCCCAAGCGTTCACGCGCAGCGCTCGCGTAAACGTAAGCTTTAAAAGACGGGAAAAAGTGTTATTAAGGAAGCCTGTTACTTGACTTGTTTTGATTATTTTTGTTATATTATGTCAAAAATGTCACTTTGTTTTGTAAATAAATAAAATATAAATCATGTAAAATTTCACCCTGATACAAGCAGAAGCTGTAGAGTAGGGAAGAGATATATTTTATAATATTTTAAATTAATTGGCCGGGTAGGTAGAAAACAGTCCTATTTCAATCCAAACTTCTTTAATACATACTCTTTCACTATAAACTCATCATGATCAACTTTTTTCTTATATTCAATATATATATTTATAGTAAGACGCTTGCTTTAATTATACAAATAATGATTTTCTTTTAATTTTGCCTTAACTCTGCTAGGTACAAACAGTTCGTTACTTTTAATTTTGTCTCTTTTCTAACTCCGCCATGTATAAGTAGTTAGCAATGTATACGTACTTAGCAGTGTGATATTGTAATTTATATTTAATGAAAAATGTAAGGAACTGCGTTCCTACCGGGTGTCCCGCGACACCACACGTATTTTTTTTATTTTTTTTGTAAAGCTTCTCTTTTGAATAATGAATGAGTAGCGAAAATTCAATTTTTAAAAAAAGGTTACATGAGTTCAAATAATTATATTGTCTTGAAGGGACCTTTTTTTCTTAAATTTATTTTTTGTTATTACATTAACAACATCAGGGAACGTGCCTAAATTTGTCTAAATACTACAAATCAAGGTTACGTGTCTGGTCTGTCTGATGAAATGTTTAGTAATAATAATTAAATGTACCTGCAAATACATTAAACTAATGAACGGGAAACACTGGGCTAAGTAATTATGAACTCCTATATGCGAAAGTTTATCTGATTTGTCTCGCACCGATTTTGTTTTTATTTATAAGAACCTCAGTAATTAACCCTTACTTCTCTTTTCTTAACACTGGTTTTGTAATTTACAGAATTCATGTATGAACTTGTGATCTTTTGTTGTCTTAGTACTTCCCTAAAATCGTTATCCACATCATAGTGTAGCCTCTGCCAGATATTGCTTTGAAAATAAGTTGTAAGTACCCTACGTTCTCTTGTAAATATTGCTTCCGAGTTTACCGAACGTAACAGAAGCTATGTGATCGTTCTGAAGAACGAAATTTTCTTGTAGCAATTAAATGTTTTGTGGTAAGAGAGCTATGCTCGTTAATCATGACAGTTGGGCGAGTTTGTATTCGAATCGGTTGTGTCTCGTCGAGTTCAGCTGGACTTAATTGTAATAAGCTTGTGCTAAGCTTAATTGTGGTGGCCTAAACACATATTATTAGTTGAATTTTGTAATCTACCTAATTCGTTAATTTATTACGCACCTGATTTCTTCCTGCACTTGTCAGTCTGTGTGCAACGCACCTGATTTCTTCATGTGAGTAATCACTGTCTATGGATAGTTGTTTTTCTTTCTGTCAAAACTACCTGTATTTTTTTAAATAATTGTAATAGACATTTTAAATAGGTAATTAAAAAACAATCTTCTAACTAGTTTTTGATCTTCAAAATCCTTAATAGTCTCTGATTGCCTAAAAATAACTTTATACTTCCTTCATCATAATTTAATCTAAAAACAAGATACTATGTCAAACAATTAAATAAAACTTTTTTAATCTTTTTATAACTTAACTAATTCCTTTAAGTATCGGAAAAGAAAAAAAAAAAAAAAAAAAAAATAGGATCAACAACAAAAAACTATTAATTCAATTTACTCTTTATGCCATTAATGAAATTACTGGAGGAAATAAATGTTTCTGACTTTGTTTTAAGTTAATTTCATAACTCATTACCCAGGAAACTTCTTAATCAGGTTACTCTATGTAACCAGGTTTCAAGGAGGGCGGTTTTACCTTGGTAAAAACTTTGGTCTCCGTTTAGATACGAATGAATTCTGACTAATCCTCCATCCTAACTTACTCACTCACTAATTACTTCTCCTTTCTCTTTCTAAACAACTTAACTCTATAATCTTTTTTATCCTTTTCTTCCTGTTTTGTTAATTTTTTTATACGTCCATACTTTTTTAAAATGTTTAAAATATTCTTCCTTCATTTTTAAATTATAGTCCAGGAGATAGCGTGGAAAAAGTGTCCAACTACCATGAAGATAGAATTTTGTGTACAAGTTAATTTATAAGTGCCTTTTAAGAATATGTGGTCGGCTAAGTTCGTCTGCGGGACATAGCTTGGTAATTGGCATTTAGTTAGTTTCTCCCTTGATAGGTGACCACTTTGATTTGGAGTAATATTTGAATTACTTACCTATCAAGTGACAAACTAACATCAACTTGATTTTCGGCCTACTAACTAATTTTGTACTCAGGATCATGAAAATCACTCCCCCATAATTGGCGGGACATAGCCGCTCTCCACCGATTTTTTTTTTTTTTTAAATGCCTATTGTCAAGCTATGTCCACCTGAAGAACTTAGCCGGCCACATGCCACATATTCTTAGAAGGCACTAAAATATTAACTTGTACTCAAAATCTAGCTGGATGTTAGTCAGACACTTTTTTACACGCTATCTCTTGAACTATTAAATTTTTCTTTATATATTATGTTTGTAGTGTAGATTTTTTGGGATAAGTTTTAAAATTATGATGTAAACATAGGAATAAGATTATGAATTAGTTCAGTTGTTATATAGTAATTGAAACATATCGTATGTTAGATAAATATAAGAGAAACATCGTAAGAGATTGTAAACGTTTGAACAACAATAGAATTGAAAAGATATTTTTAAAAAGCTTTGTGAGTTCTCATATCAACATTGACATCATTGAGTCTGAATTGTCAAAGAATGAAATGTAATTGAGGTTTAGTCTGTGAATGAGCCGTTTTATTGGCTGAGTATTCTATGAATGACCTGTCGTCCAATTCATACAAGGTCAGCCAGACCATTTCATATGTTCGTTTCAATTCTATACCACTGTAGCTTTTATTAATGGTGTCTGTCAAGGAAACCTACTCACATATATATTGTTTCGGATTTATTTTCTACCATTTTATGTTAATATAACAAATTATTACTTAATTTTAGTAATTTATGTTAATGTCATTATTAAAAATCACTTAAATTAACTAACATACATTTAATCTATTTTATAAATTTTAATTTTCGGTTACAGATTTTATTACCAAACGAATAAAAAGAGTTATTTATTAATTCAAGTATTATTATTATATAACTGAATGACATAACACATAAGCAATGTAGTTCATCGAACCCCATGCTACGTTTGAATACCAATTTTTTCTTTTACATAATTTATTTATAAATGCGGCCAATAAATATATAAATGAATCAATCAATGTTTATTTTTTTTTTCTTTTGGGTTTTAGTCCCGATAAACTGCCAGGGTTATTACAGAACGAGAGTTATCCGGTCACTTTACTCATCTAATTGATGAGATCATCAGTGTGAAACATGTCTTACCCCGCTGGGATTCGAACTCACAGCCGGGGTTTAGACCTTGGTTTCAGAGTCGAGTGCGCTAACCCCTCGGCTACACCGGCCTAAATGTTTATTATAAATAAAAATAAATAACAAACTACTTTGGACCAATTTAGAAGTGGATCCTGTAGTATATTTGTTATTTGTTGTGATGCTAACTGTGAACTACTGATATTGTTTTTGTATGATTGTGAATAAACATAGTTGTATGTTGCTGAAGCAAGGAGTATCTATGTATGCCGTCCTTAATGAACTGATTTTATATTTCTGATAGTCTATCTCGTCATGAATTTCTATTCTACGGTTTAGCAGCTGACTGGTTTATACAGTCAACCATTACATATATTATTATAGCTATATCCACCCGAGCGACAGCGAGGGTAGTAAAACCACACGAGCAAAGCAAAATGCAGTTTTCCCACGAGTAGCGTTCCCTACTTTATCTACGATTGTTGGATTTTAATAATAAATACAGAAAAAAACGTTACTTTAATTAAACAAACAGCAAATTAGTTTTTATAAATGTAAACAAACACATTAATCGTTCTTCTTTATTTCCGCACTAGTATAATTATGATACTCGCATGTGCAATGAATACAAGTACGTAAAGAATCACTTTCTACGCATCTAAACAGAGATACAATTTTTATATTTCACATCAATTATTTTTAGATTGCACAAAAAATAAAACTGAAACGTTATACATGAAAATCTTTTGTCGAATACCTCTTCAACTATAAAAACTGAATTTGTCGTATATCTAAATTATCGATTTCTAAAACTATTCGAGTGAAATGTCGGTGGTTAGCTAGACGTATTCATCCGAAAGGAAATTTACCGAAGTTGCAAACATTTTATAGTTATTACTTGATGGAAACTTAAAAAAATTGTTTTGAAAAGTTTGAAGGAACTATTCTAAATCCTCTATATTCTTTGTAGACAGGTTTTTGCTTTTTGAAGGGCTTTTTGAAAACTCGTGTAAAAGCTTTTCGTCACTAATCGAAGGGAAGAAAGTGGGATTTATCGATTCCTAGATGCCTCATTTAACATTTAGTCCGAGGTTAGTCTTCTATGTAATTTCTTCTTCTTCCCTTTAGATAAGAAAGCATTGTGACGGCTCTGTGTTTTTATCAGTCGAAAAACTTAGTTAGGCTACTATTATCGATCCTTATTTAAGAACTTTTTCTATTTCGAAAATGAAATACTTTTTGCATTTAGACTTGTTTTTGTGTTGGTTACTTTTGTTTATTGACGGTATAGTCTGCGACCTCTTTTACCCTGAGGTGTAGTAGAGGATTGACTAAGAGATTTCCACTCAGGCAGATTTATACCGGGTCCGGTTTCAGGTCAAACTTGGCTCTGGTATCCTCACGCCGCGGTGGTGGTATCTTCTCTTGTGGCCTGGCTTCATAGGCTCGTTAAGGGAAGCGTTCCTTTTTTTATTCTACGTGCCCAAACCATCGCAGTTGGTTGCAGCCGATAATTTCTTTATGATTTTATTTTGAGCTTGTCTCGGAAGGTTTGGTTTCTGATAAAATTCACTCTTCGATCAAATCTTGTCAGTGCCGGAGAATATGCACGAATACTTCTTTCCTGTGGTAGCATTTTGGCGATGGACGTATGCGTCTTAAGTGCTCCCGCAGTGAGATACAAACGTTCTATCTAACCCTAAGGTGCGGAAGGTTTGCTTGTGTGAAAAAAATTCACCGGGTAGGTGAAGATGCTGTCCGTAGAGCAACTCGGCGGCGCAGAGGCCTGGTGGTCCGGGTATCGCCCTCAAGCAGAGGTGCACAGATGACAACACTTCGACCCAGTTCGTACCTTGTTTACACTTGAGTGTGGATTTCACCGTTCTGTGCCAGCGCTAGATTTTGCCGTTTGCCTGGGGGAAATATGCGGTCTCTCTAATATGAGAAGTTCCTAGCAAAGATGTCAGTGCTCAAAATAAAGCCGACTCAAACTGCCTTCCTCAGTCAGTAGTAACCGTATCAGGAGCACCACATCGAGAGACCCAACCGGTATACAATTCGACAATGACAGTTTTAGCGGTGATGTCTTTTATAGGCATCGCTTCCGTCCAATCGTGGTAATGCAATAACGATAGCTTTGTGACTCAGGCAACAGGCCCACGATGTTGACGTGGACTTGCTCTAAACGCCCTTTAGCTATAGGGATATCTGCCAGCTGATTCTTGAGTGTAAAAATGAGTCTTGAGACAACCCCGTGTTCAGTTTTGCAGTCCTTTTATTTTTTTATTTTTTATATATATATATTTTCCGGAGGGCTTTTTACACCCGAAAATGCTTAGGTGGGCCCATACATCAAACCCGGGTTAGGGACCGAAATCTTCACACGGTCGTGTGATAATATGGTCGTCAACCATGACTCCCCTCCTACTTGTATTACAACCAAGAGTGTCATCGTCATGATTTCCAGGCCGAAACCTGGTGGCGCTACTCTTTCGAGGAGCTTCCCAATTGTTTAAACAATGCTGGGTGGACATTGAGCGTGAGCGGGGGGCCTGGTCCGGGAATCGAACCCAGAGCTGCGGTCACCTTCTGACCCGGCTCGATGCTGCTTAACTTGCCTTATCGCAAGGCGAGCGCTCTAGCCTCCGAGCCACCGCCCCCAAGTTTCAGTCCTTTGTAAGAGATGGCCACACGAACCGTTTTTACTGATTAACCGTTGTGTCTTTGATATCACAGGATGACATGATCCGTGCATGCGATCAAAGACCTCTCTACGAAGAGACTTGGGGACGAATATTCTTCCGTATTGATTCCGTATTGATCGCGTGTCCTCTTTCTGGAACTGGCTTGAGTTGTAGACAATCGTCTCGCCTCTTGACGTCGCGGCGTCTTGTAACTCAGAATCACCCGCTTGCCTTTTTTCCAACAGCGCGTAATTCAGCACGCTAATTTCTTCGGAAGATCTTTTGGTAGACACCCGAGACAGAAAATTGGGGACAAACTTCTTCTCACCGTTGGTATAACGAATGTCAGTGGTGAACTAAGTGATTAACTGAAGGTGTCAACATAGTTGGGGGATCCGATTTTTGTTGAAACTCGAATGGTATAGGACGATGGTCTGTCAGCAAGATTACCGATGTGAAGATGAAAACCCTTTACAGCTTTCAGCGCAGTATGCCGCGAGCAACTCCCGATTGTAAGTGAAGTGAAGCTGTTCATCGGGACTCAGTTTTTCTTAAGAAGAACGAGATTGATTCTCTTTTACCATTAACAGAACAAATCAATCGATTCTGTACAGAATTCACTCTTATTAAGTTATCACTGAAGATGATGATTATATGTCGAAACGCGTTTCTGAATTTTAATATGAAATTGTGGTGACAATATTGTTGACTTACTTTGTACCAACCTCTCTAGTCATTATTTATATATATTTTCAGTCAAAATTTGTTGTATGGTATATGGTTTTTTGCTGTAAAGTAATTAATTCATTAATACAATAATTATTCGTTTCCCCAAGAAGCGTTTCATACACAAGGGAAAATTTGTTTCTCTCTGTCTGTTTATCGATATTCCGACATTATTTTTAGAGTAAATCGTTTTCTTGTTTTTAATTTATTATTTCAGCCACAACTACAAATATTAATTTTAATAAGTTCATTTGCAGGCTAATAATAATTTAATAATTTTACAATTAAATTATTATTAATAAACTGTGTTTAATTTATTTTTTTATTTAACTGTTGTATTAATGCATTTAAATTATATCTCTCTGAAAGCAATCCTTATCTATTTCAAATGCAGTTACAGTTAAAATAGTCTATTGTTACTGTTCTGCTATATTGAATTTATCGCAATAAGCAGGGCAAATATTAATTAAACTGATGTAGGTTGTCCATATTGCATTCCTCTTTTATTAGCTAATTCAATCTATTGTTTAAAATAAACCACTATTATAAATTAGTTTAAGTAATGACCTCTAATGAAATATGTATTCTTTCATTTAAAAAAAACTACATAATATATTTGTCCTAAACATTTCACTTAGCTTAAAAATATCACTTAAGTATCAAGTGTGAAATCGCCTAAAAATGGAGGGTTTGTAATTATCTTTATCAACGATGGATACGAAATATAAACATTCTATCTATGTTTAGATGCGTAGAAAGTGATTCTTTTCGTAGTTGTACTCATTGCCCGTGCGCGTTCATAATTCTCCACCTTAACGAACGATTAGCGTGTTTGTTTACATTTAACCAAACTAATTTCCTGTTTGCTTAATTAAAATAACTGTTTATATCGAGTTTTTTGTGAAAAAAAATGAGTGATTTTAAGTGATTTAAGTGATTATGACGAAAATAAGGAGAATAATACTCCTCCCGAAATAATTAATTCGGCACAAAACACAACTAATAAATTAATGTCATCTTTATCAAAAGAGAAATACGAATTTACGTACAGGAAATTAATTTTTTTTTTTCTGTATTTATTATTAAATCCAACAATCGTAGATAAAGTACGGTAAGCAACGCGTGAGAAAACTGCATTTTATCTACGATTGATACGAAATGTAAACATTGTATCTCTTTTTAGCGCCCTAGGGCTCTCTTCTTTTTTTCCGCCCTAGGGCGGTAAAAAAGAAGAATTCTTCATCTTTACGCACGATTAGCGAGTTAGTTTACACCTAACAATAGTTATTTACGCAACAAGGCAGAGAAGTGTGTTTTCCTGCTCGAGGTTAAGTTTTCTCCTCAGGCACTGCCGAAGGAGAAAACTTAAGTTTTGCCTACAAATTAAAATTTGACTTGTAAGTATGGGTATACAAAAAAAAATCGGTCCGAGACAACTCAGACAAACTTTCTCATATATGAGTTTATAATTACTTAGCCCAGTGTTTCCATTTATTAGTTTTCAAATGTACATTTAAATATTATTGAACATTTCATCAAAATTTATCATAAAAATAACTTCTCCTGGTCGGGGAATCGAACCCGGGCTCTCTCCGTCCGCGTTTTAAGCTAATATCTCAGGAACTAGATTTTTCCCGGGAAAACGGCTTATATCGTTGGATTCGTATTCAAATGGACTACATTATAGAATTTTTTAATCAAAATCGTCGGAACCGTTTTCGAGAAATAATTTTTTTTCATGTTTTTTCAGAGTTTTTGGGGGGTAGCGCCCCCAAATTTAGAGCTAAAATTCATTTCTCGATTTCGCCTCGGGGTATGATTTTTCTGAACATGTATGCCAAATTTCGTCAAAATCGGCCCAGTAGTTTAGGCTCCAGGCGTCTGCACAGACGACAGACAGACGACAGACAGACGACAGACGACAGACAGACATTTTTTAAAAACCACTTTTTTGGACTCAGGGGATCTCAAAACGTGTAAATCCATCAAAATCTCAAAATCGAATTTTCGCGCCATCACAATACTTTCTCTTTATATGAGAAAGTAAAAAAAACTTACAAAACATTTACTTTATATTTAAAAAAACAAACCAAAATGAAACCGACAATTTTTATACTAAATATACACGTTTTATAACAAACTCTTTCAATAGTTTGTTTTTAATTTAAAGACTTTGTATGATAACCTAAAGTAACCTTCCCGAAAAATTAGCTTAACAGCTGAAAAACGTTAGTACCAACATAATACTTAATAAATTCCTACAAGCATACCTTTTAAGTTGGTATAATTGTTTTTCACTTCCATGGGAGGGAAGTAACACTTCCCGCCCTGTTATTAGCAATGTAAAGTCCACTTGCATTGCAAGTAGTAGATAAAACAAATTTGCTGTTTGTTTAATTAAAGTAACTGTTTATATCGAGTTTTTAGTGAAAAACAATGAGTGATTTAAGTGATAAGATGAAACTGAGGAGAATAATACGCCTCTCGAAATAATTAATTCTGCACAAAATACAAATAATGAATTAATGACATCTTTATCAAAAGAGAAATACGAACTTAAAAAACTTGAAATACACAATTTTTTTGTTGTATTTATTATTAAAATCCAACAATCGTAGATAAAGTACGGTACGCAACTTGTGCGAAAACGGCATTTTGCATTGCTCGTGCGGTTTTACTACCTTCGTGGTCGCTCGGGTGCAAACTCCACACTCGCATGCAAAATGCACTATAACATACATGTCAACCGGGAGTCATCTATATTGAGCTCTTGGAACGGCGCCGCACAAATTGAAATCGGTCTCGAACCAACCGCCGTACCATAACTTAGAGTCAAATACAATTTTAAGTCTAGAAAGAAGTCATTCATTTTCTTTCTTTTATTCTAAGACTGAATTTTCTATATTAGATAGGCATTCTATATTTTTAGAGAGACATGTAAGTAATAACTCTATTAATTTAATTGCAATAATAATAATTATTATTAGCATTATGTAATTAACTTATTGAGCGATTATTTATATTTACATTATCAATTAGTTAATTAATTGAGGTGATTGTTTTACTTCTTATTAATTAAATTGATGTGTGCAATTTCTAATTAGTAGACAAGTAACATGTCCTGGGCAAAGTCCTGCATTAGTATGGCAAAAACAGATCATGAAAGGAATCTAAAAAAGACTGTCAATTAGTGTGGCACATAGCTTCCTCGCATCATATCATGTTCGTTATTGTTATATTAACATTAAAATTATTGTTAAATTACTTTATTGTTATATTGTTTATTGTGTAAAAACTATTAACAGTTTTAGAAATCTTTAACACTTCATAGCGGTGTCGCTGTTGGCTTAACTATAAAATTGTATTTGAAAAAATGTTTATCTCATTGAATAGATGATGTTAGATTTTTTTCCCGCCCTAAAATTCTAATTTTAAATTTGAAGTTCACGTTTACGCAAGCGTTGCTCGTGAACGCTTGAACTGATAACGTTGTCCAACGAACTCGTCCTGGGCATTGGTAAAATGAACATGTCTACCAAATTTCATCAATATCGGTCGACATTTACTCAAGTCATCATCGCACTTTTTATAATTCGCGGACACACAGACCGACAGACAGACACGAGACCAAAAATGTTTCCTGATGTCTGAAACGGATTTCTGTCTTGGAATTTTTAAAATCGGAGGCATAAAAGTTTTTCGTTCAAAAGTGAACACAATGCTTCCGTTACCTTCGGTAAGCTCGGAAGCAAAAGGCAACATTAAGTGACGGACAGACATGGAATCATAAATTTTCCGTGATGTCTGAAACGGATTTCGAAAATGTATGGTGTATTTTATATCAACGTATATGTAAGTAATAAAATATCATATTAATGTTTTTCTAAATTTTTATTGATGTAATAAGGTACAATATTGAGATTACGCAGCCTGTGTCTTCAGTAACCTTCATCTATATATGCTCCAACTTATCTGGTACACTCAGATTAGAAACTTCTTCGCAAAATGTCTTATGACGGATCTAATGATGGAACCTGATTACAACACACTATTATAAAAAAAAAAATATATATATTCTGGCAAGAACTTATAACATTTGGATGTTTAATTTTGTAAAAGTAAGTTTGTTTAGAATCATTATAGAAGAAAGATATGTATTTATTTGTTGATTTTCATTTTCTTAGTTATATAGTCATTTAATATCACGATCGAAAATGGGAAAAGAAGAGAGAGTGTGGTGGAGAGGCAGAAAAATAAGTTTATTAGTTACTGTTGATAGTTTAAAGTAATTTATTGTATACTGAGCTCTCTGTATAATTTATTTTTAAAATAATGTATTTTTTTATTATTATTAATAAGGTATAATATACTAGGTGTGCAATGCAGTTGTCTGCTTGCAATATTGAACAGAGCGTACATTTCAATCTTAAACAATAAACATTTTTATTTATAAACAGCTAAAATCGGACCACAAATAGTATTATTTATAAGTTTTAATTAAATTGTATTTTTTCCTGTTTTTCTATTTTACCCCTCTCTTAAATGAAAATATCACAAAAGTGAACATAACAACAATAACTGTATTCTAGAGCTTTCCAACGACATGTACCCCGTACCCCTGTGTACCAATTTGGACCGTTTCAGATTTATACCTTCATGTGATTGGTCATATTGACCGTACTGAATATTGTGCGGATTGGTTCAGCCGTTCAAGAGGAAACTTTTGTACCCCGTACCTACCTCGTACCCCTGTGTACCAATTTGGACAATTTCAGATTTATACCTTCCTGCAGTTGGTCACATTGACCGTGCCGAATTTTGAGCAGATCGGTTCAGCCGTTCAGGAGGAGTATGCGTCCAAATAAACGCAAAGTTTAGTATACTTCGCTCAGCTCAATTATGTTTCTTTATCTATTTCTAAGTAGAATAAATTAAGTATAAATAAGCATTTAGTAGACCATTATTAATTTGTAAAACTGTTGTAGCTGTTACTAATAATAATGGCTTTCATGGAATCAAATGACCATGAGAAACATGTAGTTAAACAAGTGGAGCCGGCGCTTTATCCCTGACACACCCTCAGTCTGTTCTGTCCCTTATTTGCGTAATCCAACTGCAATTGGTCCTTATTTGCTGAATCCGAATTCAACGAGGTTGTACCCACACTGCTCGGTCGATGGTAATGTTGATTTTCTGGCCGTTTCTAAACAATCCTTTACTGGCAGTTGCATCTCTAAAACTCTACTGGAAGGGATTAAGCCTGACTATTCTCTAGATTTGTATGAATCTGCGACGAGATGAGACCGAGTGTGCGAGTGTGTGAGACGTAGGGATGTATTTTAACTAAAGGCTATTTTCAGCCGTATTGTTAACCTCGAACCCTTTTAGAAGATTTTCAGATGTGGTTGGGTAATTAACGTTTTATACAGTTGTAAATAGACATTAAGTCTCATTTTCTTTTTGGTCATAAAAGGCTTGTTGACAGCAATAGCCACTTCAAAGTGGGCAATTTTGTTACACTTGAGTGACTTAACTTTTAAGCCTGGTTATGAAGTGGACTGGGCGCACTATTTGTTTTGTGTTTGACACACGACTTGCAATTATTTAACACTCAGGGTTTACGACTAGGGTATATGACCCAGTTTACACCCTACACGTGTCGCCCCAATTTCTCTCCCAGTTGTTCAGAGCGGAAGACTGCGAATTCGTTTGTGATCTAATAATTAATGACATAAGTATTATTCGACTTCCTTTATTGTTTCGATCACAATGATGGAACAGCATTTTAGGAACAGCATAATGTACTGTTTCGATGCTACTGCCTACTAATGTAACGCAGTGGTATACTTTTATTTTTGTTTCCGAGCTTACCGGAGGTAACAGAAGCTTTGTGATCGATCTAAAGAACTGAAAATGCATTGACAGAAATTCGTTTCAGACATCGAGGAATATTTTTAGTCACATATCTGCCTGTTGTTCAACATCTTTGAGAACCACCATAACTTTTACAAAGATTTTGACTAAATTTGGATGCTAGGTTATAATTAATTCATTGTTTGTCTCATATTAATTTCAACTTTCTACGCCACCTAATCCTGTTTATTTTGTAGCGCACAAACTGTCAAACTGTTTTATTTTATTTTTTTTTATATTTTTGCTTCCGAGCTTACCGAAGGTAACGGAAGCATTGTGTTCACTTTTGAGAACAAAAAAGTTTTATGCCTCCGATTTTAAAAACTCCAAGACAGAAATCCGTTTCAGACATCAGAGAACATTTTTGGTTCCGTGTCTGTCTGTCTGTCTGTCGGCCTGTGTGTCCACGAATCGTGAAACGTGGGACGATAACTTGAGTAAATGTTGCCCGATTTGAATGTTGATGAAATTTGGTAGACATGTTTATTTTACCAATGCTCAGGTCGAGTTCGTTGGACAACGTTATCCGTTCAAGCGTTCAAGCGCAACGCTCGCGTAAATGTGAACTTCAAATTTAAAATTGGAATTTTCGGTCGGAAAAAAAATCAAACCTTATCTATTCAATGAGACGAACATTTTTTTCAAATACAATTTTTTAGTAAAACCTACAGCGACACCCCTATAAAGTGTTAAAGATTCTAAAAAATGTTAATTGTTCTTACACAATAAACAATATAACAATAAAGTAATAAAACGTTAATGTTAATATAACAATAAAGTACATGATAGGATGCGAGGAAGCTATGTGCCACACTAATTGGCAGTCTATTTTTTTATCTGCTTATGGGGGGGGGGGATGAATTAGACAATATGGTTCGTAAAAGCAAAATCATTAAAGTGCACGATGGGAGGAAGCTATGCGCCTCACTAGTTGGCAGACTATTTTCATTTCGGTTCGGTCTAACCATTGCAAATATCTATCAAAGAGGATATGACCCCTCGAGATGAGAGCACGTGGCTCTCTGCAGTAGAATGCACTTGTGTGTGGATGGGCGTAGTTCTTCATTTTATTATCCTTTATATACAGACAATACCTTTCTCTTCAAGAGTTTATCCACTGTCTTGATAGTCTTCTTTGTTCTAACCACGCTCTTAATAACTTAAACCAAGAAGTTAAATGCACGAGTTTATTGTAAAAATGCGAAACATTAAATACAAATTTGTTTTGACCATCATTTCACTGATAATTATATATTTTAGATAATTTAACTATTACTCTAAAAAATTAACTTAAATAAATGTATTATCGAATAAATACATTACCGTTTAAATTGATAAATAAAAAAGTACGAGAACCTTACACTATTTCTCAAAAACAATATTCGGTATTACAAAAATTACCTCCACCATTCTCCTTATAAAATAAAAATCACAGGGAAGTACTTGCGTTCAAGTACTTTTTAGAGTTTTGTAGATGATTAAGCATGTCCGTTATGTTATGATTTTTTGCTTCGATCTCAAGCGTCCCGGGTTCGATCCCCCGGGGGCCACAATGTTTTTCATCGCTAATAATGACTAGATAAATTAATTTTTTCGGAACATATCCATCGCTCCACCATAAGGTATAACCATGAATTATTTCGAAATTTTAGGACCACCCGTTATATAGTGGTTGGGGGGGGGGATATTTTTGGGGGTAAATTTTGACTTATATAACCAATAAAGAATGAAATATTTAAAAAAGCAAATATATATATTTGAATCCTACTCTTCAGCAGCTTTAATATGATACCCAAATGAAAATTTTTAAAAAATAAATTATTTAGCGAACTTCAAATTTTCGCGCCCAAAATTGGAAATTTTTTAAAATTTGGGATGAACTCCCGGAATTTTCATCGCCCCACTATAAGGCATTAGCATGAATTATTTTGAAATTTTAGGACCAGCCGTTATATAGTGGTTGGGGGGGGGGGGAATTTTTTTCGGTATATTTTGATTTTTTTACCCAATAAGGAATGCAAAATTAAAAAAGCATATATATATTTGTGTCCTACTCTTCAGCAGCTTTCATTTGATACCCCACTCAAAAATTAAAAAAAAAAATTTGAGTTTACAACATTTTTGCGAATTGCGCATGCGCATATTTAATTTTGAACTTCTGTATATTTTTCCTGTGGTTGGGTCAAAAAGTTCCACCAGTGTTTCAAATTTCAGCTCTTTAGCTTAAACGGTTCGGGCCCTATGAACTAAATAGCGGCTAGTCTCATCTTTTAAGTTAAATGTTCTTGTTTTCAAAAACATGTTATATTGGGTATTGGAACATATAAAATTAAATATTGGAAGCATATTACTAATGTTAATGGTTTAAAAAAATGCTCCTAAAAAAGAATTAAAAAATTCCAAGACAGAAATGCGTTTCTGACATCAGGAAACAGTTTTGGTCCTGTGTGTGTCTGTTGGTCAATTTTTTCGAACCAACATAATATGTTGAAACTACTCTTCAGATAGTAATGAAATTTGGATGGTAGGTCATAATTAGCGTATTGTAGGTCTTATTAGACTATCAACCTTCTGCGCTTATTAGATTCACTTCCACATGCACACAAACATACATTTATTTACACCTTTATCTTTAAAAGTACTCATCTGAATTTAAGAAAAGTGGAAATTTAGATGGTTTGACTATTTCAGACTATTTGAATAAACCATTTACTTTTTACTTTCTCATATAAAGAGAAAGTATTGTGATGGCGCGAAAATTCGATTTTGAGATTTTGATGGATTTACACGTTTTGAGGTCCCCTGAGTCCAAAAAAGTGGGTTTTAAAAAATGTCTGTCTGTCGTCTGTCTGTCGTCTGTGCAGAGGCCTGGAGCCTAAACTACTGAGCCGATTTTGACGAAATTTGGCATACATGTTCACAAAAATCATACCCCGAGGCGAAATCGAGAAATGAATTTTAGCTCCAAATTTGGGGGCGCTACCCCCCAAAAACTTTGAAAAAACGTGAAAAAAACATATTTCTCGAAAACGGTTCCGACGATTTTGATTAAAAAATTCTAAAATGTAGTCCATTTGAATACGAATCCAACGATATAAGCCGTTTTCCCGGGAAAAATCTAGTTCCTGAGAAAAAAGCTTAAAACGCGGACGGAGAGAGCCCGGGTTCGATTCCCCGTCCAGGAAAAAGTTATTTTTATGATAAATTTTGATGAAATGTTTAATAATATTTAAATTTACATTTGAAAACTAATAAATGGAAACACTGGGCTAAGTAATTATAAACTCGTATATGAGAAAGTTTGTCTGAGTTGTCTCGGACCGATTTTTATATTATATGTTAGTCACATTGTAATTGTTGTATTTTTTAAAAATTTAGTGTCTTAAAAATGTTTTTCTTTTGTGTTTCAGGTTGGTAGGATTTTTAAATATTTCTTTTCACGAAGGCGTCTGCAGGATCACAAAGTAGGAGGTAGGGCAATCTTACCTAAGAAATTAAAAACTTTATTTCATAATATTATAAACTTAATAACTTATAAAATATTTAAAATTTAAAAAAACTTATTAACTTATAAACAATTTATAAGAATAAGTATAAGATGTTTGCTTTAACTATATAGAAACAATAATCTTCTGTTTCTGAATGCTATTTCCAGTCATTTACAATGTTTATGTCTATGATAAAAATTATTATTTCTTAATCTATTATTGACTATTTTACTACGTTTTTATTAGCTTGCATTCTTGTTTGTTTGTTTGTTTGTCCGGTACAAATCTGGCAATCGATTTCTAACTAACTTCCCGAATAGCTAGACATTTGAAACTTTTAGCATAGCTCATATCACGATGACAATGCATTATTTTAATGCTTTTAGCCATCATTCAGCAGAATTTAATTAGTTTTCAGCAAATTTTTCTGTGCGGAAAGTTAGTTCGGAAAAAATCCGCAAGTTATTTTATTTGTTTTGCCATGTCCAATATTTACGCAATCTTCATTATGACAGCAAAACATGAAATATCGATTATATTATTTATCGATTATATTATTTCAAATATATAGATGGCATGCTTTAGATTTGGTGTTGGGGAGATCCGTTGTACAAAGATTTATCGTTTTACAGGTTATAGATCAGCTCTCTGGATGATTGTCATTTATGTGAAGTAAATAAATTCGGAAATTTTTTTTTCTCACTAACATTATATATTATATAACAATAACAATAATTATATTATCAACATTACATACGATTCAACAAAAAATTTAAAAACGTAGTATATAAAAAGTTCTTTTTATCTTGAAAATATTTATTCTTAATTGGTACAACATTTTTTTGTTTCGTTAATTCCCAATAATTTCTTTTATTTTTTAGGAAGAACAAAATTTCATCTATGTGTAGAATCTTAGGTTTTATTACTCTTCTATGTAATAATATTTTTGAATTTTTATGACTATTTATTTAATTATTCATTAATTCTAGTATAACAAACTGAATATGAAAAATATTTTAGGAAAATGTTACGTCTCGCGAAGGAACCATTTGAATATTTGTTGGATAACACCATTCTTGGTCTTGGTTGCTAGTATTCCATAGATATTCATGGCTACCACGAATTTGAATAAGTTTTATAACTACATTCGGACCATAATTGATTAAATTTGCCATTTATTACCAACCAATATAAGAACGCTCGAATGTAAAAATCCTTTGAAGCCATAAAGTTGGGCTATAAAGAAAGACCGTTTACATTAATCGATTTTTTATTTTTTAAGAAATTCTGTATTGGCATAAGTAACAAAAAAAAAAAAATTGTGTTTACCGGAGCCATAATGTTATTTTAAGAGGGGTTATTTTGTGCTTTTTTTTAATTTTGATATTTTGTAAGGGATTGGAGGTTTTTAATCAAATTTGGGGAAGGGTATAATGGACAATTTTGGAGTATATATTTATATTTTTTTTATTTTTCTAAACGGAAGTTTTTGATTGGATTTTTGTTAGGGTTGTTTGCAGGTATTTAAACGGGTATCATAGGCAGTCTGTGGACTGACTTAAGAGTGAACCAACCTGGCATTTGCCTGGTAAATTGAGGGAAACAACAGAAAACCTCAATTAGGTTGGGTGGACCCGAGTCCTTCCAAATTCTTCCTATGTTTTCCCTAAGTAATTTTTATTTATTTTTTTAATTTTATATCGTTTGTGGGTTTCTATTGCTGAGAGGACTCCAGATTTTTTCAATTTTAGGCTAAGGGGAGTAATTTATTTCTTTTACGAATTTTAGTGTGAGTGTAATATTTTTTAAATTTGAGAATAGGATAGTTTTGATTTTTGTCTTGAATTTCTTGTATTTTATGTTCTTGGTATAATTTATTTCTTTCTGATTTATATTTCGGACAATCAAATAGGATGTGAGCTACATTTTCTTCTTTTTCAGGACAAGTATAACATATTAATAGATTTGTTAGAAGCGGGTATCGCATTAAATAATCTCGACTTCTCTGGCAGACCTGGGAACATAAATGTTTTTTGATATCTGAAACGAATTTCATTCTTGGAATTTTTAAAGTTGGAGACATAAAAAAAATGTTGGTTCTTCGAAACGAGCACACAGCTTCTGTTACCTTTAAGCTCGGAAGCAAAAATTGTTAATAAAGACTGTATTTTGATCTGAAAAGATAAAACTTTGCACGTGGAATATATTTCTCATCAAATTGTATTTTTCATTATCAGGGAAATCGAAAACTGTAGGTATTTTAATTGGTTGTTTATTGGATATTGTGTGCAGATTAAATACCTGAATTGTTTTTTTCTTCTTTGTTATTCTGTCAGGTAAAGAGATATTCTCAAAATAGTTTGGATTTTCTATCCAATTTACCGACTCCACTCCGGTTCCGTATCAGATGTATTTCGTGTTTATATATGGAACACAAATTGAATAATACATTAGGTTTACTGTTCCCATATGCTTTCCATCTCTTTAGGTTTGTTCACGTTCGAATGTAAATATAAGCGTGACACAGACTAAAACTGTCTTGCAAGTCTTTTATCGCAACGTCTCGTTTCATCTCGTACATTCTTTTGTCACAAATGTGACAGATTATTACTTAGCATGTTTCTGTATCAATTATTAATATGATATTCGATATTGCTTTTTATTGTATTGTCAGTACATTATTTTTTTAATTAAAAATATATTTTTCTTTTCTCTATACTTAATCAGTATGAAATATTAAAGAACAGTATGAATAAGTTTCAATTGATAATATATATATACTTTAATCTGCATAGCTTTTCTCATTTACACTACTACTGTGGCAACGGGCTTAATTACTGGTCTTATATTACTTTGCTTTGTAAGTTTCATCGCACATTTCCGTTACCCCAATTTTGAACCACTTCCCGTGATTCAATCTTCCCCAAATTTTGCACATAGATACAACTAAGGCGAAGAATACAGAAACCAAAAAAAAAAAAAAAAAAAAAACAAAATGGCGTCAAATTTATTTGCTTTTTAAGTTTCATCGCACACCTATTACCCCAATTTTGAACCACTTCCCGTAATTTAATCTTCCCCAAATTTTGCATATAGATACAACAAAGGTGAAGAATACAGAAACAAAAAAAAAAAAAAAAAATGTTGAAAATAAGACCAGTTTTGAAAAATGGCATTTTTATATGAATTATTGATTTTATATTTAGAAACAAAAGTAAAATTTAGTTGAAGCGAGCGTAAGCGAGCTTCTTTCATTCAACGAAATATGCATCTTGTCTGTCTGTCTGTCTGTCTGTGTAACGTTTACATGTCCGACGATAACTTAAGTAAAAGTTGACCGATTTGGTTGAAATTTGGTATACATTTTCCTTTCACTAATACTCAGCTAAGTTCGTTGGGCAGCGTGATCCGTCCAAGAGTTCGCGCGCAATGCTCGCGTAAACGTGAGCTTCAAATTTAAAATTGGAATTTCAGGACGGGAAAAAATTCTATCATCACCTATTTGATGAGACTAACATTTTTTTCACATAACATTTTTTAGTAAAACCAACAACGACACCGCTATGAATTAATAAAGATTGCTAAAACTATTAAAGCGGACCTAAACGTTTAAAATAGAGAAAACAACGTTTTTACCGATATCTTACGTTCTAACGTAACGATTTTAATAAAACTTCATATACATCGTCTAAAGTACAATTGAAACAGGCATGTAAAATTTCAACTTTATACATACAGTAGTTTTTGCGTAACGAAGTAATATATTTTTTAATAATTGTATAGTAGATGAACCCTTCTTCTTTTCTCCCCAACTGCACGGCTCTCTATTACTAGCATATTCTTTAAATATCAACTCATCATGATTAGCTATCTAATATTTATTCCATTACGCTCGCTTCAATGATAGAGCCACGCGATGCTTAGTAAATGAATTTAGATATCTACTTAGATATGTTATTATACCTATTTGAAGACCAACAAATCAATGCAAACATTTATTTTTAACGGAATAAATGTGGCTGCCTAAGCTTAGCAATAACAAATCATTTAGAAGTGCGTCGTCGTCGGGACAGTACTCGATTATATAAATGATATTCAGTAATACTGTTTGTGTGTGTATAATATGTAAGGAGTAATCTTAAAAGCAGTCAACACTATTTCTATAAAAAAAAAAAAATTACTTTCTCCTTATGTTAGTTGGTATGTAATCAAAAACTATAAGTATAATAACCCCCTGTTAACAGTTTTTATAAGTATGTTATAAAAATAAAACAATATTTTTTTCGAAATTTCCAAAAAGAGGTATCTTTACTTTTGGTCGAAGAATGTTCAGGAATTTTTTCAGATTTTTTGCACTTTACATAAGCGAGATAGTGGGGGGGGGGGGGGGGACACGTTTCACACCCACTTCAAACTTGCCTACGCTCGCCCTATCAAAGTTATAACCAAAGAATTATATATTTTTGTATTCAGCCCGACGTACCCTTTCATATGATAATCCTCACGGTGTCGAAAAAAAAAATTAAACACTTTTTTTACCCTAATTGTTTTAAAAAATATTTTTTTTAAGTCGCTATATTTTTAAAATATGTGGGTAGGTACAAGACATATACATGCCAAATTTCAAAGTGATCGGATGAAAGGTGTAGCCGTGAGAGCAGGCGACAGGACGGACGGACAGACACACGCAGGAAAATATAAGGGTCCTTGGTTTTGCCTACGGACCCTAAAAACAAAAAAAGGTCTGAAAAATGGTTTCGATGTTTTTATTTAAAAATAATTAAACAATTTAGTCAATTTTGATGTGAATTTGACCAAATTTATGTGGGAGGGAACAATTCACATTTTTCGTAGGATTACGGATTTCAGGGATATGATTTTGTAAGAATTTGATGGTTTGGATATATATATTATAGACAGTTCAAACTAATCCTGCTAGAATAGGAAAGGAATCGGATTTATAGATACCCTGTCCAACTACAAAAATCTTACCAGTAAGATTGGAGTGAGGGATGCGGTAATATGTTTGCATTGAGTTTTCACTGTAGTCCCTAGTGCTGCTTCAGCCTGACTTTGATCCAAAAAGGCTGCCGAGACTTACTGCTTATTCTCAAGGGCAGATGAGATGCCGTCTACAACATCGAGACATTGTTGAATAATAGAGTGTTCTGCTCAAAACCCAAATTGATGATTAGGAAGCATATTTTTGGATTCAAAGGTAGGATACATTCTGCGAAGAATAAGTTTTTTGAGGATTTTTACTAGAAACTGGTAAAAGATTTATAGATCTTCCGAGTAAGGAAGATTGTGAGGTTTAGAGGTTTTGGAATCATTATTTTATGGGAAATAAGTAGTTCTAAGGATTGCATTGAAAATACAGGTAAAAGAATAAAGGAGCTTTTTTGGAAAGCTGTGCCAGGATGTTTATTGCAATTAGGTTATGCCTTGGGGCATTACTGTTCGGAAGGATTTAATAATGTGAACAATATTTTTGTTGGATGGTTGCGAGACATGGTGCTTAACAAGGAACCATATAAATAAACTGAGAGTGGCTGTAAGATCAATGGAAAGGAGCATGTTGGGAATTGGAAGAAAGGAAAGGAAAACTAAGGCATGGATACGGCTTCAAACAAACTTGGAAGATATAGGAAAAGAGGTGATAGGAAGAAAATGGAGATGGGCCGGACATATTACTTGTACGGAGGATGGTAGGTGGACGAAAAAAATATTAGAATGGACACCTATAAACCAAAAGAGAAAAAGAGGTAGACCAAAAACAACCTGGGACGCCGAGATGAGAAGGTGTTGCGGAGGTGCAACCTGGAGGAGGGTAGCGGCCAACAGAACGGAATGGAAGAGAATGGAATCCATCTATAAGGAAGAATGGCTACCACGAGAATAATCTATAAAATCTATTTTACTTAAATCGTTACTAAGTCCGTGTTAAACCATTGCTACTAATTATTTATAAAATATATTTAATTGTTAGTGTTAAAATTGTTATGTTGTATTTAAAATTTAAAATGTATATATTATTGTTTCTACTTATTTAATGTTATTTATACTATTTATTAACTTAAAACACAAAAAATGGAAAAATAGTTTAAAATATAAAAGGAAGTAAAATGTCAACTAATATCAAAGTTTATTTGCTGAAGTTTATAATTATATCTGCTAATTCTAGTATTATCATGAATTATTTTTTTAAAAAAGAAGGAAAAATACCGAACTCAAGCTATA
Organism: Gerris lacustris; assembly: GCA_951217055.1. Taxonomy (NCBI): domain Eukaryota; kingdom Metazoa; phylum Arthropoda; class Insecta; order Hemiptera; family Gerridae; genus Gerris; species Gerris lacustris. The sequence continues at coordinate 57,415,217 of OX578284.1, forward strand.
TGCTACCACAGCCTCGGCTGATTTGGAAATTGTGTTAGGATATTTTATTTTATTTTTAAAACATATGTAATGATACAAATGTTTCCAATAAATGGTTATTATTATTATTATTATTATTTTTGTTGGATGGAAAGCAATAAGGGAGATGTCACGTGGAGAGGAATGTCAAGATTGTTATTTATAAAGTTTATATTATCGAGATTGAAAATATCTGGACGTTGAATGATAACAGAGGATGACCATTTGGCGAAACAATTAGATTTATCCTAATCAGACTTAGACCAAGTACTATCAATCTGACGCAGGCGGGAGGTAATTATTTTGTAAGCTGTTCCTGTCCATAGGGATTTATCGTTGGTAGTAAATAATTCGGTCTCTCTGAACTTGTCTCTCTTAAATTAATCTAGAATTGAAGTTTGAACGTTCGTTGTTTGTCGAGCGCGGCGTTCGTTGTTTCTATGTAAGTACTTTGCCTGTTTGTCTTTCGTTTCAAATGTTGTTAGAGTTGCTTCGCGTACAGTTTGTTGTTAGACGTTGCTATTTAGTAAAATGTACATTTACTTAGTACGTTAAATGATTCTAAATTGTACAAAGGCTAATCACAAATTAAACTTTTGTAGAAAAATCCGCAGATTGATTTTAAACCGTAACCTGTGTGTGGTTATTACACGAATTTCAGTGTTAACTCTTGTAGTTTATGTTATACATTCAAGTTTTTTTTAAATGTAAGATTTTTCACCCTTTAAGAATTTGAAAATTTTGATTTTTAAGATTTGTTTTGTTTTCCTTTGAGCTAATGTACTAAATAAGAATTGGAGTCAATAAACAACGCTTCTCCACAAATAAAACGAACTGATTGTTGTTACCTTCTGGTAACAACAATCAGTAAATGAAGATATGGTGTAAAAAATGCAACATAATTAATTTTACCTCCAGCAGGGAGAAAAAGTGAACTTTCCTCCCTAGTTTACAGGGAGGGAAGTTACTCATTGCACCCGGTCGGGTTAAACAGGGAGTAATGAAAAATAAGGGAATCATGAACTCTCATGATTCCCTCCAGTGTTGCCCTAAATAAAGCAAAAGAAAATAAGCTTGGTGCTAATACACATTTCATTTACTAACTTTTGTTTAATGTCGAAATCTATTATGTCATCTTCCCACATGTCATGTAACCTCCACAACGGTGGCCATAGTGATTCATCAGTAAAACAAACAAAACACAATGCTTCCGTTACCTTCGGTAAGCTCGGAAGCAAAAGTTAAAAGTGGAAACATAATTTCTAAATGTAGATTAACTAATCCATATTTAAATACATGATTTGTCAACACCATTCAATACACGACTCAGCTTCCAGCTGATTCTCCCATTTAATTTTAGCATTGAAATTCAAATAATTATTATCTATAATTTAATTTTAACGTGATTAAACGTTTTTTAGAGAATTGTTAATATTATATCTAACTATATTTTTTTAAAAATAAATTAAACCTATGTATTTTTTGTTGAATAACGTAATTTAAAATTAAAATCTTTAATATTATTTTCTCCCTTCTGGAGGTAAAATCTTGTACGTACCTTGGGAGTAAAAACCTTGCCTCGGCTTCGCCTCAGTAACCAACTTCATCGCTCAGGGTGCAATCACTTACTTTCCTCCCTTGGTGCGTAAATAACTATTTCCTACTGTTGACCCATAAAGGGGTTGTTGTCGCATTCAAAAACAGCAGATTCTTGCACTTACTACTTTACCGCACTCATTTTACTTTACCCCACTTCAGTGTTCCAACTTATGAACATAAAGAACAAATCTAAACAAAGATTAAATAATCCAAATTATAATAATAATAACAATGACAACTAATGATTATTTTTTAACTAACTACATGATTTAAACACTATATTATATCAAATATAAAAATGTTAAAATATAAAAAAATAAAGATAGACAATCTAAAAAAAAAGGATCAAATGTGATGAGTAAGTGTTATGATGAAAAATAGTAACAGCGCTTGGTCAGGTTTGCTGAAACACTGGCTATAAACAGAACAGCTGGTTTTGTTGACATTGTAAAACCCTAAACATGTTGATGAACACTCTATTATTTTATATTTTATTTACATATAAAAAACTAACTGTAGGAAAAATGTAATGTGCAACTCGAGCTTAAAGTGTCTGCTGCACTCGAGAAACCTTTCCGCCCTCGCCTGCAGCCCGTGCGTAAATATTTCTCTCGAGTGCAGCAAAGTGCCACTTTGCGCACTAATTGCACAAATAACTGTTATTGTTCTTTATTGTAAGCATTGATGATGGCCGAAAGTCGGCTCTAAAAATTAAAGTTTTTATTTGCTGAGAAAAGTTCGTTTTTGTCTCTTATTATATTTTTTGCTTACATATTTTACATGGTGTTGAAACTTTAAATAACTATAAATTCAATATAAATGTATTGTTATGATAGATAACATTGAATTTTGAATAATGACAGCACTGGTTATTGATTAGATTAAAAATATAATCGGCTGCTTTTTTCACAAAAGTTTCTTTTGTAGTCTTAGTTCAATTCATAACAACCGTTCGATAGTGATGTTTTCCGATTCAATCGATATGATTGTTAAGATTTTATTAAGTTTGGATGGACAGACAAATTGACTTAAGGCTAAAATCGTTTTTACCTTGTTTAGAGATGCCTCAATAAGTTTTCTCTATTAGAAAAAATAATTATAAAAAAAATAGAGAATTTAGTTTCTTTACTTTGTCAGCTCATTATTATTATTAGAAAAGACGGAAAAAAAGAAATTTAAAATTCTCGATTAATTTTTTCTAAATTTAAAGTTTTGATTAATTTAAATTCCTAAATTAATCAAATTTATCAATCGAAGATTTTATAAAGATAGACAGGCACATTGTGCCTGTCTAATTTTATAATACAACTACATATTATAATAAATTAAATTCTTCAGCATCACAGTTCAGTAAGGTTTTGTAGATTTTCGTTGAAATAACTTTATTATTTAATTCTTTAGTTAATTTTTTCTAAAAAAGTTTTGCCTCTTTCATGAAGTACCTCTTAAAAATTCATTAGGTAGCAATTGTTTTATTATTTTAAAGAATTATGTTAAATATCTTTATGAAAACAGAGTAATGACTAATTTTGTATTCAGCGAATTGTTGTTACTTACTTGCACGATCTGTATAACTTATAGAAATTAGCATTTTTAAGACTGAAAGTATATATTCAGATGTTTTAATAACTCATTAACTCTTCAAGTTCAAACAAATCTTAAACATTATATTAATGTCTTGTAAAGTCTTTTAATTCTCTACCTCAGATGAAAATTATTGTAGGTGACATTTTAGCAATTATAGATATATCTACTACTTGCTGAAAATGGAAATTTGAGGAGTTTCTCTTAAAATATTCAGCGTCTTTACACTGATTAACTTTTTATTTACTTACAAAGTCTCTGTACTCACCACAATTATCTGGCAGAGTAATGCACGACATACCTAATAAAGTATTTCCTTTTTAAATTACCTTTAAAGTAAAAAATTAAACATGTAAAATCTTATAATTTACTCTTTTGCGATCGAATTGCAAAACTTTAACTTATGCTGCTTACTTACTTACTTACTCCATGGCATTACAGTTACATCCCTTGTAGGGACTGAGCCTCCGTTGTATCAGCCCATATCTTCCGCTCTTAAGCCACTAATCGCCATTGTCTTAAGTGGCGCAAGTCATCTTCAACATCTTGGAGCCATCTTTGCCCAGATCTTCCTTGCATCCAACGGCCTCCAGGATTTTCATGTTTTCGCTCTGCGAAAACTACTGACATGAAATGAAATAAAATCGGTAATTTATTCAAGTAATTGATCAAAGTAGATGGAAGATCATTTTTATTCTTATCTCCACATCGGCACTGCCGTGGCTTGATTACAAACGACTGAATTCAAAAGAGCCGGCCCGCCCTCTACGAATTGTTAATATGCCTTCACACTAGGTAGGCCGAGAGGGCTGAGAGTTGATGGCAACCTCCTGTACATTCCTAACTCCCTGTCACACGTATACATCTTTTCGACTTTCTTCGGCCCTATGACGTGCGGTGGAGGGAGGCCCAACACCTGGAGACAAACTGTGCACACCTCCTATACTTTTCTAACTCCTTGATACACCTGATAACGTTTTTTAGTAACGCTTTTCGAGTTATGTAGCACAGCCTAAACATGGAAATGTCAAAACTGCCTTTACGGCTCTTTTTTCTTTAATTCGATGATCGTGTCCAAGCCAACGTTTGCTACTTGTTATTTTTGCTACTATGTCTGGCTCTTTATACTGTGCACGCCCAACCCCCAACCCTAAATCCCCAAACCCCAAAGATCTCCCAAGATCATCCTGAGAACTTTCCTTTCCCAAACTCTTAACATAATAATAATATAATAAAAAAATGCCCAACTAGGCCAATTTGTTTTATTGTTAAATATTTTTATTATTTTATCCTTTAGTTCTTTTTTCCTAGAACAGTTTTTCCTCTTTTGTAAATTTCAAAAATCATTTAAGTTTTTATTTTTTTATAATTACCTACACTCCATATATTTTACTACTCACTTTTAACCGTAGTTCCCTTTCCCTTTGCCGTGTCAAGAGTTGGATTAAAAAGTACCTAATTTTATTTTAATGGAAGGGATTATTCCACATTTGAAATAATTTTATTTTAAAAAGAGATAAAAATAAATAGAATTTACACAATGCTTAAATTACCATTTAAATGCGACTGGAAATTGTGATAAATAAATAAAATGTAGTGAGTAATTTGTCATTCCGACATCCGCATGTCACACGCCAAGTGTCTAGTTCCTGTTTACAATTTTCCACTGTTTTATCCGGGAATCAACATATTTCATTGTTTTCATAGTTATTTCCTTCTACATTTTCACATTGTTGAATAAATTATTCTGTAAAAATAAAATAGCGTAAAAGTAGAGAATAGAAATAAAGATTCGACGGAGCGTGAAATAGAGAAATAAAAGCTTTTTGAAAATTACTTTTATACAAGGAAAATAGAAAATTGAAGAGAAAACTATATATAAAAAGTTATGGTTTGAGAACCTTCACGCGCTGTTTAAACAATGAACAGAAATTATGAGTGAAGGTCTTTGTACATATCACGATAAGAGTGGAAGATATCATTGAACTCTGGGAAGGATCTAGTCATAAAATAAAACACATAAACAGGAGCCTTAACGTAATTAAAAGTAGGTTTATTGACTAATAACATAGCATAATATAATAATGAAGTTTAAAGTGTAAGACTGGACCATGCCGAAACATCGTTTCCTTAAAATTAAGATGTTATGAACTTGCTTCAATAGCAAACATAACTCAGGTTCAGTCAATATGTCATGCGGGTCGGTTCGAACTTAATGTACAAAAAGTTTTGCGGGGTAGTAAGTGGGGAAACATATTGCTCCAGTATTATTTGAGTAGAGGGAACAGGGGGACTTGAATTTATACAAAATATTAATACAGGATAGGGGAATACCCATAGTACTCATTTACTTTATCAGTAATCATAAGCGAGATATCAGTATGATCATACATTGGTAAATGTCTAATTCCCTCAACGGGTCGATCAAGGGGAAACATTGGACAATGTTAAATCCTTTGAGAATACATAATATATACTCGAATGTTAAACCAATACAACATTTTGTGGAAAACGAAATAGGGAAAACTATATTAATATAACTAATGGAGAAGGTTCGTGACAGTTCAAGTATAATGAGAGGGTATGTTAGCGAGATACTCCCTCGTGACGCGGATATCACCGGAAAACCAAGCTGTTTATTACGAGTCTACCCGCGGAAGCCCACGTTCTAAGTTTCCAAATTATTTTTGACATTTTCATGTTTTGGCTATGGCACATAACCTCGAAAAGCGTTACAAAAAAATTAGCGTTACACGAGTAGGGAAGATATATAATAGGGAGTTAGGAAGATAATAGGAATAGGGAGTTAGGAAGATATAGGAGGTGTTCAATTGAGTCTGCACGCTCTCAGTAGGTATATTATCTCCCACTACCGCGCTTGGTAGTGCCTACCCACCCCTGCCCTCCCGATCGGCTACCTACCACGTCTCACTCTCTTCGCTTCTCGCTACCACTGCAGTAGTCACTCATGAGCCCCAGCCGCGCCCCCTCCCCTTCCCCAACTACAATCTGTTCTACTACTCCAATTTGAATCGGACAAACGCCATTACCCTTAGAATTTTATTCCTAATAAACTAACATACATCAATTTTATTTTTTACATAATTATATTTTATTTTTATTAAACTATAATGTTTTGCATATATTATAAAAATATGAGTGAAGTAGCTAAAACATTACTTCTTAATAAACTGAAAAAGAAGAAGTACTTTCTTTCTTCGTGCACTACATATTATTATGTTCGATTTAATTCTTAATTTACAAACGCAAGAATCTGCACGCTCGAATTTTTTGACATTTCCATGTCTTTACTTTGGCACATAAACTCGAAAAGCGTTAACAAAAAACGACACCAAAAAGCGTTACCAAAAAACGACAGCAAAAAGCGTTACATGAAAATGTCTCACTAAGACAGTATGCAAGGCAGACTCGTATGCAAGTATTTTTTTTATGTTTCTTTTCTATCTTCGGCTAATAGTCCTTTTTTGCCTCCTCCGAGGCATTTATGTGCCTCAACTTGAAATAACCGCATCAATCGTAAAAGACGTGTTTGAGATGTTTGAGGCACGTATATGCTTCGGAGGAAGATAAAATATAGCTATAGTCCGTCCTACGACGATGTAGAAATTGTTTTACTTACACCCTTAAGGACCCATACCAGAATAATATTTTATTGTTTCACGCTATATCTGCCTTCATTCTATTATGGTACCTATGTATTATAATTATGAAAATGAAAATCAACTAGAGTTACATGTAGAATAAAATAAAACAAAGAAATTCTCTAAATTACTTCAATTGAAAGATTAAAAATAACAGAACAGAGAAGAAAAGAATTACTCTTGAGAACAGTTGCTGCGCAATTATACCCCCCCCCCCCCCCCCCTGCCCTACTTAAAGCTTAACTTTGCCTTGTTTTTAACTCTCAACATATTTTGACTTAATGCTTAACCTGATCTATTATGTTTCAATGAGAGTTGCTAATGACTCAGCAGACTAATGTTTCTTCCAGTTTTTAACTTAATTCCATTATTTTTTTATTTTTTTGGGTTTTGTTTCTTTAGCTTTAACGGAGTTTCTAAACATTTCTTGCATTTATTTTTATCATTTTTAATATTATATTAATTAAATATTTTTCAATGTTTAACACATTGAAAACATTTTTTGTAAAGTTGCTAATTGAATTTTTGATGTTTTGGTTGATGGAATGACTAAGGGTTTTTTTTTTTATTCCTCTTTTAATTGTTTGTTATCAGGAGAGGGGATTTTATGCTTGAGTAAAAATTTCGTGAATTCTTTTTTTACAGATAAAATCGTCAGTGTTTTTTTTTTTATATAAATATATTAAAGTTGTTTCCCTTGTTGATGAATATATTCTTTTATTCTATATCAATGTGTACTTGGTGGAAAATATTTTAATGTGCGATGTGCGGACGTATAAACGGGTTTTTGTGATACCAACGTGTGCACACTCTTCACACACTCATACGCGTTTGTAGAATTACCTCTAAGTTGTGTATTCTTTACTACCAAATATAATAATAGACTTCGTGAATATCTACTCTTATATTTATGAGGGGTTAAATCCTGCGTCATTTCATATAACGTTAAAATCTCAGTCATTCCTTAATAAAACTATTTTTACTTTTCCTCACTACTATAGTAGGAAAAGTATTGTTTTCACCAAAAAATATTTGGTTCGAGATTCAACGGATATAACCGTTTTGGACGTTTTTAAGACCTCCTGAGTGGTTTTCAGCATGACGTATGTATGTGTGTTATCGTAGCGCCCAAGGTATTTAACCAAGAGAGTGGAAACTTGGCAGAAAAATCAGTCCTAACCTGTAGTTGTGCCGCCCAAAAAATCATTTTTTCCGCCATCTTGAACCCAGTTTGCTGAGTCAGCAAAAATTTAAAAAAATCGTAATAAATCGAAAATGGTCCTGATCGAGTTGAAATTTGGCACGCAATCTATCTCTCTGTATGACAAACAAGCCCACTAAATTTCATTTTGATTTTGGCCGCCATTTTGAAGTTATAAATTTTTGAATTTTTAAACTTTGACGGTTAATAATACTGAAATTACATATAGGTTTTTGACTTATAGCATATCGTTGGAACCGGAAAAAATTAAAGAACAAATATAAAAAAACCGATGAAATTCTATTAATTAGTTTAAAAGTTATAAGTGAATATAATTATTTATTAGTGCGATAATTTTGATGACGTCAAAGTTTGTTTACATATGTCAAAATACCGCCAAACTTCAAATAATTAAATAATATAATAGGTATTAAAAATAAGGTTTTTTTTTAGAATGATAATAAATCAGTTAGTTCAGAACGGTCACCCATCCAAGTACTGACGTCCAATGCTGCTTCCTCCTGCTGCGAAGCAGTAGGAGAGGCCACTTTGGTGGCCTCTGAAGTGAGGAATAGTTCCGAGGTACCCTGTACCCGATTTTTTTTTTTTTTTTTTTAATAATTGAATTTATCGGAAGAAAAATAATGTAGTATCGTTTATGACAGATTTACCCTTTGAAAACCTAGAGAAGTTTTAAATTTTTTCTTACTTAAATAATTGTTTTTCAAAATCGTTAAAAACCTTTTTCCCATGCGTTGCTAGCAAACGCGTTTCTCAATATTATTAAAGTTTCAATTCAATGTTAAAAAAAAACTTTTACAATTTTTTTTTTAAACCCTTAATATCTTGGTTGTATGGATTAAAAAGTTTTAAAAAGGTGATTTTTGAGTTTTCATGTTTTTCCTTTCCTTTTTTTTAACGTAAAAAAAAATCCTATTGTGATAAACAAAATTAGTATGTTGTCATGGAAAAAGAAAAGTTATTTTGAATTTAAATAAGTTTTAAAAAATCTTTTGACTGTATTATAATATTTCATGTTTTTAAAAAGTTAAATTGAATGTTGGTAGAGCTAATATCTGTCTTTTACATTTACCAATCATTTCCCTAAACGGGTTTCAAAAGTTAAAAGGCTTTTGTGTTGATATTCTAAAGAGAAATTTTAGATGTTTAATATATATATAATATATCCGTACAAAAAATGTTTAATGAAATATTTATTTTGAATTTACTTTAAGGATGAAATCTAATAGAAATTTGACAGTGATTAATATTTTTTATATCATCACAGAACTAGAGAAACTAAACAATTTATATATATATATATATATATATATATATATATATATATATATATATATATATATATATATATATATATATATATATATATATAGTATATATATATATATATATATATATATATATATATATATATATATATATATATATATATATATATATATAATTGTGACTTCCAGTTTTGTCTTTACAGGGGGGGGGGGGGGGGTTGACTTCCGTCCGGCTTTTAGCCTCCGTTGCTTCCGAAAAACTCATTTTTCGACGTTTTCCTACTTCCGAAATCCTGGAAGTCAAACACGGCACTTTTTAACTTCCGTTTATACAAAAATGCGATGTTGCCATGCAGTACCGTCTGTATATAAATTTAAAGTCGCAGGTACATGGACGCCAATATTTTTACGGTCTTTATATAAATATTTTGTATAGTTTTGTCTTTAATTTACTAATATTTTTAAACTTTTATTATTATTTAGTTTTTGATTTTGATAATACACATTCGTTATTAGCCAATTTAGTTGATACAATTGTTTTTTAGTGATTTCTATAATTTGTGTTGGAAGAACAGCAGTATGTAAGAAGTTAGAAAAAAAGTTAATTAAGACAATACAATATTTTTTACTCAAAAAATAGAATTAGTTTTAACACAATGAGACGGACATCGGTCCTGGTTAACGAAGATAATGATATAGCGAAATATTTGCCCATATGGTGACTGTCACTTAGAAAATAATTATAATCGTGGTGCAGCTTGTTTAGCTGACCATATTTTATTGTATTGACTCTTGGAAGTAAGTTATAGTCCAGGAGATAGCGTGCAAAAAAGTGTCTGACTAACATCAAGCTAGAATTTTGTGTATAAGTAAATGTTTTGGTGCCTTTTAAGAATATGTGGACGGTTAAGTTCGTCTCCGGGACATAGCTTGGCAATGGCCATTTGAAAAAAACAACAAAAAAATGGTGGAGAGCAGCCATGTCCTTTTTGGAGGACAATGTGATTTATATGATCCTGAATCCTGAGTACTAACTTAGTTAGTAGACCAAAAATCAAATTGATTATGAGCCAGTCACTTAATAGGTGACCTCTTTGATTTGGAGTAATATTTGACTAACTAACCTATTAAGTGACGAACTACCATCAACATGATTTTTTGTCTACTAACTAATTCACTTTTCCTGGACTATTAGTGGAAATGTTAAAAGTTGAGAATTATTTCCAGCTAATTAGCCCTGACTAAGGTGTGACGAAAGTGAGTGACAGCGATATCATTTTACCAAAAAACACAATTTGAAAGTAAAATGTTATTTTCGAAAAACATAATAACTACATTTGTTGGGGTAGTGTATAATTTAATAATGGACATTTTAAGAAACTGGGCGATCCCTAGTGAAACATTTCCCAGTGGTGTTGGTACGAGGGAATTAGTAATAAGTTAGGTAGCTCCAGATGGTGCAGCCGTTACCCTTAACTTGCGATTTGAAAGTCTTGAAACTTGTCTGATTCGCTTCGCTTAAGTGTTGAAATACACCACTCTAATAACTTGGGCTTTAGTAACCTCTCAACTCTCATCTAATTATCATAAAACTTACTACATTTCACCATATAAACTTTTATTTATTAACTATATCTTTAAAAGAGTTAATACGAATTATAGGATATTTGTACGGTTTATCGAAAGTAGCCTATTAATATATAAATAGGCATACATTCATTTTAATTGTACGAACAAATTAAATTCATACTAAATCATACAAAATCATTCATCATCTAAATTCATACTTAATCATATGTATAAAAAAACATTTGTGACAGAAAAATGGGGCATAGGATGTACCTAAGGAAGCTATGTCCTACACAAATTTCAGATTTATTTTTGGAACAAAGTTCCTTTTGGCACATTTCAGCGTGTGGAGACCGGAAGTGAATAAAAAAACGACCGTCACAAAACCAACCGTTAGGAAATCGACCGATGACGATAACTTGAGTAAAAATTTACCTATTTAGTTGAATTCGGGCATACATGTTCATTTTACCAATGCCCAGGACGAGTTCGTTGGACACAGTTTTAAGCGCCAAAGCGTTGGCGCACAACGCTCGCGTAAACGTAAGCATCAAATGTAAAATTGGAATTTTAGGACATGAAACATTTTTAAGTCATCTATTCAATGAGACAAAAAACTTTTATAAGTCATTTTTTTTAGTAAAACCAACACCGTGTTAAAAATCCTTAAAAAACATTTAAGCGGACCTATACGTTTGAAATAGAATTTAAATCAAATTATAATAATTATTAACTACGGGAAACAGACAGAGAAAAATAGACTCCAGCGCGGGGATTTGAACCACCGGCCTCTATATCTGTCTGTTTCCCGCAGTTAATAATAATTATAATTTGATTTAAATTAAAATTTAATCGTTCCGTAGTATGAATACTACCAAAATCGTAAAATATGAATTTCTAATTGATTGTACGAGGTACAGGTACTAATTGGGTACTTTATAATTATAAGCGTTATTTCTCGGTCGAGTTCTTTGTCATTAATGTTGACTTCTCAGACTTGTGGAAAAATTGAGAGCTTTAAATTCTGGTCAAGGTATCATTAATGTCAGAGAAATTCATTCTCCTGCGTAGCTTAGTTGGTTAGAGCGCTATACTGGAAAGATAGAGGCCGGTGGTTCAAATCCCCGCGCTGGAGTCTATTTTTCTCTTTCTGTTTCCCGTAGTTAATAATAATCTCTAATAAATTAAAATTTAATCGTTCCGTAGTATGAATACTACCAAAATCGTAAAATATGAATTTGAAATAGAGGAAACAACGATTTTACCGATGTCTTATAAGTTCTAACGTAACAGTTTTAATAAAACTTCATACACATCGTCTAAAGTACAATTGAAACCTGATCCAAACAGAAGTTTTTGTCAAGTAAAGTGATATATTTTATGATATTTTAAATGGAGTTGGTGTGAGGATGAGGGAATAGTCCTGTTCCCTTACTAGTTACTCTGTACTACAATCATCCTCTTTAACTATCAACTCGTCTTGATTAGCTACTTTCTCAATATTCAGAACATATTTTTTGCAAGACGCTCACTTTAATGATTAAAAAATGCTTTTCTGCTAATTTAGCCTTAACTCCGCTAAGTACAAATAGTAAGTTACTTTTAATTTTGTCTCTTTTCTAACTCCGCCATGTATAAGTAGTTAGCATCGTATACTTAGCAGTGTGATTTTATAATTTATATTTAATGAAAAGCATAAGGAACTCGTTCCTAAAGGGTGTCCCGGGACACCACACTTTTTTTTAAGTATGACACAATTGTTCAATTGAAATTAATATGGAGCGATCTGTGAGCTACTTTTGACAACCCATCCAAATTTGTTGAAAATAAGACACATTGTTATTAAGATGTTAGTTCGCATAAATGTTGAACCAAAGATAGACACGAGACCAAATATGTTACTCTAACGGATTTCATTCTTGGAATTTTCAAATTCGGAGACATCAAAAATGTCTTTCTTCAGAATGCATAGCTTCCGTTATCTTTCAGAAAGCTCTAAATCAATATATATCTATTATTGATCATTATCTTAGGTCTTTAATTACCCATCTTACAAGAAATTTCGGTCGGTAAACTAAGTTAGACAAAGATATAAGAATTAATTGTACAAAATCATTATTGTTCAATTGGTAAATACCAACAATTAATCTAAAAGTCTAATGTTTTATAACTAGGCATCGCGTGGCTCTATCATTGAAGCGAGCGTATAGTAATAAATATGTATTGAATATTGAAAGAATCGATAATCATGAATCATGATGAGTTGATAGATATAGGGTATGATAGTAGTACAGCAGCTAGTAGTAAAGGAACCACCCTGCATTCTTACTATTCCTCTAACCACACATCTCCTTTTCAATTATTATAAAATGTATCACTTTGCTACAGAAAAATTACTGCACGTATCAAATTGAAATTTTGCCTGCCTGTTTTAATTGTACATTAGATGGTGTATATGAAGTTTTATTAAAATCGTTACGTTAGAACGTAAGATATCGGTAAAAAGGTTGTTTTCTTTATTGTACACGTTTAGGTCCGCTTTAATAGTTTTAGCGATCTTTATTAATTCATAGCGGTGTCGCTGTTGGTTTTACTAAAACATGTTATTTGAAAAAAATGTTCGTCTCATCGAATAGATGATGATAGAATCTTTTCCCGTCCTGAAATTCTAATTTAATTTTTGAACCTCTCGTTTACGCGAGCGTTGCGCGCGAACTCTTAGGTGGATCACGCTGTCCAACGAACATAACCTGAGTATTAGTAATATAAACATGTATACCAAATTTCAACTAAATCGGTCAACATTTACTCACGTTATCGTCGGACACGTAAACGTTACACACAGACAGACAGACAGACAGACAAGATGCATATTTTGTTGAATGTAAGAAGCTCGCTTCAAATAATTGAAATATGTATAATTTATTTGAATTATTGAAATTCATTAAATCGTTTTCGAAAATAAAAATATTAGTCAGTAATAAATTGCTAGATGAATATATTTTCCTCATAGAGATATCGATGTGAATTGTATTAGACGAGCTCTACACAAGAGTTTTACGACCTGTTATCGACCTTGTCAGATCGATTTAACGGGCCACGTCCAACGGAAGCGTGATTTAGCTGTCAGCGAGCAGATAAGTACATATATATATATATATATATATATATATATATATATATATATATATATATATATATATATATATATATATATATATATATATATATATATATATATATATATACCTAGGTGTATAATAGGTATATAATATTGATTTGCTCCCTGTACTGTGAGCCACCTTTTTTCGCTACCTTAAACAACGCAGGCCTCTGTATAATTTCACTGCATCCACTACTCCGGCCTTGTCCTACTTTCTTAGTTCTAATTGTTTAACTGATATTGATGGTCCATATACAGTTTTCGGATGCGTCGAAAATCCTTTCTATGATTGAATATTGTATTCCTTTGCAAACTTTCATCTGAAATTAATTTGACTTATTCTACTGTTAAAGTACCGGGCGTAAGCAAATTATGTTATTTTACCTAATGCTCAGCTACATCCTCTAAATTCTATAATAATTTTAGTTCAAATCAATTATAATGTTATAATTTGTATTACGCTGTTTTATGATTTGAAAGCGTTGCTCTGCGTCTGTCAATCTTTCCCATAGTATAAAGAGGTTAAGTTGTTCGTTCGTGAGTTTAGATAATATTTTCATCGACGTATCGTTGGTTTGTTTGAAAGACAAAACTAACCTAGATTTTGGGCTAAAATGGATGTGATAATTAGCCCGAGAGCATGATTTTTGACATTTTTATGTTTAGGCTATGGAAATTAAGTCAAAAACGTTACGTTACTTTTAGCTTAAAAACTCAGAGAAGTATGACAGGGAGTTAAGAAGCTATAGGAGGTATGTAATCCAGTCTCCAGCTGTTGGGCCTCCCTCCACCGCACGTCATAGGGCCTAAGAGAGTCGAAAAGATTTATACATGTGACAGGGAGTTAGGAAAGTACAGGAGGTTGCCATCAACTCTCAGCCCTCTCGGCCCTACCTAGTATGAAGGCATATTAACAATTCGTAGAAGGCGGGCCGGCGCCTTTGAAATCAGTATTTTGTAATCAAGCCGCGGCAGCGCCGGTGTGGAGATAAGAATAAAAATTATCTTCCATCTACTTTTATCAATTACTTGAATAAATTACCGATTTTATTTCATTTTATGTCGGTAGTGTACGCAGAGCCAAAACATGAAAATGTCTCACTGTCTTGCGGACTCGTATGCAAGAAGTATTTTTCTCCATTTTTTTTAACATGTGCCATATTTTAATAAAATTGGTCCAAAAGTTTGGGTCCACTGATGATCCCCTATGTTTTGAGAAATCATGTGGGATCGTCTGTGGTTCAGTTTCTAACTATCCACCAATTCTGACCAAAATCGGTTCGTCAGACTTTGAGAAATTGACGTTTGGTGGATTTTACGTTTGGACCTTCACAAGGCTACTATTTATTCGTGAACGATGAATTTATGTGGGACCTTCTAACACCTATAACTACCTAACCCGGGTAAGCCCTAAATATTTATAATCAAAATCGAATGAAATTGTGGAAGTTATAAGTGTGGCAAGGACTAGTGGACACAGACACACGAACATTTTTCTAGAAAGGTCTACAACGTAAAATGCGAGTGTTAATTTTGATTTTGGAAGGAGAAAAATGTTCACCTTTAAAAGTGAACCCGATGCTTCTACTACCTTGGGAGAATCGGAAGCAACAATACTTACTCTCTCTCTCTCTCTCTCTCTCACTATATATATATATATATATATATATATATATATATATATATATATATATATATATATATATATATATATATATATATATATATATATATATATATATATATATATACATACTACGTAATAAGAAATAGAAAACAAAATTTTACATTTTGTTTTCTTGATTTTTTCCCTCACTAACATTAGTATTGATTTTAAGATTGCACTTAATAAAAATCTATCAAATCATTAATTTAATTTCTTTCTACAAAATAGAAATTCAATTAACTAAGGATTTATCTTTTCTAATATTAAATACTATTCTATACCAAGAAATGACTCAATGTGACCAGACATTATTATTTTACTGTAATTAAAAACTTTTTTTCTCTCTTTCTCATTTTGTAGTTATATAACTCATATTTTTCCATTAAGTTTTAATTATAGAGGAAGAAATTAATATTATGAATGAAGTAAATAAACTGTTGTCTCTTTATTATTAAATTGATAATTGAAGTTGTTACCGTGTAATACATCTTATATAATGGTTACAAATGTTTTTTTGTATTACTATTTTTAGTCCAGTCAATCTGTCGTAAAAAAGGTGTGTTCGCTTGCAAAAGGTCGGGTAGTTTTGATTTTTGGATATGTTGTAGGTGTAGGTTCATTAATGAAAACCCTATGTTTTCGACCTCGGTGGAGCGCCGCCGGCGCCGCTGGGGCCGAAATACCGCAAAATGTTGGACTTTTTCCAGTTTTAGCCCGTTTTCTCCAAGAAGGAAAGGTTAAATCGAAAAAATGATTCTATTATTTAATAAAGTAGACTAAATTTTGTACAATTATAAAAAAAATCACCTTTCTAGCACTATTACTTTATAATGTATAGCCCTCCAAATATTAAGTATTTTTTTAATATTTTCAAAATATGCTTGTTTTTTGTTGGTTTTTTCAATTTTCCACCCTGAAGACTTGATTTTCCATCACAATTTATAAGGATCAAGCTTTAAGTAGAATAATCATTCTATTATGTGCAACCAGTAACAGGTTTTTATTGTTAATAGCTTTCGTGGTACGGCTTATTGAAGTTGAAATCGTCTTTAGGGAAATAACATCAAGAAGTACATACGTTTGTAAATCAAAGAAATTTATATTTCTCCGTCAAAATAACATTTTAAACAAAGGATTATGTACACACTAAATGTTTGTAAAGTTATATTATTGATAATATATGAAGTAGTAATATATTTACTTATTTTATGAGAACTTATTTACAACCGGCTTCGGAGCCGATTCTGTAACTTTTTAAACGCTTTTATTTAACTTGCAATGTTTGTATGTATGTATGTATGTACATGTGTCAAATCTTGCAACTGAATTTTAAAGCAGTTATCCTCAACCGATTGAATTGAAATTTTGCATACACGTTTACTTTGGATGACAATGCATGGTTATCTAAGTGAAGTGATTCTAAAACCAATATGGCAGGCAGTTCAAGATGGCGGGCTAGTTATTTTTTTAGTACACCCATGATATGGGTATCAAATTAAAGGGTTTGCTGAGAAGAATACGAATGAATGAACTTGATGGATGAATTTTGATGGAAAATCAAGTCTTCAGGGTGGAAAATTGAAAAAACAAGCATATTTTAAAAATATTAAAAAAATACTCGATATTTGAAGGGCTGTACATTATAAAGTAATAGTGCTAGAAAGGTGATTTTTTTTTATAATTGTACAAAATTTAGTCTACTTTATTAAATAATAGAATCATTTTTTCGATTTAACCTTTCCTTCTTGGAGAAAACGGGCTAAAACTGGAAAAAAGTCCAACATTTTGCGGTATTTTGGCCCCAGCGGCGCCGGCGGCGCTCCACCGAGGTCGAAAACTTAGAGTTTTCATTAATGAACCTACACCTACAACATATCCAAAAATCAAAACTACCCGACCTTTTGCAAGGTAAAATGTTTAGTTTGACTGGACTATTTAACGTAAATTTATTTACGAGTATGTCGTGTACTATATTTTTATTTCAAGCTTACCGAACGTAAGGCAAGCATAATTCGGTGAAAGAGTTAATTCATATCGAAACGAGACCAATCTCATTATTGGTTTTTTGTGAAATATAATATTTATTCCGATCAAAATGTTTAGTCATAATACAGGATATTATTCTATATTGTTTTAGCGAATTTTCAAAGAAAATTACGCTATTGCAATGGCTTCAAAATTTTTATAATGCGAATTTTTAAAAAAATTTTCCATGGAAATCCGTTTCAGACCATTCTGAATCAATTCCTAAAATTTAACACTTTTTTTTATGTATGTATGTATATATGTATGTATATATGTATGTATATATGTATGTATATATGTTTGTATATATGTATGTATATATGTGTCACTCCAGACGATATCTCCCCTTAGGATGCACTTAAAAATTTCAAACAAATTTTAAAATGTCAATAATATCAAAAGAAAGGATGAGTTCGTTGGCCAGAATTTTTGGAGTTCATTTAGGGGTCAAATTTTTACAATTTAGTGTCAAAAAAACGTGTTTTATCAGTTTTACCCCCCTTTTATATGAAAATATGATAAAAGTGTATATAACAACAATTACTCTACTCTTAAAGAGCTTTCCAACGACATGCATCTTGAAGGGTAAATACTATTTTGACTTTTGTACCCCGTACCCCTGTGTGCCAATTTTTTTTTTTTTCACCCATGCAAATTCTAAATCAAAATTTTCCAATATTATCATAAGCCAATAATACACACATTTATTTGAAAATTCTCTCATTAAGTCATGGTGCATGACTGGACTTTTTTCTTCTTTGAACTGAAAAAATTGCGAAACTAGGTTTTTTCACGAGCAATATATCTGCGAGTTAAATTCCACAAACCATCCTAATTACTTAAAAAATCATATTGGTACTTTTATACATATGTGTTAATTAAAAAAGTACGTGTGGTGTCGCGGGACACCCAGTAGGAACGAAGTTCCTTACATTTTTCATTAAATATAAATTATAAAATCACACTGCTAAGTACGTATACATTGCTAACTACTTATACATGGCGGAGTTAAGAGACAAAATTAAAAGTAACTAAAAATTAAGTAACTGTTTGCACCTAGCGGAGTTAAGGCGAAATTAAAAGTATTTATAAGGAAATTTTACTCCTATTGATATTTGAACGGAATGTAATTTATTATTATAAAAAAATATACGTGTGGTGTCGCGGGACACCCGGTAGGAACGAAGTTCCTTACATTTTTCATTAAATATAAATTATAAAATCACACTGTAAGTACGTATGCGTTGATAACTACATACATGGCAGAGTTAAGGCAAAATTAAAAGAAATAAGAATCATTATTTGCATCATTAAAGCAAGCGTCTTAGAATAAATATGTATTGAATATTGAAAAAAAAGTTAATCATGATCAGTTTATAGTTGAAGAGTATGTTTGTAGTATATAACCTGAGGGAAAAGAACTGTTTTCTACCTACCCGGCCTACTAATTTAAAATATTAAAAAATATATCTCTTCCCTACTCAAAAACGTCTACTTGTATCAGGTTGAAATTTTACGTGCCTGTTTCAATTGTAATTTAGACGATGTGTAAGATGTTTTATTAAAATCGTTACGTTAGAACGTAAGATATCGGTAAAAACGTTGTTTTCTTTATTTTAAACGTCCAATTTTAAATTTAAAGCTTACGTTTATGCGAGAGTTGCGCGTGAACCCGTGGGTGGATACAGTTTTCCAACGAACTCAGCCTAGGCATTGGTAAATTGAACATGTGTACCAAATGTCAACTAACTCGTTCATCTCCCCAACACCAATTCTAAAGCGTGCCATCGATATATTTGAAATAATATAAATAATATAATCGATATTTCCTGTTTTGCTGTCATTCAATGTTTATCTATCACAAATTTGAGACCCGTCAAAATGAAAATTGCGTAAATATGGGACATGGCAAGACAAATAAAATAACTTGCGGATTTTTTCCGAACTAACTTTCCGTACAGCAAAATTTGCTGAAAACGAATTAAATTCTGCTTAAAGATGGCTAAAAGTATTAAAATAATGCATTGTCATCGTGTTTTGAGCAATTCTAAAAGTTTCAAATGTCTAGCTACTCGGAAAATTAGTTTAAAATCGATTGCAAGATTTGTACTGGACAAACAAACAAGAAAACAAGCTAATAGAAACGTAGTAAAAATCCTATATTTTTCGATGTGGAAGGAAAGCTTAGCAATACTGAAATAATAATAAATAACTAAAGTGGGGAATATCATGTAAATTTTAATATTATTTATTTATTTTTATTTATTTTTTTTTTTTTGACGAAGCAATATATTCTACATGTTTTCTTAGAAGGACTTCGTGGATATGTCATTTAATGTAGAGGTAAGGTAGTATATTTACGGTGATACGTCTACATATTTGCATATGTAATGATGCATGTAAGATGATTTTATTATGTATATGAGTCGGTAGTGTATTTGATATATTATGTATTTTTTAGGGAGGGTCGAGAGTTTGTAGAGAAGGCTGTGACGTGGTGATGATAAGCGGATAAAAGAGAGAGCCGAGGCAGCTTGATATATGATTCCCCATTTTCATATTTTCCCACACATAAAAAAAAAATATATTGTTACGTATTCCTAGAGGCTTGAGCGTCAATAAAAATGATGAAATGAAGAGAAAAAATTTATACAGGAACTATGGAGGTGGAATTGAGTTGGTGTAGCTAAAACAGATGGACAAACAGAAAAAGAATAATACGTGTGGTGTCGCGGGACACCTGGTAGGAACGAAGTTCCTTACGTTTGTCATAAAATATAAATTATAAAATCACACTGATAAGTACGTATACATTGCTAACTACTTATACATGGCGGAGTTAGAAAAGATACAAAATTAAAAGTAACTAACTATTTGCATTTAGCAGAGTTAAAGCAAAATTTAAAGAAAAGCATTTATTTAACATTGAAGCGAGCGTCTTACCATAAATAATGTATTGTATATTGAGAAAAAAGTTAATCATGATGAGTTTATAGTTTGTGCAGATGCTTGTAGTGACGGAACATGACTGTTCCTTCAGACTCCGTCGGCATATTTATTACTCCATTTAAAATATTATAAAATATATTACTTCCCTACACAAAAATTTCTGCTTGTATCAGGTTGAAATTTTACATGCCTGTTTCAATTGTACTTTAGACGATGTGCATGAAGTTTTATTAAAATCGTTACGTTAGAACGTAAGATATCGGTAAAAACGTTGTTTTCTTTATTTTAAACGTCCAATTTTAAATTTAAAGCTTACGTTTATGCGAGAGTTGCGCGTGAACCCGTGGGTGGATACAGTTTTCCAATGAACTCAGCCTAGGCATTGGAAAATTGAACATGTGTACCAAATGTCAACTAACTCGTTCATCTTTTACTCAATAGTTATCGTCATCGGTAGATTTCGTGACGCATCTTAAAAGTATTAAGTGTAAAATTTTACTCTTTCTACACTTCAAGACCTTTAAATTGATGTATATCATGTAATTGTGACTAAAAACTTTTTTTTGTCTCCCGCCATCTTGAAAATATTAAGTGTGAAAACTCCAAAAAGTGTACATTTGCCTCAAATGCCGAGATGGACCTGTGTACCGAATTTCATGTTTCTAGCTATAGTTGTTCATGAATTAAAACAAGCCAACGGACAGACAGACAGACAGCTGTTGTATAAGGTTTCTTTTTTACTTCGTACAGAAACCTATAAGTACAGTAAAGAAATACAATAAAACCGTGAAAAATGAATAAATGGGAAATAAATAAGAAAGTAATAAAAGATTTCACCAAACAAGCTAGATTACCTATTGTGGAAGAACAAAGTGATATTAATAAAATTATTTAGTAAGTGGCGAGTCTACTTTGTCGGAGATGGACGTGAGACTGAAGCGAGCGGGAAGCTTATATTTATATAGTTTTAGCAACTTTGTCGAAGTCTTTATGTAAATTATAAATTCGATTTCTTTTCTTTTAGATACGGTGTGTGGTAAAAATTAATAGTTTTCAATATTTGAAATAAATTGGTAATCAAAGACGAAACTTATTATTGCTGGATGCAATAAATATAAAAAATTCAAGCCCCAGAAAGGGCGAAATATAGTAACATAAAAAAATACTATTTACCCCCTTAACGACTCAAAATAAGAAAATTAAACATTCCCTACTGTTTCCCTTTCGTTACGTTCAGTCTTGATGTGAGGGGATCCAAATTTAAATTGATATAAAACAGTGATGAAAGTAATTAAATGTAAAATCAATAATTTAATACCGCTAATACAGTATAATAAAACAATAAAGGAAAGTTTTTCCACAAAATAGTACATTACGCGTCTAGTGCGGAAAGTAGCATTTTGCATGCGAGTGTGGAGTTTGCACCCGAGCGATAGCGAGGGTAGTAAAACTACACGAGCAAAGTAAAATGTCGTTTTCGCACGAGTCGAGTAACGTACTTTATCTACGATTGTTGGATTTTAATTATAAATACAGAAAAAAAAACAACTTCCTATTTGTAAGTTCGTACTCTTTTGATAAAGACGACATTAATTCATTAGTTGTAGTGAAGGTAGCTAAGAAAAGAAAACACTTTTACTTGATCAATAATTTTATTGTCAAACCATAAATACATTTTGACTTACATACCGGTTTCGACTTATTCAGTCATCGTCCACCGCAATAATCCCAACTCCTCTGATCCTAGACGTAGAGATAATTCCTCTTTTGCCGATACCCAACTACCGACCTCCCCCTCCCACACCATGTACCCCAAACCCCTCGTCCTTTAACCTTTATATACTATTCATAACTTGTAAAATTATCATTACACTGACGATGACTGAATAAGTCGAAACCGGTATGTAAGTCAAAATGTATTTATGGTTTGACAATAAAATTATTGATCAAGTAAAAGTGTTTTCCTTTCTTATCTACCTTCACTATGAGTAAATACCATAAAATCTCAATCAATACTACTAACTTCATTACTTGTATTTTGTGCCGAATTAATTATTTCGGGAGGCGTATTATTCTCCTCATTTTCGTCATAATTACTCATTGTTTTTCTCTAAAAACTCGATATAAACAGTTACTTCAATTAAACAAATAGCAAATTATTTTTTTTTATGTCTAAACAAACTCGCTAATCTTGCGATAAGGTGAATAATTATTCTTTATTTCCTCCCGAGGGCGGAAAAAAAGGAATACTAAAAACGCTCAAGCGCAATGAATACAAATACATAAAGAATAACTTTCTTCGCATCTAAAAAGAGATACAATGTTTATATTTCGTATCAATCATAGATAAAATGTTTTAATTTTCAGCTGTCTATTACAGCACCTTGCTTTAGATCTTTCCCCTGCAGTTCTCTCTGGTTATCTGATACTAATCAATAAGTTTTAACATGTGTGGTAGTATTAAAATCATGTCAATGAACGCTCACTTTGGTGGTACAGCCCCTGAGGGTCATCCTCTGTTGTAGAGTGCCTAACAATGGTTGGATGAGGTTTACATAACCACGGATCCTTCCAATCTTGCCATGGTTTAAATCCACCTCAAATCGGCAACGGGGAAATTGAATTTCTCCACACCCTTAAAACAGTATTTCTTGTTCCCTCGATTCCGGATGTCCGATATAACTCTTCAAATAACCACCCGAATAGAATGTGAATCCTTCCTCTCCCCTACATGATTTAAAACTTTCAACTCTATTGTCAAAATGGAAAAAGAATTCCAAATTGGAAACACTTGTTTACTTTATTCTTAGTTTACTTTTCACTGTTTATTCTACTGATTCATTCAAAATTAGGCAAATTTTCTTATAATATTGTTATTTCACATCCTCTCTGCTCTGGTAACTCAAATCTTTTCGCTGTAAAAAAGACTTTATACCTTCTTCTTCTTCTTTGTCTTTTCCGAGAGCCGTTAGGGTGGTTTCAGAAAACTTCCTCCATTCTTCTCTATTTTGTGCAGGACGTTTTTATTTCCTCTCGATATTTTTTACATATAAACGTGCAAAGTGATTTGGGAAAGAAAATGCTAGATTTTGGCAATAACATCATTTACTTGTACTCGATATATTACACCTAGTATAACTTACTTGGACCGAGTGAGACTTGGCTAAACCTATGATCTTACAACTTTTTCGCTTGGCTTGACTTATTTTTGCTTCCGAGCTTACCGGAGGTAACAGAGGCTAGGTAATCTTTCTGAAAAACGAAAATTTTTAGGTCTCCGATTTCACAATTATAAAACAGAAATCGGTTTCAAACATCAGGGAACACTTTTGAAGGGAATTTCCAAAAACTATGCAGTTGTCACAAATTGTAAGATGTGCCTGTGTGTAAAATTTCGTTCAAATTAATTAATATTTACGCTATTTATCGTTAGACAAACAAACAAACTAAAACTTTTAAATGCCCTAGTTTCTGAAATGAAGAACTCACTATACGCTTATTAAACTAACATTAAAAGTTGACTGCCAATTAGTGTGGCACTTGGCTTCCTCGCATCCTATCATGTACTTTATTGTTATATTAACATTAACATTATTGTTATACTAGGCATCGCGTGGCTCTATCATTGAAGCGAGCGTATTGCAATGAAATACTAAATATTGAAATTTATTAATCATGATAAATGTCATAGTTGAAGATAAGTGGAAGAGGGCAGTGTGGGAAAGAGTGGGAGTACTCGGTACAAAACTTTACTTCCTAAACAAACCTATACACTATAAGACTATAACAATCTTCACCACCCGCGGTAGCTTTTAAACAATTATTATAAATGTATCTCGTCACTACGCAAAGAATTTTGCTTGTATCCATTTGAAATTTTGCATACCTGTTTCAATTGTGCATTAGATGGTGTATATGAAGTTTTATTAAAATCGTTACGTTAGAACGTAAGATATCGGTAAAAAGGTGGTTTTCTCTATTATAAACGTTTAGGTCCGCTTTAATAGTTTTAGCGATCTTTATTAAGTCATAGCAGTGGCGCTGTTGGTTTTAGTAAAAAATGTTATTTGAAAATAATGTTCGTCTCATCGAATAGATGATGATAGAATCTTTTCCCGTCCTGAAATTCCAATTTAATTTTTGTACCTCTCGTTTACGCGAGCGTTGCGCGCGAACTCTTGGACGGATCACGCTGTCCAACGAACTTAGCCTGAGTATTAGTAAGAGGAACATGTATACCAAATTTCAACTAAATCGGTCAACTTTTACTCAAGTTATCGTCACACGCGTGAACGTTACTGACAGACAGACAGACAGACAGACACGGAACATATTTCGTTGAATGTAGGAAGCAATTACTTTATTGTTATAGTGTTTATTTTGTAAAAACAATAGTTTTAGCGATCTTTAACACTTCATAGCGGTGTCGCTGTTGGTTTTACTAAAAAGTAGTTTTTGAAAAAAATATTTGTTAGATGAAGTTTTGATTTTTTTCCCGACCTAAAATTCCAAATTTAAATTTGAAGTTCACATTTACGCGAGCGTTGCGCTTGAACGCTTGGACGGATAATGCTGTCCAACGAACTCGTCCTGAGTATTGGTAAAATGAACATGTCCACCAAATTTCATCAAAATCGGTTGACGAAGTTATCGTCGCACGTTTCATAATTCGCGGACACACAGACCGACAGACAGACAGACAGACACGAAACCAAAAGTGAACACAATCCTTCCGTTACCTTCGGTAAGCTCGGAAGCAAAAATAATTAAAATTTGTACTACTAGGCATCGCGTGGCTCTATCATTGAAGCGAGCGTATAGTAATAAATATGTATTGAATATTGAAAAAAAAGATTATTGTGAATCATGATGAGTTGATAGATAATAGGTCTGGTAGTAGTGCAGCGGCTAGTAGTAAGGGAACCACCTCGCATTCTTACTATTCCACTAACCACACATCTCCATTTCAATATTTATAATTTGTATCTCTTTGCTACAAACAAACTACTGCATGTATCAAATTGAAATTTTGCATGCCTGTTTCAATTGTGCATCAGATGGTGTCTATGAGGTTTTATTAAAATCGTTACGTTAGAACGTAAGATATTGGTAAAAAGGTTGTTTTCTCTATTTTAAACGTTTAGGCCCGCTTTAATAGTTTTAGCGATCTTTATTAATTCATAGCGGTGTCGCTGTTGGTTTTACTAAAAAATGTTATTTGAAAAAAATGTTCGTCTCATCGAATAGATGATGATAGAATCTTTTCCCGTCCTGAAATTCCAATTTAATTTTTGAACCTCTCGTTTACGCGAGCGTTTCGCGTGAACTCTTGGACGGATCACGCTGTCCAACGAACTTAGCCTGAGTATTAGTAAGAGGATCATGTATACCAAATTTCAACTAAATCGGTCAACTTTTAATCAAGTTATCGTCACACGCGTGAACGTTACTGACAGACAGACAGACAGACAGACAGACAGACAGACAGACACACAGACAGACACGGAGCATATTTCGTTGATTGTAGGAAGCTCGCTACGCTCGCTTCAATAAATGATAATATAAAATCATTTAATACTAGGCATCGCGTGGCTCTATCATTGAAGCGAGAGTATAGTAATAAATATGTATGGAATATTGAAAAAAAAGATTATTGTGAATCATGATGAGTTGATAGATAATGGGTCTGGTAGTAGTGCAGCGGCTAGTAGTAAGGGAACCACCCCGTATTCTTACTATTCCTCTAACCATACATCTCTATTTCAATATTTATAATTTGTATCTCTTTGCTACAAACAAACTACTGCATGTATGAAATTGAAATTTTGCATACCTGTTTCAATTGTGCATCAGATGGTGTCTATGAAGTTTTATTAAAATCGTCACGTTAGAACGTAAGGTATCGGTAAAAAGGCTGTTTTCTCTATTTTAAACGTTTAGGCCCGCTTTAATAGTTTTAGCGATCTTTATTAATTCATAGCGGTGTCGCTGTTGGTTTTACTAAAAAATGTTATTTTAAAAAAATGTTCGTCTCATCGAATAGATGATGATAGAATCTTTTCCCGTCCTGAAATTCCAATTTAATTTTTGAACCTCTCGTTTACGCGAGCGTTGCGCGCGAACTCTTGGACGGATCACGCTGTCCAACGAACTTAGCCTGAGTATTAGTAAGAGGATCATGTATACCAAATTTCAACTAAATCGGTCAACTTTTACTCAAGTTATCGTCACACGCGTGAACGTTACTGACAGACAGACAGACAGACAGACAGACAGACAGACAGACAGACAGACTCGGAGCATATTTCGTTGAATGTAGGAAGCTCGCTACGCTCGCTTCAATTAAATGCATGTTGTCATTACTGATTATTTATTTGTGAGAACAAATTATATAAATCAGCTGATTATATCATCAGCAGCAATTTTTAACTTTGTATTTCGTATGTGAATTGTTTTAAAGTGGTTATTGTGTTGAAATAAGTATTTTAAACTAATATTAAGTTATCTTTGTTTTATCGTACTACTAGAAAGATTCATCTATTTCTGAGTGTTTTTCGTGTTTAATTTCTTTTGTGTTCGTAATCTAGTTTATGATGACTATTTTAGTTTTAAATTAGTTAAAAGTTTGTTTTGTTTTGGTGAATAACTTTCTTAATGTATATTTTTTAGGTTTTTCGATTGTTTTAAGTGTTATTTTGTTTTGTGAATAGTATTCATAGTGTTATTTATTTTAGTTTTTGCTATCAAGTTTCCTTCAAGAAATTATTATACGATGGCATTTTATAATATTTTAAAGTTTTAATTTTATCTTATTTGTAATTTAGTTTAGTACGTATGTATTTAAAGTAGGGTTTGTTTAGTTTGATTTAAAAGTTCTGCTTCAAGTTTAATCTACAGAACAGAGGACGTTTATTAAATTTAATAACTTTTTTACGCAAGAGAGATTATATTTCTTTGTCTAAAGAACTGTTGGACAATGAGACATTATCCCTAGATTATAATTAAGTTTTCTACCTTTGTGTCTTATCAGGATATTAGACTAACGGATATTATCACTTCCTACGTCCTCTGTTCTGCAGATTTACTCTTGTTTATTAAAAAATAAAACTATTCAAATAGACTTATTTCAAATTTATTGTGATTATATGAGGCAATTACTATTATGCTTTTCTTTGAGAAATTGATAACTGAACTTTTAAAAGACGATTTATTTAGATTTAATGGAATTACGAGAATTTTAGCGTTTATTTTTTTTTGTTTATATTTTCAAATGACTATTGAGCAAAAGGAACTATGTTTAATATGACGAAAGGTACGTAAAACGTCTAATTTATATTGTACGTGCCAGAGAAATTTCCTAAAGGGTGGTTAGAGGTGGTTGGAGGTGGTTTGAGGATGTTGGAGGTGGTTAGACGTGTTTCGAGGTGGTTGGAGGTGGTTAGAGGTGGTTAGGGGTGGTTAGAGGCGGTTAGAGGCGATTAGAGGGGTTAGAGGTGGTTGGAGGTGGTTGGAGGTGGTTAGAAGTGTTTAGAGGTGGTTGGAGGTGGTTAGAAGTGTTTAGAGGTAGTTGGAGATAGTTAGAAGTGTTTAGAGGTGGTTAGAGGTGGTTGGAAGTGGTTAGAGGAGGTTGGAGGTGGTTAGAGGTTGTAGGAGGTGGTTAGAAGTGTTTAGAGGTGGTTGGAAATGGTTGGAGGTGGTTAGAAGTGTTAAGAGGGGGTTAACGACAACAAAAGTATGTAAACATATCAATTAACAACTTGAACTAAATAAGTTTCAATAATATTAATCTTGAAAAAATCTTTCAGTTGGCTTATTGAACCCTTACTACCTTTACCTGTCACCTGTTTATGACGGACTTAATTTCTGTCTCTCGTGAGACTCTTAGATGGAATTTTTCATTTATATTTTACCGCTGTGATAATGGCCGGGAGGAAATAAGTAGGTTTTGAAATTAAAATTTAATTAGCGGGGAGGCGTTCTGCTGTGATGAACTTGATTTAACTTTCTCATAGCTGAATGTTTCAAATATTAATCATGAATTGTAATATCACACAACTTCGTAAGCTCATTATGCAGGAATTTAATTTAAGAATTTAATAATTGTAAGAATTAAATGAGTTTATAAGAAGGTTATGAATTCACGGAAGGTTACACTTATTACAGCTAACATATTTTTATTTATACAATTCATTTTAGTTGTGTTATATGTTCTATTAGATTTATTGTTGTTTTAAGTTATATCTTTCAAAACTTTTAATAACACAACTTTGCTCCATCAATCGTGAGTTTAAGGTACAATGTTTATGTTTCGTATCAATCTTAGATAATATAAATTTATTTAAATATCAGATCGTACAAAGTATAATTATTTTATAATCAATGCATTAGCACTTTTTTAAAGAATATCTAATTATTACTTTTAATTTTATCATGTAAACATTTTTTGACTTTACTAACCGGATTGACTAGAAGTTTCATTTCAATATACTCGTACACTTATTATATTATTAATTTTTATTTTTGAATCTTTCAGATAATTGTCATTTCTTCTACAAATATCAACACGAGTATGTTATTGAAAATATTAATTTTATATGAATGGTATACTTACTTAAGTCTGCTAATTGACATTTCACTTATGCTATAATCTACTTTTTTTAGTAGATATAAAGTCCTAATCTGCAAAAAACCGCGAGTCTTTGGGTTTTATGTCATGGTGAGTCTATATATATATATATATATATATATATATATATATATATATATATATATATTTTTTTTTTTTTTTTTTTTTTTTTTTTTTTTTTTTAATAAAATTGTTTAACGTTGGTTCTTCTCAATAGTTTTCGATGAAACCAAGCCTACAACATCCGCAACATGTTTGCGCTCGCCACTGAGAAAATAATTGATTTCGTTTAGTCGGTTTTGCACCTCTAAAGTCGGACTGGTGGCTACAGTCACACATACATACATACTCGTATATACATTCACGAAAAAAGTTGAGGCTGGATTCGATTTTGGAAATATACGGAATGAAAAAGTATCCAAAAAATGTTTAATTCTGACCAATGTACAGACAAAACTTTAATTTAATATATATAGCTTAAATGAAATGATTTGAGTTAGGTACGTATTTTATCGAGATGAATCGAATGAGACAATTATCAATTCTATTAACTCATTTAATAAAGAGATTACAAAAACTATTATACGACTATTATACAGGGTGGTCCAAAAGTCTCCCCCCCCCCCCTCTTAACTTTTGAACGGTTTGAGATAAATTAATGAAACTTGGGGGATCTCTACCATGCAAAGGGAAGTTTGTTTTCATGCAATCACCCACTAGGGGCAACCACCCACTTTGCCCCCAGGCCACCTAACTTCAAAATTTCAAATTGGAGTGTATATTTTTGATAGCATATTTGGATTCTACAAAGAAAAATAATAAACTTTTACTTCAAACTATTTTCTCTATCTCCAATATTTTGCCCCCCGCAGGGGGGCAAAGATAGCAAAATAACCCTTCCGATAATACGTTGTAAAATCTAAACGGTTAGAGATAAATTAATGAAACTTAGGGGATCTTTACCATGTAAAGGGAAGTTGGTTTGCAATCGCGCAGTAAGGGCAACTTCCCATTTTGCCCCCAGACCACCTAACTTCAACATTTTAACCTGCAATGTATATTTTTGATAGCAGATTTAGATTCTACGATAAAAAATTAAAATATTTTACTTCAAACTTTTTTTTCTATCTCCAATATTTTGCCCCCTATAGGGGGGCAAAGGTATAAAAATGGTAGATTTCAGCGCCTGGGGGCAAAATGGTGGTTGCCCCTAGTACGCGAGTGGATGATTACACACTTCCCTTTACATGGTACAGATCCCCCAAGTTCCATTACTTTATTTCAAACCGTTTAGAATTTATAACGATTTTAGTGTTATTTTTTTACTATTTCGGAAGGGTTATTTCGCTATCTTTGCCCCCCCCCCCCCCCCCCCTGTAGGGGGCAAAATATTGGAGATAGAAAAAATAGTTTTAAGTAAAAGTTTATTATTTTTCACTGTATAATCCAAAGCGCTATCAAAAATATACATTCCAATTTGAAATTCTGAAGTTGGGTGGCCTGGGGGCAAAGTGGGTGGTTGCCCCTAGTGGGTGATTGCATGAAAACAAACTTCCCTTTGCATGGTAGAGATCCCCCAAGTTTCATTAATATATCTCAAACCGTTCAAAAGTTAAGAGGGGGGGGGGGGGGGGAGATACTTTTGGACCACCCTGTATATATTAGGAATGAGTCAATCGACTTAAAAGTTGTCTTATTCGATTTCTTATAAAAGGACACCTTCCTTGAATAATTTAAACATAATTAAAAAACTTTTGAGATATTTAATTTTATTTGTTAGACGAAGTCATAATGCAAGTTTTATGAATGGACGATTTTCCCCGTAATATTCGTTAATTAAATTAAAATTAAAAATTACTGGCGCAGTAATACAGCCTTTGTGCATTTTCTCAGACGAGATTTAACAGAATATTAGTTTTGTAACTCAGGCTCCACGACGTAATAGTAAAGTTTATTGTTTCGTCACAGAGAACATCATCGCTTTTAAAGTATTATGCTGGCAGTAAACCCTCTATAAATATATTACTTACGAGAGATAAATAACAATACTTTACCATATTATAGCTTTAAATGAATTTTTAATTAAAGTATCAAAAAATAAAAATCTTAAATCGTCTGCCAATTAGGGAGGCACATAGCTTCCTCAAGTCCTATTTCATATACTTTAATGATTTTATCATTTGTTAAATTTATTGCCCTCCCCCCCCTCCCCTCATTTTTTAAATCTGTCAAAATTGTTTTGATTTTTTACATGAATTAAATGATAAATTAAGCCGCGTTTACACGATCCAAGTTGACTTGGACCAAATCAGTTTTGACTTTATTTTGACGCTACTTGGATCGTGTAAACAGGTTATCAAAGTCAACTTGGACATCCAAGTTGAGTTAGACGTTATTTGATCTAAGTAGACTTGGATGGCGTCAACCATATGATTATGACAAGAAAGCTGTCAAAAATGAGAAAAGACGTGAAAAGTTGTAATAGATTTGTTTTAAATCAAATTATAATTATTATTAACTACGGGAAACAGACAGTGAAAAATACACTCCTGTGCCGGGATCCCGGCACAGGAGTGTATTTTTCACTGTCTGTTTCCCGTAGTTAATAATAATTATAATTTGATTTAAATTAAAATTTAACTTTCCGTAGTATGAAAACTACCAAAAACTTAAAAATTGAATAGATTTGTTTATAAGAAGGTTATTGACAGCTTTTATTTCTTTCAAATTTTTGTTTTTATTCCTTGGCTTCTTAATTACGTTCCCCTACTTGGACCAAGTATATACTTGGATCGTGTAAACACTGCATCAAAAATTCATTTTTACTTTGACCAAGTGGATTTGATCACTGTTACTTGATCCAAGTAAACTTGAATCGTGTAGACGCGCCTTTATAAGCAAGAGTTCAAGACCGCAGACGGTTGAAATTAATCTTGGGCTATATGCGGGCAACTTTCGACAAACCATCCAAATTTCATAAAAATCAAATGAGTACGTTTGAAGATACTGATGTAAATGAATGTAGGTTTGTGCGCATGTTGAAGAAAAACAAATGTGCGACGACGATTGAAATCTATATGGGACCAACAATAGGCTAATTATGACCTATCATATAAATTACATGATAATTGGACGATTATTTTGCTTCCGAGTTTAACGATGGTAATGGAAGCTATGTGATCGTTCTGAAGAACGAAAAAATTTTAGGTCTCCGATTTCAAAAATTTCAAGACAAAAATCCGTTTTCGACATCAGGGAACATTTTCGGTTCCGTGTCTGTCTGTCGGTCTGTCGCTCAATTTTTGCGAACCAACATATCTTAAAAACTCACACGTCCGATTTTAATGAAATTTGTATGGTATGTCCTGATTAGCTTATTATTGTCCGATATATATGTTTCGACCTTCTGCGCTCATTTGTTTCTCCTCCACATGCGCACAAACGTACATTAATTTACATCCATAGCTTCAAAAGTACTTATCTGATTTGTTTGTTACTTTTATAGTTTATCGAAAGTAACCCGCAGATATCCCCAAATCCCCAGCTTAATATCATGAACCGTTTACGCTCTTTAACTTTTGCTAAATTGATACTTAAACTCATGTACAAAATCAAAACAATTTTGCCACATTAAAAATAGACTGCCAATTAGTGTGGCACATAGCTTCCTCGCATCCTATCATGTACTTTATTGTTATATTAACATTAAAATTATAGTTATATTACATTATTCTTATATTGTTTATAGTGAAAAAACTATTAATAGTTTTAGCAATCTTTAACACTTCATAGCGGTGTCGATGTTGGTTTTACTAATAAATTGTATTAGAAAAAAATGTTTGTCTCATTCAATAGATGAAGTTAGATTTTATTCCCGACCTAAAATTCCAATTTTAAATTTGAAGTTCACGTTTACGCGAGCGTTGCTCCTGAACGCTTGGACGGATAACGTTGTCCAACGAACTCGTCCTGAGCATTGGTAAAATGAACATGTCTACCAAATTTCAGCAAAATCGGTCAACATTTACTCAAGTTATCGTCACACGTTTCATAATTCGCGGACACACAGACCGACAGACAGACACAAGACCAAAAATGTTCCCTGGTGTCTGAAACGGATTTCTGTCTTGGAATTTTTAAAATCGGAGGCATAAAAGTTTTTCGTTCTCAAAAGTGAACACAATGCTTCCGTTACCTTCGGTAAGCTCGGAAGCAAAACAGGGGAAACAATTTAACAAATTAGACAATAATGACTTGTAAATGCATAAAAATAGAAAGTGCGTCATAATATAGGATGAGAGGAAGCTATGTGCCACTCCAATTGACAGTCTATTTTAAATCGGAGACAAAATATATTCATTCTTCAGAACGATTACGTAGATTTCGTTATCTTCGGTAAGGTCGGAAGCAAAATAATACTCTACTTAATTCACACTTCTTGGAATTGCTTTGCAGTAGGTATAGTATCTTGATCTATTCTGAGAACATGTTATAGTTGATATAATGATTACTGGTTAAAGTTAAACATATTATCTAACATAGGAGAGTTCTAAATATAACTGTTATTATCTTTGTTGTGATCGATAGTGTTGCATGTTGACTTATATGTGTGCAATGTTGGAGAACAACAGTTAGTTAACTGTTGTTCTCCAACATTCATGCTGTGAGTATAACTGCTGCACGCTATGTTTTAACCTTAGGAAATATCTTATATAACATTTGTTCTCGATTTCATACTATTATATCATGCTTATCGGAAAATATCGAATCTAATAAAATAGTTTTTGAATAAAGTAAGTCATTTCTGGCTATTAGCAAGTTAATTATATGAAGCCGGCTTTCAAAACATATTTTAGTCATCTGGAGAAAGTGATTCGATGTCCAAGTTTCTTATATTGTCGCTCACATAAACTGTTGAAGAATTTAATTTTTGCTTCCGAGCTTACCGAATGTAACGGAAGCTATGTAGTCGATCTGTAGAACGAAAATATTTTATGTCTCCGATTTCAAAAATTCCAGACAGAAATCTGTTTCAGACATCAGGGAACATTTTTGGTCCCGTGTCTGTCTGTCGGTCGGTCGCTCAATTTTTGTGAATCAACAAATCCTACATACTATTCTCCTGATTTCAATGAAATATATATGGTAGGTCATGATTAGCTTATTGTTTGTCCCATATAAGTTTCAACCTTCTGCGCAAATTTTGCTTCCGAGCTTACAGAAGGTAACGGAAGCTATGTGATCGTTCTGAAGAACGAAAAAAATGTAGGTCTCCTATTTCAAAAATTCCAAGACAGAAATCAGTTTTATTTAGACATCATTTTCGGTACCATGTCTGTCTGTCGGTCTGTCGTTCAATTTTTGCGAACCAACATATCTTAAAAACTACATTTTACTATTTTAATGAAATTTGGGTGGTAGGTCATAATTAGCCTATTGTTGGTCCCATATAAGTTTCAACCTTTTGCGCCTATTTGTTGCTCTTCCACATGCGCACAAACATACATTTATTTTCACCTATAACTTCAAAAGTACTTATTCGATTTGAATGAAACTTTTATAGTTTATCGAAAGTTACCCGCAGATAGCCCCAGATTAATATGAACCGTCTGCGCTCTTTAACTTTTGCTAAATTGATACTTTAATTCGTGTAAAAACTCAAATAATTTTGACAGATTAAAAACTTAACGGGGGAAACAATTAAACCAATTAGACAATGATGGCTTGTAAAAGCATAAAATCAATAATGTGCGTTGATAGGATGCGAGGAAGCTATTTGCCACACCAATTGGCAGTCTATTTTTCTCTTCCACATGCGCACAAACATACATTTATTTACACCTATAGCTTTAAAAGTTATCATCTGACTTTTATGATACTTTTGTTTATCGAAAGTAACCCACAGATAGCCCCAGATTAATTTTAACCGTTAGTGCTCTTTAACGTTTGCTAAATTGTTGCTTGAATTTATGTATGAAATCAAAATTATTTTTTGACAATTTTGAAGATGTGTTACCTGAAGTCTGGTCAGTTCTCTTGCAAGTATTAAATTGTTTGCAAGGAGCGATGGGAACGGGGTATCATCTCGCATAAACGTGTAATTTAGCAGTTGATCTTTAACTTTAATTTCAGGCAAAATTGAGCTTAACCCATCTTCAATGTTTGTTATAACACTGAGGGACTCCTCCCACTTACCTACAAAGACCCCCTCGGTCATGGACACCCTTTTGGGGCCCGCTCTTACACGTCCGGCTAGTTTACCCTCTTCCAGTCGTCCAATCGAGCTGAAAATTGGCACATAGACTCTCTACCACAAAAACATTTTAACATATTAATTAATTAATTAACTTTTTAATTTAATTAATTAAATTAAACTTTTATTTTACTTCTATTACTTAATTTTTTCAATATTTAATTAATCCATTTATTTTTAAAAAGTTAATTAATTAAATTGAAAAATTAAATAATTAATTAATTTGTTAAAATGTTTTTGTGGTAGAGAGTCTATGTGCCAAGTTTCAGATCGATTAGACGACTGGAAGAGGGTAAACTAGCCGGACGTGTAAGAGCGGGCCCCGGAAATATCCATGACCAAGTGTTCAAAAAAGTGCGATTTTTTTTGGCCCACCCTAATTAAGTCGCTATCCTTCCTGGAATAATTCCTGAATTTCTAAAACTCCCTGAGTTCTCAATACCCAAATTAAACCAACATTCTGTTCTATTAATGTGAAATGAGTTTGTACATCTCTTTATTATCACGCCCTGTTTGAAAAAGGAGTTTTATTTCAATTAGTTTATCGATTTTCAAGAAATTCCCCAGAACTTCTTTATAATTGTTTTTCGTATTGAAAGTCAATTCTCTTAACTTAAAGACTAGCTTCTCTAGTTACCTTCTTTCCTATATAATGTCTCTTCATTCTACTGGAGTTTGTGCCAATGATAAATAATTGGATAAACCCCAATAGCTTCCGTTTGCTATTATTTTAGATTGAA
This sequence comes from Gerris lacustris, assembly GCA_951217055.1. Classification (NCBI taxonomy): domain Eukaryota; kingdom Metazoa; phylum Arthropoda; class Insecta; order Hemiptera; family Gerridae; genus Gerris; species Gerris lacustris. The sequence continues at coordinate 57,451,561 of OX578284.1, forward strand.
ATGTTTTTCTTAGTTGAAAACAATTACGTTCTTCAGTAGAAATTGGAAATGTTAGGAGTTCCTCATCTATTTATTGTGGCTGCTAATACTACTACAGTATACATTTTAATTTAATTCTCTATATAAACAATAGTATTATATTTTCTTCTATTATAATTACCTATATTCTATTAATTAGTATTATTTTCAATATTTTAGTTAAATCCCTTGATATTTAATTAACTAAAATAACTTATAATCTCGCCAAGCAGGATTGTCTCTGGTGTATTGGCTTCATGTACAATTTCTATTAAAACAAGTTTTGTATTGTCCAAACATTTTTTTTTTTCACATTTTGTTTTTCAATAAAGAAAAATATAAATGGATTAATTTATTTTTGTTATCATAAACTAGATTTCTCTTTTCATTTTTATTTTTTTTTTTTAGAAAATATTTAGCTTTTTTCCATCTCTTTTCTTCACTTAGGTTTTCAAAGCTTAATTTGTACAATTATTAGATAAATATTTATTATAATTATTGTGATAGCTTACTACTTCAGTTTATTAAAGTTTATTTTTAATATACATTTCTATTCTTTATTTTATTTAACAAAGAAATGACAAGAATAAGTAGAAAAGAAGTCAAATAAAACGCTTCATTCAACTGTTCCGTTTATTTTTCAGCGGTTTTTTCTCTCGTGGAATTCGTTTCTCTTCTGACGTTTTCTTTCCTATATCTTTATTCTTGCCCTCTTTGTTATTCATAAATAATAAATATAATATACCATTTTTAATGAAAAAATACTTTCTTGAGGGCACAGTATTACTATTTTTTGTATGTGATGTCAATTTTATATATTTATATACATCAGTAATGTAATACCGTGTTTTTGCACACTGCAATAAGGTACACAATTTGTGTAGCGAGAGACACCAAGGGATGTGCCACGCAAGCGCGACACATAGGAACTGTTCCTATGTTTACCTTATTGCAGTGTGCAAAAACACGGTATTACATTGCTGATGTGTTTTGCCAGCCAAGCAAGGATGACGGTGTGAGAGCACGCTCGTCTCTGATAAGTCCTATATCTGATCTTCTTGATCTGGTATAGGTCCAGAGTTGGGTGGGCATCGTCGGGCCCCTGATGTGTCGGACGCGACAAAACGATGCAGGACATGGCGTAATGCCGAGCCAACAACCTAATGACGTAATGTCTGATGTTGGAACAGTTCCTATGTGCCATTTTTGCCAAGGGATGTGCCACGCAAGCGTGGCACATCCCTTGGTGTTTCTCACTACACAAATTGTGTATATTTATATCCATACGGCACGGATATATACATAAGGACATATATATATATATATATATATATATATATATATATATATATATATATATATGTGTGTGTATGTGTGTGTGTGTGTGTGTGTGTATTTGTAATATCGTTATAATATTTATTGAATCTATTCAATTTAAGAACGTAGCCCTCCAAATGGTTCTGAAAAAAAAAATCACAAAAACAGTTCAAACAAATTGAAATACGAATTTATCCATATGGTTTTTTTTCCCTCAAAACTATCCTGTTAAAAAATAAATCTGATTTGACTGAATTTTGGAAGTGAACTGTAAACAAGCATCTGTTAAACACTTAATTAATATGATAAAAACATGGGATTGAAATTTAGCATTTCTATGTATATGAAGCAGTTTTTCTTAAGTTGGTAGCATAGATATTCTATTTTTTTTTTTTTTAATTTGTATAGTTAGTTAAGTTGATTGTAAATAAAAAAAAATTTTAAAACAATCTTTAATTCGTATTTTTCTCAGCAAACTTTTTCATTTACCCATATCATGGGTGTGCTTAAAAATAAAAAGTCCGCCATCTTGGGCCCTGGGCTGTCCGCCATATTGGATTTTGAATGGCGTCACTTAGCTAACTATGCATTGTCATCCATACTAAACATGTATGCAAAATTTCAATTCAATCGGTTGAGGATAACTGCTTTAAAATTTAGTTGTAAGATTTAACCCGAAGATGCACACATACATACATACAAACATTTCAATTTAAATATAAGCTTGTAAATTCGTTTTTATGAATTAAAGTTTTTTTTTTTTTTTTTTGTTTTTAATTTTAATGACATACCTCTTCTTTTATCAGAATAAATATTTGAAGTCCAATGTTCCTCTTGATATTTTATATCCAATTGTGTTATCTATATAATATATAAAATCCGAATACCACTCACTCACTGACTGACACATCACGATATCTCTGAAAGCACTGGACCTATGACCATGAAATTTTGTAGGTATGTTCCTCTTACCTCCTAGGTGCTCGCTAAGAAATATTTTTAAATTCCGCCATCTTGATTTAAGATGGCGGCCATTTATATACAAAATTCGACTAGACCGGATACCTCCGGCACCAATTGCACTAGAACCTTGAAATTTAGAAGTTTGCTTCCTCTTAAGAAATTAGTAACTTTTGATAAATGGTTTGCCAATCGGGCATTTTGATTCAAGATGGCGGCCATATTATATAATAGTCAACGTGTGAGTGTATGTTCTTTGTACCATCTACAGTTTTATCCCAATTTGATGAATATTTGCATACTTTTCCTTTAAAGCAAGGGGAAGGTCACTGTCTATATCGATTTTCGAAATTTAAATTTTGGTACAAAGGTGTACGGGGTACAAGTAGGGGTATAGAAATAAGAGGGAGGGATAGAATCTAGATATTCTCGCATAGTAAAATAATTTAAATGTTAAAAACACTCCGTAGCGAAGCTCGGGTATCCAGCTAGTTATTTATATTTAACATAATTTCTTTGTTTTTTATGTTTTACTTTATACATACCACAGTTCACGAACAAAAAACATGATAAATGGTTACACTTAAAAAAAAAATATTAACCTTAATTTTAATATTGTGCGGTTATTTGCAATTTATGATCTCCTGTAATTCATTCTTACCTTAATAGTGGTATTAGTTGCTTTTATAGTTAATGACATCCAGGTAAATTATTTTAATGACTAGAGCTTTTTTATTTTCTCATTTTTGTTAATAATTTACTAGTCTTTATTTATTAATGTAGATTTATCTCTATTATGTATATATTTTTATGTCCCAAGTCTTATATTTGTATAGTTTTTTTTTTAATGTGGTATCGCAAGTTTTTTCTGGTTATTTTGTGCAAGGTAAAGGTCAGTAATGCAGTAACTAAATTATATTTCTTTTTGAGGTGATCGATGAAGAAATACGAATAATTATGTAATAAGAAAGACAAGCTATTATTTTTGTTAATGTGATAAATAATTTGGACTAATATGTACTTTGCTGTTATTGAAGCGAGCGTAAGCGAGCTTCTTACATTCAACGAAATATGCATCTTGTCTGTCTGTCTGTCTGTCTGTCTGTCTGTGTGTATCGTTTACTTGTCCGACGATAACTTGAGTAAAAGTTGACCGATTTAGTTGAAATTTGGTATACATCTTTCTTTTACTAATACTCAGGTTAAGTTCGTTGGACAGCGTGATCCGTCCAAGAGTTCGCGCGCAATGCTCGCGTAAACGTGAGGTTCAAATTTAAAATTGGAATTTCAGGACGGGAAAAAATTCTATTATCACCTATTCGATGAGACGAACATTTTATTCAAATAACATTTTTTAGTAAAACCAACAACGACACTGCTATGACTTAATAAAGATCGCTAAAACTATTAAAGCGGACCTAAACGTTTGAAATAGAGAAAACAACCTTTTTACCGATATCTTACGTTCTAACGTAACAATTTTAATAAAACTTCATGTACATCGTCTAAAGTACAATTGAAACAAGTATGTAAAATTTCAACTTGATACAAGCAGTAGTATTTGAGTAATGAAGTGATACATTTATAATATTAGTTTAAAAGCTATTACGGGTGGTTAGTGTGTAGGTTTGTTTAGGAAGTAAAGCTTTGTACCGAGTACTCGAGCACCCCCACTCTACCCCTCTTCCACTTATCTTCAACTATGACATTCATTATGATCATGATTAACAAATTTCAATATTCAGTATTTTATTGCAATACGCTCGCTTCAATGATAGAGCCACGCGATGCCTAGTCTATATGTTGAAGTTGTTATCTATTTTTTGGTTGTGCTAAAAGTATAGTTTTGCTTCCAAGCTTTCCGATGTAAACATTGTGATCAGATCCCCCAGAAGAACAATATGTATAAACACACTGAATTTTAATCTCATAATTTCTAATTTAGCTGATTTATTATCAAACATATTAAAAAGTGATGGAACAGGTGATTTCATAATTGAAGCGAGCGTGAGCGAACTTCTTACATTCAACGAAATATGCATCTTGTCTGTCTGTCTGTCTGTGTGTAACGTTTACGTGTCCGACGATAACTTGAATAAAAGTTGACCGATTTGGTTTAAATTTGGTATACATCTTCCTTTAACTAATACTCAGGCTAAGTTCGTTAGACAGCGTGATCCGTCCAAGAGTTCGCGCGCAATGCTCGCGTAAACGTGAGCTTCAAATTTAAAAATGGAATTTCAGGACGGGAAAAAATTCTATCATCAACTATTCAATGAGACGAACATTTTTTTTAAATAACATTTTTTAGTAAAACCAACATCGACACTGCTATGAATTAATAAAGATCGCTAAAACAATTAAAGCGGACCTAAACGTTTAAAATAGAGAAAACAACGTTTTTACCGATATCTTACGTTTTAACGTAACGATTTCAATAAAACTTCATGTACATCGTCTAAAGTACAATTGAAACAAGTATGTAAAATTTCAACTTGATACAAGCAGTAGTATTTTAGTAATGAAGTGATACATTTATAATAATTGTTTAAAAGCTATTGCGGGTGGTTAAGATTCTTTAGGTTTGTTTAGAAGGTAAAGCTTTGTATCGAGAACCCCCACTCTACTCCACACTGCCCCCTCTTCCACTTATCTTCAACTATGACATTCATCATGATTAACAAATTTTAATATTCAGTATTTTATTGCAATACGCTCGCTTCAATGATAGAGCCACGCGATGCCTAGTTAAATTTCATTTTAAGTTTTCAGCTAATTCAGATTTATTTTTATCAATAACTTGGAAACTAGATTCATATTTAACTGAACAACTAAATAGAATTTTTAAATCAAAATCATTGCAACCGTTTATGAGAAAACTATTCATTTAAAAGGAGCTCACCCAATTTTAGAGGTAAAAATTCATTATTCGTTTCGGGTATTATTTATTTATTTATTTTTTTTTTTTGTACTTGTATGCTAGCCAGAACTAGTATAACTTATATGCAAGCACAGTGGATTAGGTTTCCAGTCATGTGCACTGAAGACAAAAATACATTTTTCATATCCCTTTTTTAGGGTTTCGTTGGTAAAACACAAAAAACCCTTATAGTTTTGTTCCTGTGTCTGTCTGTCACTCTGTACGGTTCCAATAACATTTAAATCAAAAGAGATATAATCATGAAAATTTGCAGTATTAAAGATCGTTTTGACGCGCACACAGAAAAAAAAATATAGCAAACTCAAAATTATCAGCTGTTCAAATTCAAAATGGTGGGTAATTCATGTTTCGGATTTTTTTATTATTTACTACGTTTTTATTAGCTTGCTTTCTTGTTTATTTGTTTGTCCGATACAAATCTGGCAATCGGTTTCTAACTAACTTCCCGAATAGCTAGACATTTAAATCTTTTAGCATAGCTCAGAACACGATAACATTGCATTATTTTAATACTTTTAGCCATCTTTCAGAATTTAATTGGTTTTCAGCAAATTTTGCTGTACGGAAAGTTACTTCGGAAAAAATCCGCAAGTTATTTTATTTGTTTTGCCATGTCCCATATTTACGCAATCTTCATTTTGACGGGTCTCAAATTTGTGATAGATAACCATTGAATGGCAGCAAAACAGGAAATATCGATTATATTATTTATATTATTTCAAATATATCGATGGCACGGTTTAGATTTGGTGTTGGAGAGATCCGTTGTACAAAGATTTGTCCTTTTATAGGTTTAAGATCAGCTGTCTAGATGGTTGTCATTTATGTGAAGTAAATACATTCGGAACTATTTTTTTTTTTCACTAACATTATATTATATTATATAACAATAACAATTATACTATCAACCTTACATACGATTCAACAGAAAAATTTAAAAACGTAGTATATAAAAAGTTCTTTTTATCTTGAAATTATTTTTTGTTAATTTTGAGGGGGGTATCAAATGTATTTAAGATTAGATTACAAAAATGTATAGTACTTGTGGATAGTGTTTAATTTATATGCCATTTTGTCAAAAAACATAAAAATTGTTCGTCCCCCCCCCCCCCAATAAAAACAACTATATTTTTGCATTTACTAAAAAAATATTAATTTAAATCAAATTATAATTATTATTAACTACGGGAAACAGACAGTGAAAAATACACTCCTGTGCCGGGATTTGAACCACGGGCCTCTATATAGAGGCCCGTGGTTCAAATCCCGTTTAAATTAAAATTTAACTTTCCGTAGTATGAAAACTACCAAAAACTTAAAAAATTGAATTAAAAAAATATTTTAAAAAAATCCGAAATGTGTGGTCTACTGGGGGGTTTGAAATGAAAGGTATTAAAGAGTAGATTACAAAAATATATAACACTTGTATAATTTTTTTTAATTTTCCATGCCATTTTTTCAAAAAGCATTATCATTTTGCGTGTCTCCACCCCCTTCCTTGTTATTCATGTTCACAATACCCACGAAACCCCTTTTACGTGAGACTTCACTCACAACCATTTTATTTTGGATTCAGGGAACATTAAAAAATGTGCAAATCAATGTATTAAGAAATGTTGGTCCAACGTAAGATTTCATTATCATACCACGCATATTGCATATGAAAAACTAATAAAATGTAATTCCTTAAACATTTCGGAAAAGGTTAACTAAAATAAATCTAGTAATTATTTTCTAAAAACTTTATCCTTAAGCAATACTCTTTTTTTTATATTAAAAAAATCTTTATTGTAGTTAAAATATATTATGAATAAATAACAAATATTGAAGAAGGAATAAATAATTTTAAATCCGATCCTCTCTTTATCATGTTGCAAATTCGACTTAAAATTTCCAGATTGAATACAGTCTTTAATATATTGAACGGTTGTCTGTGGTTTAATTTAAAGCTTACGTCGGTTAAATCAGAAGGATAGGATGCTCGGGAAGGATATAAACTTGCTTATGAAGTAATAATGCAGGGCAACGTCCCAACAGTTTCAGGATTTAGCTTAAGCTTCCACTGCTTCAAGTTTTACTCATCGATAGCTTATGCTATAAGCTTGAAAGCATAAGCTCCTCAAGGATATAAGTCATACGACCAGATATTACTCTATCTTCTCCGACACACACACACGTTATATATATATATATATATATATATATATATATATATATATATATATATATATATATATATATATATATATATATATATATATATATATATATATGTGTGTATCTATATTATGTTCATATCTGTTAGTCCAGACACGTCTTAAAGGGTATTACCATCTTCTCTAAACTTGCTATGACGACAATATGACATGTAGGAGCGACTACATGAGTGACAGCGTTCTTACTTCACTATATCACGTCTTTAATATCTTCCCCCCAGGTCTTTATCATCCCTTAATCTGATTACTCCATATTGATTACTATAACTCAATCTTGTTTAGCATATCAAAAATTAATTTTTATTGTTTGCAAGTATTTAATACTTATTAAAGTCTGCTGAAATAGCTTTTATTTAATTTTACCTGTCTGTAAAGTACATTTTATAGTAAATTGTTTACCCATTTTTCAACTACCTAGATAGTTGAAATTTTCACACATTTTGTATTTCCAATAATAAAATTCGGATTTAGTAGATTATTATTAATCATTATATTTAAAAAATCATTTTTAAAAACAAGCTTTTATTCGTATTTTTCTCAGCAAACTCTTTCATTTGATACCCATATCATGGGTGTGCTTAAAAAATAACAAGTCCGCCATCTTGGGCTGTCCGCCATATTGTATTTTGAATGGCGTCACTTAGCTAACTATGCATTGTCATCCATACTAAACGTGTATGCAAAATTTCAATTCAATCGCTTGAGGATAACTGCTTTAAAATTCAGCTGCAAGATTTGACCCCGAACATGCATACACACATACACACACACATACAAACATTACAAATTAAATAAAAGCTTGTAAAAAGCAGCAATTGCGTTAACATGGCTCTATAAGAAAAAAAAGAAAAAAAATCATTTGTTTCAATTTGCAGACACTATATTATGACATCCACCTTATACAATGTAAAAGTATAGAATATTTATAACCTTTAATGTAAATCGAATAAGAGGTAAGACAGGGTTGACATTTTCTCCACTGCATTGAAAAATATTGAAACATAGATATGTTTTTAAGCCAACAGTTTAGCCAATCTTTATACTCCCCCCCCCCCCCCCCCCCTCTAAAGACGGTTGCCATGTTGCGCTCCTATTGGAGAAATATAGTACTATAAAGTAAAATTAAAATGAAAACCGAGCTACCTCTTGTTATATCTTAACTCCCTAGTACTACATTCGTTGATCGCGTGACGGAAATTTCTTCTTGTCTCGTAGCTCGAAATCATTTGTTAAAAATTTTATTGTAATTACGCCTTATTATATTTTATTAATATTATTATTAATTAATGAGTTTATTCAAATGTCAATTAGTTATTAGAACTAAAATTCTACAATAATCTGTGATGCACAACTTCAAAATGTGTGACGCCCAATTAAAATGGTGGAATCCACTTTGAGTGTGGTTTCCATAAGTTAGAGTGTTCAGTGTTCATAAGCTCACCATATAAACAATAAGCTATCATATAATTCTTTTGTTGTTTTTTGACAATAAATATGATCTAAGAGGTAGTGGAGTCGTTATATAATTGTTAGCTTTTCGTTTAATTTACATACTCGTTGATTAGTTGGCACTTTTATTATCTTGTTTTGTTAGTTTTTTATTTCTTACTTAGTTTTTTTTTTTTTGTTAGTCGTTTTCTTGATATCTTGTTTTTTTTCTTAGCTTGTTTACTTGTTTATTAATTGACTCATTATCTTGTTTTTTTGTTAGTTTATTTACTTATTACTTAGTTTCATTGTTAGCTATTTAATTGTTTATTACTTGACTTGTTATCTTGTTTAGTTGTCTATTAGTTGATTTGATTTCTTGTTTTCTTGTTTAATACTTGACTTTTTATCTTGTTTACTTGTCTATTAGTTGATTTGATTTCTGGTTTTCTTGTTTATTACTTGACTTTTTATCTTGTTTACTTGTCTATTAGTTGATTTGATTTCTTGTTTATTACTTGACTTTTTATCTTGTTTACTTGTCTATTAGTTGATTTTGATTTCTGGTTTTCTTGTTTATAACTTGACTTGTTATCTTGTTTACTTGTCTATTAGTTGATCTGACTTCTTGTCCTCTTGTTTATTACTTAACTTGTTATCTTGTTTACTTGCTTATTAGTTGATTTTATTTCTGTCTTCTTGTTTATAACTTGACTAGTTATCTTGTTTACTTGTCTACTAGTTAATTTGATTACTTGACTTGTTATCTTGTTTACTTGTTTATTAGTTGATTTGATTTCTTGTCTTCTTGTTTATTACCTTACATGTTGTTATCTTGTTTATTAGTTGATTTAATTTCTTGTTTATTAGTTGATTTGATTTCTTGTTTATTACTTGATTGTAATCTTGTTTACTTGTTTATTCGATTTCTTGTCTTCTTGTTTATTACCTTACTTGTTATCTTGTTTATTAGTTGATCTGATTTCTTCTTTATTACTTTATTGTAATCTTGTTTCTTGTTTATTAGTCGACTCATTATCTTCTATTATTGTTAGTTTGTTTACTCGTTACTTTGTTTTTTGTTAGCTTGTTTACTGACTTGTTACTTTTCATTACTGTTAACTTTTTTTTATTATTTAACTTGTTAGCTTGTATAATACCAAATCAAATTAATTATTCGATTCTCATGCTCTTTCTTTTTTGGACTACCTTTTTCTAAATTCTAAAAAATGATTAAAAGAAATGATAACGAAGAAAATCTGAAATATTTTATTGTAATATTCGTATTATAAGAATTCTACTTTCCCTCTGTTTTTTTTTTTTATCTCAAATAGTCATTTGATTAATCAATAGGTTTGTTCTAACCACACTTCAAACTGGTTTGGAACTGTCCGACGCGTGCGCATCGGACCACATTTCAACGTTTTTTGCTAATGCACATGCGTCGTACAGTTTGAAACTAGTTTGAGGTGTGGTTGGAACAAACCTAATAATAATTGTGTTTGCTGATCCCGTCATTTTGTTATCTAATAATTTTCAATTGCGTTTTATATTCTTCCTGTGTTTGTTTTACTTTCTCTTCACCTCATACCTATCTAACCTCATACCTACCTAACGGACCTTCAAATGACAAAATTGATTGTTCCAGGAGAAAAAATCGTTTTATAGAAATTTTGTTGTATAGCATTTTTTTAAATGAACAAATTAATGGTCCTGAAAGAGGGACTCACATTCATTTTGTGGAGAGGCTTTCGTTTTTCATTATTCTTTTGTTTTAAGGTCCTGTGATTCGAATAAAAGTGGTTTATGTAAATCATCTGTCGTCTGTAGTCTATAGTGTTTCGTCAGTGTGCCATTTTTAGTGTGTAGTCTGAAATTTGTTGTCTATTGTCTGTAATCTGTAGTGCCCCGTCTTTAGTCTGTAGTCTGCCATCTGTAGTGTAGTATACACAAAACTAAAACTTTACATTGTTGAAGCGAGCGTAAGCGAGCTTCTTACGAAATATGCATCTTGTCTGTCTGTCTGTCTGTCTGTGTGTAACGTTTACGTGTCCGACGATAACTTGAGTAAATGTTGACCGATTTAATTGAAATTTGGTATACATGTTCATATTACTAATACTCAGGCTATGTTCGTTGGACAGCGTGATCCTTCCAAGAGTTCACGTAAACGTGAGCTTCAAATTAAAAATTGGAATTTCAAGACGGAAAAAAATTCTATTATCACCTATTCAATGAGATGAACATTTTTTTCATATAATATTTTTTAGTAAAACCAACAACGACACTGCTATGAATTAATAAAGATCGCTAAAACTATTAAAGCGGACCTAAACGTTTAAAATTGAGAAAACAACCTTTTTATCTTCCGTTCTAACGTAACGATTTTAATAGAACTTCATATACACTATCTAATGCACAATTGAAACATTCATGCAAAATTTCAATTTGATACATGCAGTAGTTTTTTTGTAGCGAAGTGTTACATTTTATAATAACTGAAAAGGAGATGTGTGGTTAGAGGAATAGTAAGAATGCGGAGTGGTTCCCTTACTACTAGCCGCTGTACTACTACCATACCCATTATCTATAAACTCATCATGATTCATGATTATCTATTTTTTCAATATTCAATACATAATATTTATTACTATTCGCTCGCTTCAATGATAGAGCCACGCGATGCCTAGTTATAAGTATTTTGATTTGAACGTTTGATTATGTTCATTGTCTCTTATTTAATTTCATTTCTGTTTTAGGTGTTACTAGTCATCATTACAACTTACACACACAATAATATAAGGTATTTTATAATTTTATTTTAAAATATTTAAATACTTTTTTTATTATATTTAGTCGCTTTCTTTTTATTAAATAATGCAAATAGGATACAATTGTAGATAGGAAGGGACTCAGTTCATCACATTAAAAATATTAATAATAAGATAAAGGCCTGAAGATGCCCATGTCTGAGAGATAATTTGCCAAAATAAAATTAAGTAATAATAATTTTAAGATAAGAAGAACTTTTTATATACTACGTTTTTAAATTTTCTGTTGAATCGTATGTAATGTTAGTGAAAAAAAAAAAAAAAATAGTTCCGAATTTATTTACTTCACATAAGTAACAACCATCTAGAGAGGTGATCTTAAACCTATAAAAGGATAAATCTTTGTACAACGGATCTCACCAACACCAAATCTAAACCGTGCCATCTATATATATTTGAAATAATATAAATAATATTATCGATATTTCCTGTTTTGCTGTCATTTAATGTTTATCTATCACAAATCTGAAACCCGTCAAAATGAAGATTGCGTAAATATGGGACATGGCAAAACAAATAAAATAACTTGCGGATTTTTTCCAAACTAACTTTCCGTACGGCAAAATTTGCTGAAAACCAATTCAATTCTGCTGAAAGATGGCTAAAAGTATTAAAATAATCCATTGTCATCGTGTTTTGAGCTATGCTAAAAGTTTCAAAAGTCTAGCTATTCGTGAAGTTAGTTAGAAATCGATTGCCAGATTTGTACCGGACAAACAAACAAACAAGAAAGCAAGCTAATAAAAACGTAGTAAAATAGTAATGTTTTATAAAGTAATGTTAAATTAGGGTTAATTATATTGTATGTAGAATATTAAATTTAATGAAAATAAAAATTTAACCATTAGAATCATTTTGAAATAGAAATAATTTATGTGAATTGATATATTTTAATTTTACATATATTGAATATATAATATGAAATTATATTTATAACTTACTTTTATGCAAGATATCAGACTACCTCTTGTTTTAATTGATATATTTTATATGAAATGATACATTATCATTATATTATAAATAGATAATAGATGTTCTTTTCATAGCATAGTTACCCTTTAATAAAATTACTAAATAATTTATATTCTGTTAATATTAGTGAATGTTTTACCTTCTTTTATATTATAAAATTAAATTTATATTTTTAATTCATTTCAATAAAACATATAACATTATTATCTTTAGATGTAAACCAGTTACAGATCATTCGGATTCTATTAAATTCTTCATTATAGCCGATTAAATGAATTCTCTCTCTAATGGTTGAATGCTATCAGCTGTTATATTATTCTATAAATGAGGGACTTTCAGATTTAGGATGTTGGAACCCTGTTAAAACCATTACAGATTAAGTATTTTGTAATTCTAATCCCTCGAATTATTAACTAAACTTTACTCCTTTTAATTCCACTTGTACAACTAAATCAATTATTCTTATAAATAATATAGAATAAATTAATAGTAATAACTTGTTTAAACATAAAACAATATATTAAGGCTTTACCGCTCTTTGAGGTTAGGAAAATCAGTAAAATTAAAATTATACTGGTTTTAAGCAAGATATCAAAAATCTAATCACAGGCTTCATTCCTAATTTTAATTCTGCACAATTTGAGCCCTATTTCAACTTCCTATGATAAATAGTACAGGCGCCATTTTAATACGAGTTTTATCGTTGTATTAAAATGGCGCCTGTACTATTTATCATAGGAAGTTGAAATAGGGCTCAAATTGTGCAGAATTAAAATTAGGAATGAAGCCTGTGACCAGATTTTTGATATCTTGCTTAGAACCAATAAAATGTTCAATTTAATGATTCTTCTAACCTCAAAGAGCGGTAGAGCCTTAAAAGTAGAACAGTACAACAAAATTATCTATTTATTTTATTGAAAGCTCATTTTTACTTGCGGCACAAATAAAATAGAACAGCCACAGAATTTGTTACTTTTCTAATAAAGGTAAGAATTTTTTTTGTTGGCTCTCCAAGTGCGAAACTGTTTCACCAGAAATTATAATCATAAAATGAATTGTCCATGCTGCATATATTTATATATATACACAATTTTTGTTAGTTAGAGACACCAAGGGATGTGCCACGCAAGCGTGACACATAGGAACTGTTCCAACATCAGACATAACGTCATTAAGATGTTGGCTCGGCATTATGCCATGTCCTGCATCGTTTCGATGCAGGACATGGCATAATGCCGAGCCAACATCTTAATGACGTTATGTCTGATGTTGGAACAGTTCCTATGTGTCACGCTTGCGTGGCACATCCCTTGGTGTCTCTCGCAAATTGTGTAGTAATATATATATATATATATATATATATATATATATATATATATATATATATATATATATATATATATATATATATATATATATATATATATATATATATGTGTGTGTGTGTATAGGTACTTCTTTTGATTGTTACTCCGCTGTTTTTATTAGAATATAAATGACTAACTAAATAACTATAAATTTTCATTTAATCTTTTTTTGACAATTTCGCTTCCGAGCTTACCGGCGGTCGACAGTAACGGAAAGCAGTTTGCTCGCTCTGAAGAACGAACATTTTTTTATGTCTCCAAATTTAAAAATGTTAACAAAGAAATCCGTTTCAGATATCTATTGTGTATTTAACAAAAGTTTTGCAGCAAATATGGCCAAAATGAGTGTTTTAAATAAAATATGTGTGTGAGTCTCACACATTAGAAGTGAAACTTAAGTTTTAGAAACAGTTTATTTTATTTTCTCTCCTACATAATATTAATATAATACAACTGTATAAATATGCATAGTGATGCACCGCATCACTAGTTATTGATAATTAGTAATTGTTTAATGATAAAGGTTTTTATTTATTTTTTTGTTTATAAGGGTTGTATTGGGGAAAAGAGCGTGGAAATGTTGGACATTTAGTTGCCACTTTTAAGTGCTTGTAATTTAATAAGAGTAATTTAGTTTTGAAATTACATCAACTAGTTTGTTTTCTAATTTTGGTTTATGATGTTTATTCACTATTATTTTTATCTCAGTTTTGAACATAACTATTGATTAATTTCTATTAATCGAGTTATTTTTACCAATTGAAATTGAGTTATTCCTGAGTTTATAATTTGTTGATTTTTTTAAACTAAACGACTCGGCATCTTTCTTGGTAGAGCATTAGTGATCTTGTTTTTGAGTCTAAACTGGATTTTAGGTGGTTTGCAAGAGGGAGCATTAAACAGTTGTCATTTGCAGGGACGTCGTGGTTTCACTGTCGTGCTAATAGCTGGGATTATATCCCGCCCGTGATTCCCAGAGCTGTGTCGCCGGCAAATCGAGTTATTAATGCGGGGGCTCCTCTCTCTTCACCCGCCCCAAACCGCCAAGCCTTCTCCGTTCCCAACTTACCGCCCCCATGGTTGAAATTTCCACAATAATCGTCCGCCCGTTTCCATTCAGATGCCGATTTCGGTTTTAATGAAGTTGATGTGATTTTCTCTTGATATGCTTACTCATACACATGCACTGCTTTTTAACTTAACACACCATTATTTGAAGTATCGGTGTCTAAGCCCGCTGAATAATTGTCATCCTCCTTCCAGCTTGTACTGTATTAAATCATTTGTTAGTTTAGATTTCAAATTGTTTGATAATACATTGATTCTTTTAGAGAAACATTTGTAAATTTCATTTCCCTTATTTGTATTGCACAAATTCAAAGATAACTTCAAATTTCAAAACTTTGATTTGTCAAAGTTTGGTTGTTTGTAAAAAAAAAAATATCTTCGAACATTCAAAACACATTCATTACTTTTAATTACTACGTTTTTATTAGCTTGCTTTCTTGTTTATTTATTTGTTAGTTTGTTTGTTTGTCCGGTACATATCTGGCAATCGATTTCTAACTAACTTCCCGAATAGCTAGACATTTGAAACTTTTAGCATAGCTCAGATCACGATGACAATGCATTATTTTAATAATTTTTAACTTTTAGCCATCTTTTAGCAGAATTTAAGTGGATTTTAGCAAATTTTGCTGTATGGAAAGTTAGTTCATAAAAATCCGCAAGTTATTTTACTTGTTTTACCATGTCACATATTTACGCAATCTTCATTTTGACGGGTTTCAAATTTGTGATTTTTATAAATAAAGATAAACATTGAATGACAGCAAAACAGGAAATATATCGATTATATTATTATATTATTTCAAATAAATCGATGGCACGCTTTAGATTTGTTGTTGGGGAGATCCGTTGAACAAAGATTTGTCCTTTTTAATTAATTTGTTAGAATTTGTTTGTATTGGTAGAGTTGATATGCCAAGTTTCAGCTCGATTGGATGACTGGTAGAGGGTAACTCACCCTCCAAAGATTTTATACACCTAACAATTAATTAACTATTTATTTTCTTTTTATTACATAATTTATTAAAAATTTAATTCATTCATTCATTTTTAATAAAGATAATTAATTAAATTAGAAATATTAATTAATTAAATTTATATAATTAATTAATTTGTTAGAATGTTTTTGCATTGGTAGAGAGTCTATGTAGCAAGTTTCAGCTCGATTGGATGACTGGAAGAGGGTTAACTTGCCTTCCAAAGATTTTGACGACACAGGCAGGCAACCAGCCACAAAAGTGAAGTTAATATAAAGGATTTAAAAATATAGTGCTTTTTGTTGCAAATGATGGGTAGAATCTGCCCTTTTGGTTGGTTAAATCTTCGACCAAACACCCCGTAAAATATTGAGAAAAATAGAGGAATACAGTTAAGAAAACATGTACTTACTTACTCCTTTGCGTAACGGCCCTCGTACCTCGGCTTCTACCAAGTTTGTCCACATCTTCTAAACTTCTAACTACCTTTGGCATATTGGTTCTCTTTTCCTTCTTACAACAGGACGCCCAGTAAACTCTTTCTTTACAGCTCTTTGACCCGGCAATCTATCTAGGTTTGCTAATGAAGATGTTAGGCTAGTGCCACACTTCGCCACCCGGGTGGCGCTACCCGGTCAGCAATGAGAATAGAATGCAACCTGCCACACGAGGTGGCGCCACCCGCCGGGTGGCACTAAACGGTCGACCGTCCCTGGGTCTAGCCGCCACCTGCAGGTGGCGCCACCCGGTCAGCCCATTATTTTCAATTGAGTCTGTTAGATGGTACCACCCAAGTCCCTGCCACTCAGCCCTCAGCCCCACTCCTTCAATCAAATATAGGGGAAATCAAATCAGGGGTTGACTGCGTCCCTCATATAATAAGTGTCTTTACTGGTCAAACTGTTGTTCAATATTCTAAGCAATTCGTTGCAAGTTCCACGCGACATTCGGCAAAAAATCGAAAATTCAATTTTTAATAAACAGGTCAAGTGTGTGCTAGTCAGCACACAGCGAGGGTCCGTAGACCACACTATATAGTGTTTAACTGTAAAGTGTATAAATAGTGTTTTTTTTAAATGCTAAAAAGCTTACTTTGAACTATTCTAAGGGTCTGATATTCTCAAAACACACTCTGATAAAGTATTTTTTTGCCACTAAACCGGACTACAACCATATAAATACATCGAAAAGACCATAATTATAAAAAAACGTATTTTGTCAATAAAAAATAAAATAATATTTTTTTCGAAATTTCCAAAAAGTGGTATCTTTACTTTTGGTCGAAGAATGTTCAGGAATTTTTTCAGATTTTTTGCACTTCACATAAGCGAGATAGACGGGGTGGGGGGGGGGGACACGTTTCACACCCACTTCAAACTTGCCTACGCTCTCCCTATCAAAGTTATAACACCAAAGAATTATATATTTTTGTAATCATCTCGACGTACCCTTTCATATGATACCCCTCACGGTGTCGAAAAAAAAAAAAAAAATCAACCCTTAAGTTTTTTTACCCTAATTTTTTTTCAAAAATATTTTTTTTAAGACGCTATATTTTTAAAATATGTGAGTAGGTACAATACATATACATGCCAAATTTCAAAGTGATCGGACGAAAGGTGTAGCCGTGAGAGCACGCGACAGGACGGACGGACAGACACTCGCAGGAAAATATAAGGGTCCTTGGTTTTGCCTACGGACCCTAAAAATTGAAAAATTGCTATTGTCCTCTTTGATACGGGGGTACATTGTATGAAACAAACTAGTATTTGTTTATCTGAAATTATTGGATGAACCCAAAACTCCTTTTTCCCTTTCTTCTTTCACGAAAACAATGATTAGCAAGCACAGCTATCTCCTCTGGGACCATTTCTCGACAGATCGAAAAAATACAAACTCGGGTGGCGCAACACAGGTGGCGGAAGCAAGTGGCATCAACCAGGTGGCGCCACCTGGGTGGCGCTACCCGGGTGGCGAAGTGTGTCACTACCTTAAGCTAACGTTTCTCTGCCAATGTAGAAGCATTGTAATATTGGACTTCTTAATATTATTAGTCGTGTCCATCTGGACTGTATAACTTGGCCTCCTTCAAATTATGTAACCATCTTAGGCAATCACGTAAATATTTAAAAATTCGAGTGGTTTCGCTTGTTTAAAATATTATCCTCATTTTTCGTTCTCTTTATTTTTTATCGTCCTTTTTTTATGCTTTTTACCACTTATTGATCTGTCTGAAACTTCTTTTTTTTCAAAGCATATTTGTTTTTCGCTTTTTCCATAATTGGTTTCAAATTGTAGACTTAGTAAAGATAGTTCTCAAATATCTTTTATTTATCTAACCCTAAAATGTTACCGATTAGATCATCAGAGGTGGTTTTTACTTAACAATACTTCAAATGTTTAAGAAGGAATATCGTAACTATAAATCTACTGAAAAATTCTATCTGTACATGATCAAATACAACCGCGAACTTGTAATTTCAACGAAATGATTCATTATTATAAAAGAAATGAAAAGTGATTAATGGCACTCGGTATATGATCGTGACGTTATCGTTGTCGCTAGGTCATAAAACCATGTAGTGATTATGAGCATTTTATCTTCATTCTTACTGATATATTATTATATTTTATTATACTATGTTATAAATCTAAACAATTAGTGATTTTAATTATAATTATTGACCTCTCAAAGAAATGAAAGGTTTAGAAATGAGTTTATTTAACAAAAGAAGATTTTAAATCATCGGTATAACTCGGTCTGCAGATAATTATGAGGTTAAAGCAGTCAAAACCAGAGCTTTGTTGAAATATTTGCTGCTTTGCTTTACTAATAAACTGATATTTTCTTTAACGCTATTTTTTTTTAAAAATTGTTTCTTCAAAAGTATGTTTCTACATAATTACGTTTCTATATAAAAGTATACTTCGTTGAAAGTGTTTCCTATAATTTAAGTTAAATTGCAATCATTTATATATGTTTGTATATATGCAGGATGACTGGCGAAATATGTAAATATATGAAGTAGGTTGTTCTACGCATCAGGGGCCACAAAAAACGCTATAATAAACCATGGGTCAAATCTTAACTGTTCTCCCACAAGGTCAATTTTTATGATTTTTTTAAGATCGCATACCTTTGCTCATAAGAACACTTATTGCTAGAGAAGTGTAAGAGCTAGAACAAAATTTTTGGTTTCGTCATAAAGCTGACAAAATGCCCTTCAAGAAAAGTGTAATTTTAATTTCCATGCTCAAATTAAATGACAAAAAAAAATGTATTCAAATTTTATTTTTAAGAAAAAAATTGAAAAATCAATTTTTTGTGGTTCCATAACTTGGTAAAGAACTTAACTTTAAATTCTTATAACTTCAAAAGTGCTTATTTGATTTGTATAAAATTTGGATGGTTTGTCGAAAGTAGACTGCAGATGGCACCACATTAATTTCAACCGTATGCAATCTTAAAACTCTTGCTTCATTCCTACTTTAATTCATGTAAAAAAAGTCAAAACAATTTTGACATATTAAAATAACCGGGGGAAACAATGAAATAAATGAGATACTTATGGCTTGTAATAGCATAAAATCAATAAAGCACGTGATAGAATGCGAGGAAGCTATGTGCCACAGTAATTGGCAGTCTATTTTTTATCATGTCCATAGTAAAAACAAAAGGAAAGTACTATCATGTTCTTAATTTGGAACACTTGTTCCCAGAAAACCGTATTAATCTATCTCCTATTCTATGTAAAGTCCCAACAGCCTTGAAAATTGACAAACTGGAAACCATAAAAGATCGTCGAATAAAGAATATGACGGTATAATGTTTAATAACGGTTATTGAATCAATATAAACCTTTTTTCAGTTATTTGTAAAAGATTCGCTTTGGACAGACAAAAGTAAAAAGAGTGTATTCATGTGTAAAACTATATATTAAATCCAGCTATATCTTCTTTATTGTCACTACATCCTTTTAATCTTTTATATTTCTGGCTTTAAGCCAGAATAAAATAATGTTTGTTTGAATAAGAGAGTCAAATAAAAAGAAAAGTCCCCGGAATGTATATGAAAAGTGGATTTGAAATTAAAATAGACTAAACCCGCAGGGTAGTTGATACTCCCCGGATGAGCAAACTTGAGTTTTATTAATATCAAGGGTTAGGATTATTTCACTGACTTCCTCTAATATATATTTTTTCACCCTTTCCATTCATCTTGCTATTATTAAAAAATATTCTTTTGACATCCCTTTATTCCCCCGTTCTTTTGAGGAAAGATGTTTTTTAGGTTCTTATATAGATTGTTTAATCTTTTCTTCATCCCTCCCCCGCCTTTCCATCCCTTATTCAATATTCTAATAAGCTGTTTTTTTTCAAATTTTTCAATTTAAATGGTAAATTAAAAAAATATATATTTCCAGTCGCAAAATGTTATTTAGTTTTTCAAACAACTTTTTTTTGTAATAGAATTACATAAGAAGAATTCTAATGAAATTAATCTAATTTCTAATATTTGCTTAAGTTCTTTTTTACTTTCTCATATAAAGAAAAAGTATTGTGATGGCGCAAAAATTAGATTTTGTGATTTTGATGGATTTACACGTCTTGAGGCTCCATAAGTTTGGTTTATAATATACTGGGCCGATGGTACTTATACTGGGGGTCAGGGCCGTCCCTAGGGGTTAAGGCGCCCGGGTCAAAAGCACATGTGGCGCCCCCTTTTATTGCCAAAATCACCTTGTATTTTAAGACGGGGGCCTAGCGATGCCCCCCTAGACGTGGCGCCCGGGTCAGCTTGACCCGGTTGACCGCCCCTAAGGACGGCCCTGCTGGGGGTACTTATACAGGGCCGATTTTGACGAAATTTGGCATTCTTATTCAGAAAATCATATCACTAGGCGACATCGAGAAATGAATTTTAGCTCCAAATTTGGGGGCGCTACTCTCCAAAAACCCTGAAAAAACGTGAACAATTTTTTTTTCGAAAACTGTTTTGATTAAATAGTCCTAAAATATAGTTAATTTAAAATGAATCTAATAATATAAGCCTTTTTCTCGGAAAAAATCTAGTTCCTAAGAAAATAGCTTCAAACGCGGAAGGAGAGAGGCCGAATTCGATTCCCTACCGAGGAGAAGTTACTTTTATGATATATTTTGACATAATGTTTTGATTAAATTATTAGTTGTGCCTACTTCCTGATTTTCGTATAAATCGATCAATTTTTACGCCAGTTATCAATAGATAAACAAATAAACATACAAACTTTTCAAAGCCCAAGGCTCTGAAATAAAGAACTGTCTGACAGTTGGGAAAAAAAAAAAAATCCGTGGTAGGCTGTGAAATAGTAACTTTAGAGCCTAAAAAACATAGCTAAAATCCATTTTTCCATTACGTGGACATAAAAAATCTTTTCTTTACTCCTAGCTATAAAGAAAAAAAATTTTCTTTCGTGCTGGTAGTTATTAAAACTTCTGTTTTAGCGCTGCAATCTTTGTAAATAGCTTCTTAGTACGATTAAAATCTGCTAGATGGTATTGCGTTTTATTTATCTTTTCTTATAGTGTAACCTCTTTTTAAGGTTTCTTTTTTTAAATCTTAAGTATGTACTAATATTTGTTATTATTATATTGATTATTTATTAATATTTAATGTTTTTTCATTGTCTGCTACCTCCGAAAAAATAGCATATGCTACGCGACTGTGAAGTGTTTTTTCTTTACCTTGACAATATTTACTGTCTCACTTCGCTTGACAGTAAATGTAATTGCCGCGGTAAAGAAAAAACTCACTTCACAGCCTAGTAACATAATATACTAATTAGCATGAACAGGATGCTACAGTAATCTTCTAGTCAACTTGAAGATGACCCAAAGAGGGGTCGAAATATTTCAAAAGTGAGCTTTTTAATTTTTTCCTATAGGCCCTACTATCAATAAAATTCACTTACAAGGAAACAAACCTCACAACTTACTCACAACTTAATTATTAAGTAATTTACATACCAATATACAAAGAGATCAACACGATTCCTTGATGTCTGAAACGCGTTTTAGTTGAGGAAATTTTAAATGTGGTGTCAACATTTTAAATTTGATCTTTGAGAATGATGCTTCTGTTGGCTTTGGTAAACTCGGATGACTAAACATTTTACATGATGATACTTTATATTCTCTAAGTTAAGTTATCATTAACTTTTAAAGAAATTACACTTTTATACGAAACTTTCCAGTTTAGTTTGTGGACAAAGGATACGATAAATTTTATTCTGTCAGATTCTTGAAATAAAATAACTTAGTTATAACTTCTTTGACCTGTTTGTTCAGCAGTGAAATTGCGAATTACTGTTAGTTAAATGACTTGCTTGGCGCGGCGCCATTGAAAATGCACTCTAACTGTAGTTTTCTCGATATTCGTGTGACTTCAGTAACTTTGTTTTTGTTTTTTACCTAGATTCTAGATTTGGAAATGTTTATTTATATATCAAATAAATTTCAAGAGCTTAAACTTTATCGTCTTTATTGTCACATAATAAATTGGACTATAATTTGAATGATACTAGGCAGCTCTATAAATTTCGATATTATTGGAAATCAAATCTAGTAAAAACCACATAAATCCAATTGGTTATACCAGATTGTGTTGGTTTATACCTGAGCTCAGGTTTCATAAAGCTGAAAGCTGATTTTATAAAGAAATAATTATACCGAAATGTGCTTTATGCATACACAAAGGCAATAGTAATACATTACGCGTCTAGTGCGGAAAGTAGCATTTTGCATGCCAGTGTGGAGTTTGCACCCGAGCGATAGTAAAAGGGGTAGCAAATAAATCCACACGAGCAAAGCAAAATGCAGTTTTCACACGAGTTTCGTACCGTTACCGTACTTTATCTACGATTGTTGCATTTTAATAATAATGGTATATAAATTAAAGTTTTGAAATTATCCCGTCAGGTAAGCAGCTATAGCTAAAAGTGTGTCAGATTTCCTAGTTTCCAGCTATTCTGGAAAATACTTGACATTTTCATGAGTGAGTGAGTCGGTAACAAAAAATGTGAGCCCTTTCGAAAAGGCATTAAATATTAAGGGCTCAATTTTTTCAGTATCATATGCTGCAAGCTAAGTCTATATTTCAAATTTTAAAAGCCCATATTAAGAATTAAGAGAAAATAGAGATATCAGGGTGAGGAAAATCAGGTAATTTTTGGAATTGGTTCAAATAAAGATACAGTGGACTGGTAGTCTGAACTCAGCCTTTCACACTGTCGTACGCTGAGATGTTTGTATTTTCTTTCTTATATAATTTTTATTTTTTTTATTTATGAGTTCAAGTTGTTAGTCTTTATCTTTTAAATTGTAAAAGTATCAGAAGATCTTTTTTTTCGTAAAAAAACGAAAAATCTTGATAAAAGAGAATTACTTTAAATTGGGTAGTAAAAAGGTAACGAAGATATAAAAATGTTATTATAACTTTATACAAATACATTCACTTAGATATATATATATATATATATATATATATATATATATATATATATATATATATATATATATATATATATATATATACATATATATATATATATATATATAAAATATATATATATATATATATAATATTACTGATATACTTTTTCTTCTATTTTACCTTTAAAAAGGAAAAGTTTATTAAACTCGCTTTGTGCTTCTTTTTTTAGTGATTTATTTATATTTTTTCCGCCTTTTAAAATGAAACAATTTTTGTACGTGAAACTTTATTTTCCAAGAGAATACAAAGATTAGAGATTGTACATAAAAATGTACTCTGTTTTAGAGAGAAGTATTCTTTAATTCCTTTAAGTAGTTTTTCTTCTTCTGAAACTTTTTATTTTTAGTGTAGGGGTTTTTAAAATTAAAACACTTTTAATTGACAATGAATGGGTTTTAAGTATAACTCAAAACAATGTAATTGCAATGTTTTCATTTTTGGGTTTTTTCCTATAAAGTCAAAACTTGATTCGGTTGGAAACAGTGGCACGATATGGCAACCTCATCAAGTTTTTACAAATCTATTGAAGTAGTGATTTTTGATCAACACCATGGTAAAGAGGGTAGACGGATAAAATGGCCACGGAAAAAAAGCCCAGGAAAAAATGCCCACGGAAAAAATGCCCAAGGAAAAAATGCCCACGGAAGAAAAGTCCAAAATAATTAAACTTATATCTTTAATGGTAGTTTTTAAATATAATTAGTTAATTGTAAACGCTAACAAATGTTAACCTATTTTTAAATACAATGTATTAGGGGTATTGTATTTTTTCAGTTATATAACTGCAAAAGTACCTAGGGTTACTAAGATGCATCTTCTTTAGAATCGTAGGGATTTTACCAGGTATCACTAATCACCATAAATGAATCCCTACAATATGTTACATTATACACTACACAATATTATGTGTTAAACTGTTTGAACATATTTACATTTTACTTGCCTTGGTTTTTACCTAAAATATATGATATATGATATACCAAAATCATTATGTATAATAATGAAACTAGCAGAAGTAATATCTGGCGATGGCGATAAAAGATGTTGTTTAAGAAATCATTTACTTTCTTACTGAGAATAAAATAAATAAATAAATATCTAACAATCAAAAGAGAAACTTGGCAATAAAAGGCTTTCATTCATTCATATCAGCTACTCACAACAGGAACGAAAATGATTTTATTTAAGTACAAAATTAATACAAAAATTTATTTACAATTATTAAACCCAAAATTTTCACAAAAAGAAGATGCATCTTAAGTGGCCCCAGGTACCGTTACTTTTATAGTAATATAACGGCAAAAATACAACACCCCTAATGGCTATTCTATTTAAAAATAAATTAAAATTTGTTAGCGTTAAAAATTAACTAATTATATTTAAAAACTACCATTAACGATTTAAGTTTAATTATTTTGGACTTTTCTTCCGTGGGCATTTTTTCCTTGGGCATTTTTTCCGTGGGCATTTTCTCCTGGGCTTTTCTTGGGTGGGCATTTTTTCCGTGATTTGGTAAAGAGGTAGGTACATCGGCGACCAGATCAATGGTGAAAACCATAAGTAGATTGAGAGCCAATCATGGCTTATGTAATTAGGATTTCGTAGATCATCCTCGAAGTAGTATAGTATAGTAGTAGTCTAGTACTTCCTACTAGAACGGGCAGGACGAACCACTTGTTCGAACCTTGCAATTAGGCCATCACTTAGGCCCTTTTTACGCCCCGCGGTAGAGAGTTCCTGCCACTTCACACATCATACATGTACATTGTACCGCCGAAGCGAGTATGATGTGATCAATAGTAAGCCATATAAATCAGAGACGGCGAGGAATCGAACCCCGTCTCGTTCCACTCATGATTCAGTGATGACCGAGCAGACGTGGTTTAACCCACACGGCCACGCTGGCTCTCCGATCATCCTCGAAACTCGAACCCCTTATGGTGAGAGTGATGTGTCTGTTGGTCGGTCGTACTTTGGTTCATAATATCACCCGAATAATTTGTCATTATTTGGAAGGTCCCCTATATGCACGTCGTCAAGTGACTCAAAGGTTAGTATTTAGCAACCTTTGTGTCACTTTATAACGATAATTAGAGCCCAACTCAAGTCGGCTAAGGGGGTGAGGTGGAAAATACTTACAGCTTCTTTTACCTTCAACTAATACAGACTGGACTTGATATAAAGTCTTGATACTCTCATATATAGTGGACGCCAGGTTCTTTACAGTTTCGGGGAAAGAACCAAACCTAGGAGGACAAGGAGAAGGAACGGGAAAGGAAACAGGAAAGAAAGGACACCAGACAAAATTTAGATTTGTAAATTTTGACAAGAAGGAAAATAAAGATAGCGGCTTATACGTTAATAAAGATTGGATAATAACAGTGAATATTAATTTCAAGCTAATAAGAGTATGTTTATTCAAGTAAGTGAACAGAGCTGATCCTCTTTGATCTGTTCGCCCAGAAAATAAACAAAAAAAAACTGACCTAACGTCAGAGCAGTCACAAAATAAAAGAAACTAAAAGAAAAGAATGAAATTTAAAAAAAGTTCTTTAACTTGGCAGAGTTTAAATTGAAACATAAATTCTAGACTACTTAAAGGACTGCATGACCCGTATGTAAATAAAATAATAAGTATCCATGGAGGTAATTACCATAAAAGAAAAAGTAAAAACAGTGATAAATAAAGTAACCTGATAACTGAACTGAAAATACATTTTTAAGGTACCTTGGGATCCCATCACATACATATCCTACCGGTGGTCTTCCACCGACCTCAAACTACTTCTGGGCAAGGTAACATAATAGTTATTTATGCACCTAGGGAGTAAAGTAAGCCATTATTCCCTGAGCGAAAAAGTTGGTTCTTGAGGCGAAGCCGAAGGAACCATGGTCCCTAAATCCCGTGGCGAAGCCGAGGGAATTAGACTCTTTAATTCCCGAGGCGCAGCCGAGGGAGATAATTATCGCGAGGGGAATACAATATTTTATCTCCAGTAGGAAGAAAATACACATTTTCGTCCATTGCACGGTTTTTATTTATTATTTTAATAAATAACAATAATTATTAGCACTTTTAATAGCAGATATAAGAAATTCAATATTAAAAACAAATAAGAATTGGAATTAAACTCAAATAGAAGGTTATTTAGATGCAGGTATAAACTTATAAACAAAGGTAAACATGGTCAAAAAAGCGCAGTGCCGCCAACCTGATTTCAACAACTTCATTACATTTGCCATTCATTTTCTACTGTTTATAAAATAATTAAGTTGCAATCTTTACTTTTTTGCCCTACTTTACTTTTTCGCCCTACTTTTACTTTTTCTCCCTACTTTTTGAGTTCAGGGATGAAAAGACCTGTTTTAGTCCCTCTAAACTAATTCAAAATCATAACTTTTTGTCCCTACTGGAGATAAAGGTTATTTAAGGTATTTCCAGAAAAAGAAGATAATAAAAAAAGAACCTACACAGTTTCCCTCCAAAACTTAAACTAGAATTGGCGCCATAATTCAAATATAACACATACCACTTCTAAATTAATTTAAAATAATTAAATATTAAAAAGGGGTATATCCCAAATAAGTATGTTACAACTTGGTGGTTTTTAAGGGCGCTCTTCGTCTTCGATACGGCCAAATTAGCCGATCCGTGAAAGGTATAACATGTTAATTGCATTTCCGGCGTAAGTGCATATTATTGCATATGTTTTGGAATTTTCAAATATTCTACCTTTTGAGAGACATTTTTGAAAAGGTGCTTATTTTATAATATTTCTAGACAAACATATATTATTTCCAAGGCACCATAATCTTTTAAAGAATAGAGGGTCACTGTCTAAAGGGGCACGTAAATTCCTGTCCTTGTACCCATAAAGGGATTAACCAGTACCTACTGGCTGATACCCTATGGATGCTGGTTTTTATTATTTGTCGACTTACTATTGGAAAAGCTAATGGCGATGATTCATAGACTGCTACCCTTATTATTATATTATATCTAGAATGATTTCGTTACCCCCATTGAATGCACATTTTATAAACATGTATGCCTAATTTATATGAAATTTGTCCAGACGTTATCTTCTAAGCGTCAACTCCGACTACAGGCAGACATTTTTAAAAACAATTTGTTGGACTAAAACGTGTTTATCTACCAACGTCGCTAGTATAAATTATTAAATTATCACAATTACCAAATTTGAAATGAAACCAATGGTTTCTGGTAAATTTTAGTTTCAATCTAATCACAGGTTTGGTTCTCAATAGAAACAATTTAGCATTAACAGTTGGAACTTCCAAACAGCATCCGCTAACAGGATTAACGATTAAAGCAATCAACACAGCATCTCCTCCACCCTCCCCCCTCCACCCTCTACCCTCGCTTGATTTAATGAACCCAAACACAATCAAACTGTATTTTGTAACACAGTGAAATGTTGGCTTTACGAGTATAAAAACAAATTTAATGGTATCCTTTGATCAATCAGCCAATCTGGTGTCAAAGCTCTTTCTAGTTTGTTAACTACTCTGCTATTTAATTTAGTTTTAACTGTTTTCCCTTTGAATTTTGGTTGTTTAAAATGAAAAGTATTTTAAAAAAAAACGATAAATTAGGTTACCAAATATATTATTTTACAAACTTGCCAGATAAAAGTTGTAAATTGTGGATTTTGGGAATTTATGAAAATCTCAAACAACAAGACAAAATATTTAAATTTTAGAACTTTTCTTGATTATTAGCTACTATTATTATCATTAGCATTGAATTAATAAATTGACTATCATGAATTTTACCAATGATTACAGATAAAGTAGTTGTGTAGTCTGTACACGCAAGTGGAGCTTAAACTACTGGTAGATTTCTAAGAAAATTTGCCGACATGATTAGAAAAATTTTGCATTGAGACAAGATTAAAAAAGAAAATTTTAGCTTCGCATTTGGAGGTCTATAATATTTATAAAATCGTAAAATAATTATTTGTCGAAAACGGGTCCGACAATTTCGAGTAAGAAATCTCAAATGTAGTCAATCTAAAAACAATTTTAACGATTTTAAGTTATTTTTTTTTGGTCTACCTTGTTTCCGAGATTGATAAAAATGAATTTATTCCCAATAAAATTGAAAACGTGAAAACTATGGTTGAAGAAGTTGGATAAATATAGCGGTTTGCACAAAGAAAGAAAAATAAATAATAATTATTTAAAAATGTTTGAATTAGTGGCTTATCTAATAAATAATATTTAGGTTATACTTAAAAATTGGTCCGAGACAACTCAGACTCTCTTTCTCATATTATCTGGTTCTCTGATCCCAGAAAACATTAATATATTGTTATCTATATAGACGGATACGCGTGTACGATCTGCTAGCTGTGACTGTGAACCCACCTTTAGCCCCTCCTATGACTATAAAAGTTTCCAAGTGAAGTGAGAGTCCCACCCAGCACTATTCATATTTTTTCTGCGGTTTTAGGGGTAGCACCCCCAAATTTGGGACTATAATTCATTTCTCGAATTCACCACGTGGTATTATTTTTTCTGAACACGTATGCCATTTTCGTCAAAATCGGTCGAGCAGTTTTGGCACAAAGTCAAAGCGTCGGCACAGACGACAGAATGACATTTTTTAAAAACCAATTTTTTTTGTGTAAATCCATCGAAATCTAATATTCGCGCCATCACAATACTTTCTCTATATGTGGGAAAGTAAAAAAGGTTACGTTAAATAAATGTTTTTAAAGAAGGATAAAGGAAATGGACGAAGTGTTGAGTCTTCACGTTAAAATACCTTGCTGATGGAAGGTACACACATTATGTCAACATGAGGTGAGGATAGACGAGCTGATACAGCCAGGATGAGATGGATAAATGGTGATGCAGGGATCCAGTTACTGGCTTATGGTTAGATGGTTGATTGGTTGGTTAGTTAGATGGTTGATGATGTAAGCGAGATAGTAATACTTATCATTCTATCACTGATAAGTTTGGTAAATGGATGATTAGATAAACAATTGATGATAATATGATATATGGTGAAAGTTTTGTTGGACAGATTTTTCTAATACATACGATAATACACTATTTCTATTTTTGCAGTTAAGCGTTATTGTATATCATTGTAAACAAGGAGATAAATGTGTTTGATTAGCTTTTATTCTTGGTATTCATAATTAACGTTTTAAAAGTCAATTTATTTGTTAATTAAATGAGTTGTATAATGACTGGAGGAAAATATAAATTAAATTTGTTTCGGCGTGAAAGCTGTTGGGTGAATGCATGGTGAAGTTTGGTTATTTGTTGGTGAACTCATGCATTGAAATGATGGTTTTAACTTGCTTTGGTTGTTGACTGTAATGTTTGTTGTTTTTAGTTAGGTAGTTAGTTTGTTGCTAATTGCTGTTTAACTTGTTAAAGTGTTTGAGAATACTGACGTTTGTAAAGTTGTTAAATTCGCCGCCGGATCGCATCTCTTATTCATTTCTGTCAAAGTGTCTCACTGCTAGTTTATGAAGTAATATTTGATGGAATTTTCTCATATTAATGTCGCACTAATTGAAAATATCGTTGAAGTTAACTTGTCTGATGTATAAAGTAGTTAGTTTGGATATAAGTGGTAGAAAACTAATATTATTCAATAATTGTAATTGCTGAGTGTAATTAGTTTCTTATTTAAATTCAGGTATACTCTTCTTGGAAAATCTTCTTTTTGATTACTCTTTTCCTACCTTCAGCATTTTACTCATAATTATTTTTACATTATAGTTATAATTACTCAAGAAGATGTTAAACCACAGACATTAATTGCTTACTTCTTCACTCCTTGAATTTGCAGAAGATATAGGGCTTAGGGTTAACCAATAACACGCCTCTATTCTCCTCTACCCAGGGCTGCCTTGTGGCCTGCCTCACTTCAATCCTCCTCAAGTCTCCTTGGATTTACAAATTATACTGAGCTTAGGGTTAACCAATAACACGCTCTATTCTCCTCTACCCTGGGCTGCCTTGCGGCCTGCCTCACTTCAAACCTCCTCAAGTCTCCTTGGATTTACAAATTATACTGAGCTTAGAGTTAACCAATAACACGCTCTATTCTCCTCTACCTGGGCTGCCTTGCGGCCTGCCTAACTTCAAACCTCCTCAAGTCTCCTTGGATTTACAAATTATACTGAGCTTAGGGTTAACCAATAACACGCTCTATTCTCCTCTACCCTGGGCTGCCTTGCGGCCTAGCTCACTTCAAACCTCCTCAAGTCTCCTTGGATTTACAAATTATACTGAGCTTAGGGTTAACCAATAACACGCTCTATTCTCCTCTACCCTGGGCTGCCTTGCGACCAGCCTCACTTCAATCCTCAAGTATGTTAAATATCCAATCATCTCAATGTAGTCAACTGTCCCTCTCAACTTATGTCGACCTTTGTGTCTCCTTTCTTCTGCTCTTCATCATCTCACCTTCTTGACTGCTCTATCATCTTCTAGTCTTGTAAGATAACCAGCCATCACAGTCTGGGCCCTCTTAGCTTCAATAACTAGATCCGGCTGCCCATACAATTAAACTTACTCTTTTTTAAAGTTCGTTATAGTTATAATGTCGCTTTAGGTCTTCCGGTGGTGACCGCGTCTCGTAGGGTGTTTCCTTCAGATGTGAACTATACACCTAGGACGCCATGAACACCCCTGAAGATGCTTCTAGCATTAGGAGCGAAACGTTGAAACTTACACCCTTCGAGACAGTGGTCACCACCGGAACACCTAGAACTTCATTATAAATCTCTTTTATTAATTATACCTCATTCTTTCTATTGATCAGAATTCTTTAGTTTCTACCATAAACGATTGTTCTCAACTTCGTAGCAACTCCCCGTCTCTACGTTACAGGGCCCTTATATCTGCTCCATATATCATTGGTCTAACTTGTAAGGGTGAATTTATGTTCCTCAATACACTTAGTGATTGATACTGGATATACATATCCTACACTACAGTGTTTAGACCCGCGATACAGTTGTACCTCTGTAGATCATTCCGTTTTGTCTCGATTGTGATTGTATGTATGCCTCCTGTACTTATGTCTTATGTGAAATGTTTGTTTAAATTATATAATATGTTTACAACTATTTTGTGTCCTTATTTTATTTTAGAAGCACCCTTTCAAACTACAGGTGTGTAGATTCTCAGCTTCGAGTTTCTGTTCAAAACATTGCAATTGAAAATTATTTGAAGAACAAAGCAGATTTCACAGACAGTAGGTAATCATTGAGAAGAATAAATGGAACCTAGACACTTTAAAATTTACCTAATGGAAATAATTCTATACAATAAGTCGTTTGTTCAGTAACATGTATGTACTTTCTGGATTGCAAGATTAATAACGTTGACAAATGTTCATTTTAAAAATATTTAATCCCTCAAAGACAATCTTAAGAATGTGTGAAAAGAATTTAGGATCTTCTTGACGGATACACATTCTCCTTGTTAAAAGTATTGAAACTCTTTTGAGAATTACTGTAGTATTGTCACACCATTTTCGTCTCTGTTTTTTAGTGAACACTAAAAAAAAAATAAAAACCAAACAGATGGTTTGAAGACTTTTTTAGTTATGGAAATGTAAGTAGCATTTTGCATGTGAGTGTGAAGTTTGCACCCGAGCGACAGCGAGGGTAGTAAAACCACACGAGCACTGCAATATTCCGTTTTCGCACGAGTTGCGTACCGTACTTTATCTACGAAAAAACTGTCTGTATGTTAGTTCGTATCTCTCTCTTGTTAAAGATGACTTTAATTCTTGAGTTGTATTTTTTGCCAAATTAATTATTTCTGGAGGAGTATTATTCTCCACATTTTCGTCAAAGTCACTTGATTCACTCATTGTTTTTCACTAAAAACTCGATATAAACAGTTTCTTTAATAAAAGAACCGGAAATTAGTTTTGTTAAATGTAAACAAAGTCGCTTATCGTGCGTAAAGCTGAAGAATTCCTCTTCTTTACCGCCCTAGGGTGGTGAAGAAAAGGAATTCTTCAGAACTATGAAACGCGCATGCGCAATGAATAAAGTACGTAAAGAATCACTTTCTACGCATCTAAACAGAGATACAATGTTTATATTTCGTATCAATCGTAGATAAATATAATTATTTTTATTTTCACACAGGTGAAAATGTATAATGCTAACATTACCGAGACTTAATTTAAGGGAATGAAGCGAAAAACTCTTAAAGATGCCTAATAAATCACACCTGTTTCCATTATTCGTGCATTTCGTTGCTCTCGAGCTTACGGAAGGTAATGGAAACTATGATTGTTCCGAATAAATGCATTTTTTTATGTATCACATTTCAAAAATTCAAAGACAGAAGTGTTCTTTATATATAAAGTTTGATTGCATCTTTACTTTTTGACATTTTTATGTTTAGGCTATGGAACATAAGTCAAAAACGTTACGTTACTTTTAGCTTAAAAACTCAGAAAAGTATAACAGGGAGTTAAAAAGCTATAGGAGGTGTGTAATTCAGTCTCCAGCTGTTGGGCCTCTCTCCACCGCACGTCATAGGGCCGAAGAGAGTCGAAAAGATTTATATGTGTGACAGGGAGTTAGGAAAGTACAGGAGGTTGCCATCAACTCTCAGCCCTCTCGGCCCTACCTAGTATGAAGGCATATTAACAATTCGTAGAAGGCGTGCCGGCGCCTTTGAATTCAGTATTTTGTAATTAAGCCGCGGCAGTGCCGGTGTGGAGATAAGAATAAAAATTATCTTCCATCTACTTTTATCAATTGCTTGAATAAATTACCGATTTTATGTCGGTAGTTTACGCAGAGCGAAAACATGAAAATGTCTCACTGTCTTGCGGACTCGTATGCAAGAAGTATTTTATTTTACAATTAGTACAAACTTAAGACACTCAGATTGGCCAATCGTATTAAAAAAATCAGGGAACATTCAGACGTCAGGGAACATTTTTGCTTTCGTGTCTGTCTGTTGGTTTTTCAGTCTGTTTGTCTGAAGAAATTTTGACTCTATCAACCTAAAATATTTGTTTGTTTTATTGTGAAATAGAAATGCGTTGGATTTGTTTATAATTCTCCCTTTTATAATGATCGTGTCTATGGTGTATTATTAATTTGATCCTTTCTATTCTCTTGCACTATTCTGGACTCTAGACCTCTGATTATATTTGAACTCACTAAATCAGTTCATATACCTTGCAGATTCTAATCTCTACATTAACTGTTGCAATCTAGAGAATTCCATTTCTAGCTGTCTTGCAGTAGTGAGTTACATGGAAATGAATTAGTTGGGTCACTTAGTATGCAGGACACAGATCTCTTACTTTGATATAATCTTCTGTTTCATTCACATTCCTGTAATATATTGCATACATTTATACAATATTAAATTTAATCTCTGTGGAATAATATTTTGAGAGATTAATCTGATACTAATGAATTCTTTTATAAAGCCACAATGGTTAGGATTTGTTTTTCCTATCTCTCTTTATTTTCAAACCAAGCAAACGCAGTGATTTGACCAGTTATAGTTCTTAACTGAACTGATTCTATTCTACTTTTTCTCGTTAGATTTTATGCAAAATTTATTCTTAGAAGTAGCTAAGCAAAGCTTCAAGAACGATTATTATGGGTAATCAAATATATATTAACGATATACAAGAATTAATTGACATTAAGGCAAAAACGTAAGTGAATAAAACACGAATGAGACCTGTTTTTTGAAACATAAAATAAAATAAAATTTTAACCTTTCCCCTCAAAGGTTGTATTGTGTCGCACCTTCGAGAGGGCAGAGTCCCATAAGTTTTTTAACTTTGCCAGTATCATTTTTCCAAGTCCCTGAGTGACATCTGCCGGCATGTCTTCGGTTTTCAAATATTTTACATTGACGCCGCCATTCCTTAGAGCTTCTCGAATTAAGTGATGTCGAACGTCGACGTGTTTTTTACGATGGTGGCCCTCGTTGCGAACCAAGCTTTTTTCTTTTTGACATTTTCATGTTTAGGCTATGGAACATAGCTCAAACTCAAAAACGTTACGTTACTTTTAGCTTAAAAACTCAGATATGTATAACGGGGAGTTAAAAAGGTATAGGAGGTCTGTAATCCTGTCTCCAGCTGTAGTGCCTTCCCCTACCGCGCTTCGTAGGGCCGAAGAAAGTCGAAAAGAGTTCCACTGCTAGCAGGGAACTAGGCCGTTGCAGGAGGTACTTCATAGTTGCATAGTTTAGTATTGTTTAATCTCGAGTTTTTACCTTCGTTATAGGCCTGTTAGCTTGACCATTGACAGGTTGGTTCCCTTCGCGCCTTGTTCCCTCACCTTGGACTCACTCTTCTCCCCTCTTATGTATGTAATACCCTGTATCGAGTAATTTTGTTATACTATAAGTTATTGCATTTACTATAAAAAATATGGGTGAAGAAGCTAAAATATTACTTCTTAATAAACTTGAAAAGAATAAAAGCGCTTTTTTTCTTCGTACACAACATATGTTCGATTTAATTCCTAATATACAAACGCGAAAACTGAACGCTTTATTTTTTTTTTACATTTTCATGTCATTACTTAGGCACATAAACTCGAAAAATGTTACCAAAAAAGACTAGTATGGAAGCAATTTTTTTAAAAATTTTTATTTTAACCAAAAATAAATATAATAATAATAATAATAATAATAATAATAATAATAATAATCTTAGTAATATAATATTAAAAATTATTTAAATAAGTTTAAACACGTTAAAATTGAATTACACATATTAATTATTTGATATTCAATACTAAAATTATATGGTAGAATCAGCTAGTAGCTGTGTCATATATTGAACAGTATTGCCAACTGATGTATTATATAATGCATTAGTTTCTCTATGATTTAGAAATTATGATTTCACCTTTAACCTGTTTGTTTGTTTACTGATATGATAAATTAACATGACAACTGTTGTGGAGGTTACATTGTAGATTCAGATATTAAACCAATGTTAATAAATAAAATTGTATATTCAACCACAACCTTACTTACTTGTGCTTTCTCTTGGGTAACACTGGAGGGAATCGAGAGAGTTCATGTTTTCCTAATTTTCCATTACTCCCTGTTCAACCAGACTGGAAGCAATGAGTAACTTTCCTTCCTGTAAAGTAGAGAAAAAAGTTTACTGAAAATAATAGTTATTTATGCACCTAGGGAGTAAAGTAAGCCATTATTCCCTGAGCGAAAAAGTTGGTTCTTGAGGCGAAGTCGAAGGAACCATGGTCCCTAAATCCCGAGGCGCAGCCGAGGGAATAACTCTAATAATGGCACTTTACTCACGAGGTACATACAATACTTTATCTCCAGTAGGAAGAAAATACACATTTTCGTTCATTGCACAGTTTTTATTTATTATTTTAATAAATAACAATAATTATTAGCACTTTTAATAGCAGATATAAGAGATTCAATATTAAAAACAAATAAGAATTGGAATTAAACTCAAATAGAAGGTTATTTAGATGCAGGTTATAAACAAAGATAAACATGGTCAAAAAAGTGCAGTGCCGCCAACCTGATTTCAATTTAGCCATTCATATTCTACTATTTATAAAATAATTAAGTTGCAATCTCTACTTTTTTGCCCTACTTTACTTTTTCTCCCTACTTTTCGAGTTCAGGGATGAAAAGACTTGTTTTATTCCCTCTAAACTAATTCAAAATCATAACTTTTTCTCCCTACTGGAGATAAAAGTTATTAATTATCTTACCAAAGATAAATTTGGTAAGTTTACTTGTCTGCATATTTGTTAAAAAAACAATACGCTTTAGTGGATCAATTACCTTTGCTTAGTAATAAATAAAATACATATATGGTGTATATGTATGGGAAACTCATTTGAAACGAAGCTCCTTACGCTTTTCATTAAATATAAATTATAAAATCACACTGCTAAGTATACGATGCTAACTACATTTACATAGCGGAGTTAGAAAACAAACAAAACTAAAAGTAACTAACTATTTGTACTTAAAAGAAAAAGTAAAATTAAAAGAAAAACTTTTTTTTATCATCTTTTTAATAGTCTTGCAATAAATATGTATTGAATATTGAGAAAAAAGTTAATCACGATGAGTTGATAGTTAATAAGAGGAAGGTAATAGTAGAGTAAGTGAACAGGACTATTCCCTAACCCTCACGCCTACTCCATTAAAAATATTATCAAATACATCACTTCACTACACCAAAACTTCTGCTTGTATCAGGTTGAAATTTTACATGCCTGTTTCAATTGTACTTTAGACGATGTGTATGAAGTTTTATTAAAATCCTTAGAGGTGGTTGGAGGTGGTTAGAGGTGGTTAGAGGGGAACACTAGAACGTAAGATATCGGTAAAAATCTTTCTTTTATCTATTTTTAACGTGTTTAGATCAGCTTTTAAGTGTTTACCGATCTTTAACACTTCATTGCGGTGTCGGTGTTGGTTTTACTTTAAAAAAATAAAAAATAAAAAGTTGTTTGTCTCATTAAATCGACAAAGTTTTTTGCTGTCCTAAAATTCCAATTTTAAATTTGAAGCTCACGTTTACACGAGCGTTGCTCGTGAACACTTGGGTGGATAACCTAGACAAGGTTATACAAACACAAACTCGTCCTGGGCCTTGGTAAAATGAACATGTATACGAAATTTCAACTAAATCGGTCAACTTTTATTTAAGTTATCGTTATTGGTCGATTTCGTGACGGTGCTTTTTTCGAATTCTCCCCCGGGCCCCAGACGCTGTAACATGCCATAAGGAACTTCGTTCCAAAAAGTAGGTAATATAGTTCCCAGTGTATTTTTGGGTAGATATTTTATATACCAAATTACTTCTCTAGATTATCTGGTTTATTTATAAGTATAGAATGGGTTTAGAATGGTTTGCATTAAAGAGCACTTGTGTGCTCTTGGTTGCCTCGCTGAGCAAGTCTTGTAGAGCTCTTCATTGACAATGACTAATGACTGAAAGAAGGATTCAGTTGGTTTTACTCGCTTCTTGCTTCCAAACCCTTAGTGGGAGTAAATAGAACCCTCCACCTTGGGATAAGCTTCCAGCCTTGGGCTCCTAACTTGAAAATCCTTCTATACAATCACCGAATTATACTGCGGATACGACGGCAGAAACCTTTCTTAAGCTCTCCTTTTTACTCTACCCGTATAACAATCAAGTTTAAAATAATACATCAAACATACATTAGGCTCTTATATCATCGTATAAAGAAATTTATAATAAATATAACTTTTACGATTTTATTGAAAATATTATGTATTTATTTGTACATCCTAATACAGAAAAATGAAAGCCTAATTTATTGTGAAAATAAAAAAAATAGTCTACCAATTATTGTGGCACATAGCTTCCTCGCATCCCATTTTGTATTAATTATTGATTTGATTCATTAACAACACATT
This sequence comes from Gerris lacustris, assembly GCA_951217055.1. Classification (NCBI taxonomy): domain Eukaryota; kingdom Metazoa; phylum Arthropoda; class Insecta; order Hemiptera; family Gerridae; genus Gerris; species Gerris lacustris. The sequence continues at coordinate 57,489,626 of OX578284.1, forward strand.
ATTGTAAATTTTATTAAACTTTCACCATTTTTAAATCTGTCAAATCGTTTTGATTTATTACATTAATGGAAGTATTGAATTAACAAAATTTAAAGAGCACAGATGCTTGAAATCTGGGGCTATCTGTGGGCTACTTTTGACAAACCATCCAAATTTCTTAAAAGTCAGATTACTTTTATAAATCAGAGTACTTTTGAAGATGTAGGTGTAAAAAAGTGTGTGTCTGTGCGTATGTGAAAGAGACACAAATGGGCGCAGAAGGTTAAAACTAATACGGGACCAATAATAGGCTAATTGTGACCTACTATTAAATTTTATGGAAATTGCACGTGTTTTAGGTTTCTGTACAAAGTACAAAAAGAAACCTTACATAACGGCTCTGCCTGTCTGTCCGTTGCGTGTTTCAATTCATAAACTACTATAGCTAGGAAAATGAAATTTGGCACACCTGTGCATCTCGGCATTTGAGACATCTGGACACATTTTGGATTTTTCACACTTAATATTTTCAAGATAGCGGCCAATAATGCGGGCGACTAAAGAAAAAACAGTTTTTAGTCACCATGACATGTTATATATCAATTTAAAGGTCTTGAAATGAAGAAAACGAATATGGAACTATTAAAATTTTACACGTTTATTTTTAAGATGGCGGGCGACTAAAAAATGTTTTTAGTAACTATGACATATTATACATCAACTTAAAGGTCTTGAAGTGTAGAAAAAGAAATATGTAATTATTAAAATTTTCAAGATGGCGGCCAAAATGGCGGGTGACTAAACTTAAACATTGTTTTAGTTACCATAACATGTTATATATCAATTTAAAGGTCTTGAAGAGTAGAAAAAGAATATTACTATTATAATTAGTGTAATTATATTACACTTAATAATTTTAACTTTAATGTACAGAAACCGGCGATTATCTCCCCACTTACTTACGTGAAGCGCGCCTTACTTGTTTAATGTATGTTGTGAAAAAATTGAGCTGCAGACCGACAGACCGAAAGTCAGACATGGAGCCGAAAATGATCCTTGATGTCTTAAACGGATTACTGTCTTGGAATTTTTTTAATTCGGAGACTTAAAAGTTTTCGTTATTTAGAAGTATCACATAGGATCAGTTACCTTAGGTAATCTCGGAAGTAAAATCTTAAAAACGTATATAAAATATTTCTAAGACAAAATAAAATATTAAATAATAAAGTGAAGTTGAATTTTGTTTCTAAAAGGTTTAAAGATTCAGCATATTCGTTACTAAGTAATTGCAAGACATTGATGTGAGCTAAGGATAACAAGGTTTACAGTGTAGAGAATTTCCAACAAGTCTTAAGGAGTAAGTATGTTACAAGAGTTAAGAGAATTAGAGGATGTTAGCTGTGTAGGACACGTGCTGCTAAGTATCCGAGTGATTATAGCTCCATTACATTACATCTCAGGCTCCAGCTCCCATTACAGCTTAATCTTTATCTTCGTAGCCTTCAACCTAGATAAAACCATCTCATTCAATACCCGAGAGAGAAACGCAATCTTAATATTTCCTAATGTTCTCGTACTTTCAAAGCACTATTAGATTCAACTTGCTGTAAGAATCTCAGCTTTTATTTAAGTAATTCGAGTGAATCGTTAGAACTTAATAGTTTGCAGAGAAGAGTAAATTAAAATCTTGGTATAATTACATAATTTCTTTCTGTAACTTATAGCCGTTATATGCTCTCATTTCACGGACATTAGTTCTTTAAAGGAACCCCAAAACGATCAATCGGATTGAAAATCTGGCCTAGAATATACAATCTGATTGACCGTGTAGGGTCATGATTGATAGATCGATGAATGTGAATGTGTGCTACCATGCGCTAATCTAACTTTACAAGAAGGTGGACCGTGAAGCCGAGAATGATACAATGCTCGCGAGGCTCATTTCGTAAGAAGTAGAAGAAGTTTGAACTATTTAATAAAAGTGGCGCAGGTCTCGACGATCAGTATGTACCCAGTCTGTGCTATTTTGATCGTTCAAACAAACCGAATCCATTCTCAAGTAGTCTTTATAATCATCAGGATAACTTGTTCTGCCAAATTCTTTTTTTCGTTTCTTTTTAACACAAACTGATATTTGCAGAGTTAGAAGGACTCATGACACTAAAACTTCCTTCCTGTTTACCATCACAAACTACACTTAAATTATTTTATCTGACTAAAAAACTTAAGAATTGATGGCACTTTTATAGAAAAGGCCCCCCCCCCCCCGTACTGGTACGTGAGAGTCGAAACAGGTAGGGTAGAGGTCGGTTCTACGGTGAAGTAGTAAGGGGGCGCTCTGGTTCGTCGCCTGATGCCGTCGTACCGTAGAGGCGTTTGGCTTGAAAGTATCGGCTAGAACTTTTCTTTTTTCTCCAACCAACTTTTTTTTGCTTGAACTCGACGCTCTTATATAGGCCCGAGGTCGAAAGGCAGTCACCTTATTCGCGCGGAGCTTTGTACAAGAGAATTTGTTCCGCACCAATCACTGGCAAGACTGAGGTTATATGTTATATAGGTTGGCTTTGTGGCATGAGGGGAGGGCCTGACAGACTCACACTCCACCGGTATCATTGGTGGATCCCAGGGAGGTAAATTTGTGAAATGGTTGATCCCTTCTTATCCTTTAATAAGCAGGATGTTTACCGGGTTTGTATAACGGACCTACCATTGGTGTATGTCTTCAGGTTTTGAAACGAACCTTCGGGCACAAGAAAGAAGGATGTATTGTTCCACTTCTTAACACAATCTAAAATCTCCAGTTCTAGTTATCCTTAAGTGTACCAACCTTTACTGTAAATGCTTTTTCTTTTTGTCCTACTATCATAGAAACATGTATTCTTTTGAGGTTTTACAATTTTCTATTCTCTTTTCGGGTCAACTAGTATGGAAGCTTATCTATGAAGTTGAATTTACGTTATCTGATCTGTTGGAACAATTCTTGATTGTGCTTAAAAGTACCATTCAAAAACTCGTTTGTAAATTTTCGTTCAATCCATATTCTCTTTAATTTAGTTTTTCACGTCTCACTTTTCTTCACAATATTCAACTTCTGACAAAGACGCCTCGGTAAAATGTGAAGGAAGAATATTCCCTCACTTCTTGAAACATTATCATCATCAAACTCTAAACAATTTTATTTATAACCTACTCTTAGTACTTTTAGGCGGATGGATGGGTTCAATGAGGATTTTCATTTCCCTGCGGCAACTTGTATATTTTCGTTGTCTTTCCTTGTTGTTAGAGAGTTAACTCTTTCACAGCAACTTAAATTGTTATTATTTCTACCGACTGACGTAATTGAATTGGCTTCCTAGAAGGAGAGGTGTATCTGATTATTGATATTTTAGTGCTTCGTTTGAAGGGTAAATGATCAAAGCTTTGTTGTTCATTTTTAATTTTTCTTTTTAATACGATTCATTGTTTCGACGTCATTTTGTTTGACAAAGTTTTTCTTTAAACAAAGATTGAAGAGCTGTTTTTTATTTCTATCGAAAAATCTTTATATATTGCTTGGTGAAACTCTAAAAGACGACACCCTACCCCACACAGAGTAATGGTAAAGTAGAAAGGATGGACTGATTTCTAAAAACTGCTTTATAAAGGCCCACAACAAACTAAAATGGACAGACTCCCTATCATTTACTTTTTTAAAATGTGTTACTCTTAAAGATGAATCAGGAAGTTCAGTAGCTTAATTATTTTACGGAAAATCAATCAAAATTCCAGGAGAATTTTTGTTCAACGATTTACAAACCTATTTTGACTCGCTAAAAATTCTATCAGAACAGTTGACAAGACTATGCAGACAGTGCATGTGCGTAAGGACATGAGAGATTGTAACCCTGCATTTATAAGAATAGACAGAGTTTAAGAAACCGATAAGACTATTCACCATTTTTGATTTTAGAAAGAGAGAAAAAAATATATTATCTAAATTAAAGGACGCCCAGTTATCATATCTGTGCAGGAAATCCGCAGAGGGTTTATTAAAATTATAAAGTGTAGTGTAGATTTAAAAATGTGTACATATTATGTAAGTAAGGTTTATAACATATAAAGAACAAAGAGTAAAGTTGACAAGTAAGCTAGTGAGTCTAGGACGAAACATGAAACGCATAGAGGCTCGTCATAGGAAAACCAACTCTTAAGGCCCACATAAACGATAAAACATTTTGCGCAAAATGTTTGCCCAAACCTAATGTCGGGCAAATGTAGGCCATACACGTCAAACATCATGTTTGCGCAAATATCAAACAGTCCCATACACGGTCAAAATGTTTGCACAAACATTTTGACCGTGTATGGGGGCCTTTTAACGGAGATTATAATTATTAAAAATATTGATACATCATTTAAATAATCGAGTAGTATCTGACGTCGGTGACAATTTACCTTGAAATGATTTGTTATTGCTAAGCTAAGGCAACCACATTTATTATGTTTGTTTTGATTCGTTGGTCTTCAAATAAATGTAATAACTTATCTGAATAAATATATTAATTAATGTACTTAATGTTAATTTTTCAAATTATAAAATTAAGCTCTTCAACACTAATTTAATGACTCGTAAAAAATAAATCGATATAAAGGGTGGCGACAATCTTTATAGATAGAATGAAACCTGCCTACATGGTAGCACCAGACAAACAGAATTGCTGGCTAATGAACCCGTCATATTTGTTAAATTCCCTACGGACTCTTTGTGTTGGCTTAATGCTCATACGCCAATTTTGTTTTTTTCTTTCACATGCGCACAAAGTTGTTTTAGTAGCTGCTATTAGATAAAATGTACTCTGTAAAATGTACTCATCTAATTTTTATGGCTTCGTAGTTTCTTCTCGAAACCCTTATGCCAAGAGTGATGTGTCTGTCTGTACGCCACTCTTTGGTTCATATTTCACTAAATATGTGGTAAACTCAAACCCTAAATGTGGTAAACTCAAATATTTTTATTTTTTTAACTTACGAGTGGGGTATCAAATGAAAGATGCTAATAATTAGATATAAATAAGTTGTATTATTTTATGAATACAAACATTATATAATTGTATGTTAATGCAGTTTGGTATTAACAGTTTTTGTTTTTAAATTTGATGACATAAATATAATTGTGTGTGTGTGTGTGTATCATGTATTATATACATAAATATAGGGAATGCGGTTACCTCAGCTTTTGCCACAATATATGAAATATACAATATCGCTTACAAAAAGTAACCCTTGGTATTTTTTGCCCCAAAAATGACACTTTGAGAATGGCAAGCAAAGGTCCGACTGTCCTTGGGGAAATCACGAAAAAAGAAATTTTCTTCCTCTTTCTTTTCATTTTTCTCTCTTTTTAGACTGGGGGGTCTATTGTCAAATATATAAAAAAGATAAATATACGACTGACCCCTTTACCAACGACTTCTAGATATTGAAAAGGAAAGATGGATTGAAAGGAGCCAGAGGGGAAGGAACGTGCAAAACATTTGAATTCAAAGTCGACTGAAATACTCTAAGAATGAACATAGGATTAAGAATGTAAATTTTTCTCTTTCAGCTTCTTCTACACAAGATCTTTGAAATATTCAGTACTATTCTATATCAATACTGCTATATAATATAATGTTGTGTATTGTATACTAAATTTAAATTTGAAACAAATGACCACGATTTCATACAATGTCGATTTTACGTCACTCTTTGAAGCTCTTCATTCAAACTCTTAAACAGTCTTTTCACTATTTGATCTTTTGTTAAAAATCTTAATTTAACTATTGTTTCTTCCGAGATTACCGAAGGTAATCAAAGCTATGTGATTACTCCGAAGAACGAAAATGTTATATGTCTCGGATTTAAAAAATTCCAAGACAGAAATCCTTCTTAGACATAAGGAAACATTTTTGGATCCGTGTCTTACTGTCGCGCAATTTTTGCGGACCAACATATCATATAAATTACTTGTCTGATCTAATGCAATTTGTATGGAAGGTGATAATTAGCCCATTTGTTTCTCCCCCATGAGCACTAACATACATTTATTTACATCTATGTCTTCAAAAGTACTCATCTGATTTTTATGATATTGTTAAATTTATACTTTAATTAGTAATCAAAACAATTGTGACGTATTTTAAATAGACTGCCAATTGGTATGGTAGATATAGCTTCGCGAGGAAGCTATATGATAGGTTGCGTAACTATTGTATAATCTACGTTATAGGTTGCGAGAACCTATCACGTAGATTATTAATTTTATATTTTATGCATTTACAAGCCATAATTGTTTAATTTGTTTAATTGTTTCCTCCGTTTTTTTTTTAATGTGTCAAAATTGTTTTTATTTTATACTTGAATTAAAGTATCAATTAAGCAAAAGTTAAAGAGCGCAGACGGTACAAAGAAATCTGGGGCTATCTGCGGGCTACTTTCGATAAACTATAAAAGTTTCATACAAATCAGATAAGCACTTTTGAAGCTAGGTGTAAATTAATGTATGTTTGTGCGCATGTGGAAGTGGAACAAATGAGTGCAGAAGGATAAAACTTATATGGGACCAACAATGGGCTACTCATGATCTACCATCCAAATTTCATTAAAATTGGACGTGCAGTTTTTAAGATACGTTGGTTCGCAAAAATTGAACGACAAACCGACAGACCTACCGATAGATAGACACGGAACCAAAAATGATCTCTGATGTCTGAAACGGATTTCTGTCTTGGAATTTTTGAAATCGGAGACCTAAAAATTGTTAGTTCTTCAGAACGATCACATAGCTTCCGTTACCTTCGGTAAGCTCGGAAGCAAAAAAGGGGAAATTGAACAAATTTGACAATAAAAGGTTGTAAAAGCATAAAATTATTAAAGTATATACAACAGAAAGCGAGGAAGCTGTGTTTCACAATAATTGGCAGAATATTTTCATCTTTTGATCAGTAAAAACTTGTATGCTTTGGAGTACGTAAGTTTTATTCAAGTATAATAGAATGTTGAGCTGCATTTTGGAGGAATAATTTTACAGATTAACACATTGACAGTCAAATGAAGAAGTTACGAAGTGAAGCTTACTAGATGTTTTACACGGTGCATATTTACAGCACGAGTAGGCAGCATGTTTACAGAAAGTTCCGTGTGTACAGAAAACAGCACCCCTTTCCTTAAAGCATGCTTTAGTGGAGTGAAACATTCCATAAGGACATTCATGAGGCTAGATATGAAAAGAATATGGAACACTGCTTCAGGTATGCGACAATCAAAAATGATGATCCGGGAACCATCTCAGCATCTTACCAGATCGCTGCTCTCGCTCAAAATGCAATCCTGTCATCTTTTGACAGGATTTCTTAGTGGACACTGTAAGCTAAATCGACATCTACATCTGCTTGGCCTAGCAGAAAGCCCAGGGTGTAGGCTGTGCGAGGAAGAGGCTGAAACCCCTTCTCATCTTATTAGCAGCTGTCCTGCATTAACACGCCTGAGGTGGAGAATCTTTGGCTCAGCCATCCTGCCAATTGAAGAACTAAGGTTACTTCCCCTAAACAAGGTGCTCACTTTCTGTGGGTCTGTCAGCTTGCTTAGAGGATAGGGTACTATAGGATGGACTATTAAACCGGGTTTGCACCTTGGATCCACCCATGAGGTCTTATTGCTTCGGACTTTTTTTTATAAAAAAAAGTCCCCTGGAAAAAAAAAAAGCATGCTTTGAGTAAAGGCAAGCCTTGAACTCGACCAAAGTTAGATATTAAAGCATGAGGTCAAGATTAAGAATCACTGATTATTTCTTAAGTAATCACTTTGATTGGCTTTTAGATTAATATGTTTACTTGTGATGCATGTACTCGCACCTTGTGGACCATGAGAAAGTTTTTACTTTATAGGTGTATTAAACGAATGGGGGTTTTCATGGATGCTTCTTTAAATAGCTGGGTTAGCACGTGCTAGAATGCATAGAATACCTCAGTTAATGTTACCCCCTCTTATTCAAATAACGACCATATAGAATATGATAAAAAACAACCAGCTTTAATAAAAATCTATCTATTTGTCTACGTTAAATTGCTTTACTTTAATCTATACTATTTTTTCATCAATTTAATTCGTTTTAGCTAATGGAGATAGCTGGTCGCTCGTAAATTTAATGATTTAGTTCATATTGACTTAATGGTTTTGAAAATCGAAGAGTAAAAAATATCAAGTATAGTAATTGTCGAGCTACGAACTAGAAATGAATTTTATTTTAGTCTGGTAATGTATTCTGTTTAACCCCTAGTCTAATCTTGTCGAGTGGAACGTGCAGACTTACTGCCCCAATAACTCTCAAGGAATATTACTCGCGAATGTACTTTTGGAAACCTATTACTTCGAGTTACTAGAGCAATTAGGAAGACTACGGTTCACGTATTCGGAAAACGCTCTCTATAATCCTCGTATCGACTTCTTACCCGGATTCGGTTAAGTCGACCGCATTGATATACTCCTCTCGCTACCCTGATCAGACTGCCGGCATTTAGATCCGCCCGGCAATCGGGTTTCCATTTACCGAACTCCGAGTTGGCATTTAGCGGGGCTTTAGAGCGGGGGACGGGGCAGGGGATTAGTTTAGGGTCCGGGGAGCAATTTGGCTTGAAAACGGCGAAGGTAGGTTTGCCGTCGGTCGACACTCCCCCGGGGAGCTCGCCTTTTGTATGGGAAACGGCAAGAGGGCGGTGTATCGGTAACTACAGTACACGGCTCGAGTTTTCGGAATTATGTGCCAAGTTCATTTCTCTGTAACAGTGCGGGCCGCCCTAAATACTTGTGAACTTGTATAAGGTCTGAAATATGACAGCATATCTTTTGCATCTAATTTCTAAATATCTTTCCCAGACAGTTTTTGTTGTGTAATTCATATAGATTACTATATCTATACATCACTTATACCTATATATCACTTATACCTACTTATCACATATACCTTCTTATCACTTATACATATATATCACTTTTACCTATATATCACTTATACCCATATATCATTGTTGTAAAACGTGTTTTGCATAATTTACTTTGTTCCGATCACAATAAAATACTTGATATTTTGAAGATTAAGAACTAGTTAAAAGTAGGCGTGCTATAGTCAACCGCATATAAACCAACATATTTCCATAAGAGATTATACTTTCGCATCAAATTAACGGCGTTTATTCTTCTTATTTCATAATTTAATTTTCCCCTTTATTTTATTTTTCATTGTCCAGGAGATAGCGTGCATTAATGTGTCTGACTAACATCAAGCTAGAATTTTCTGTACAAGATAATCTTCTGATGACTTTAAAGAATATGTAGTCGGCTAAGTTCGTCTGCGGGTCATAGCTTGGCAATAGGAAATAGCATTTGAAAAAGCGAACAAGTGGAGAGCGGCCATGTCCTGCCATTTTTGGTGGACAATGCGATTTTCATAATCCTGAGTTAGTAGACAAAATATCAAGTTGATGGTAGTTTGTCACTTAATAGGTGAGCTCTTTGATTTAGAGTAATATTTGACTAACTAACCTATTAAGCTACCTTCAACTTGATTTTTGGCCTACCAAGTTCGTACTCAGGATCATGAAAATCACATTGTCCACCATAATAGGCAGGACATAGCCGCTCTTCATCGGTTTGTTTTTTGGAACGAAGTTCCTTATGGCACGTTCTGGAGCCCGGGAGTGAATCCAAAAAAAAAATCACCGTCACGCAAAAACCGCCACGAAATCTACCGATGACGATAACTTGAGTAAAAGATCACCAAGTTAGTTGAAATTTGGTACACATGTTCATTTTACCAATGCCCAGGCTAAGTTCGTTGGAAAACGTTATCCGCCCAAGCGTTCACGCGTCAAAAAGACGGGGAAAAATGTTAATATGGAAGCCTGTTACTTGACTTGTTTATTTTTGTTATATGTCAAAACGTCACTTGGTCTTGTAAATATCGAAAATATAATCACGGTCTTGTTAAAAGTAAAATTGATCTGTGCTGACGCTTATTTTAATATATTTGGTATATTATTATAATACTGCGGATATAATCCAAGAAATAATTCTAACTTCATCTATTTAATGAGACAAACAACTGTTTCAAATATTCTTTTTAGTAAAACGAACACCAACAATGTTATGAAGTGATAAAGATCGCTAAATTTATTAAAGTGGACCCAAACGTTTTAAATAAAGAAAACAACATATTTACCGATATCTTCCGTTCTAACGTATAACGATTTTAATAAAACTTCTTACACATTGTCTGAAGCAAAATTAAAACAGGCATGTCAAATTTCAACCGGATTCAAGCAGAAGCGTTAGAGTAGGGAAGAGATATATTTTATAATATTTTAATTAATAGGCGGGGTAGGTAGAAAACAGTTCTTTTTCAATCCATCATCCTTTAACAAACATACTCATTAACTATAAACTTATCATGATCAACTTTTTTCTTATATTCAATATATATTTATAGTAAGACGTTTGCTTTAATGATACAAATAATGAGTTTCTTTTAATTTTTCCTTAACTCTTGCTAGGTACAAACAGTTCGTTACTTTTAATTTTGTCTCTTTACTAACTCCGCCACGTATAAGTAGTTAGCAATGTATACGTACTTAGCAGTGTGATATTGTAATTTATATTTAATGAAAAATGTAAGGAACTTCGATCCTACCGGGTGTCCCGCGACACCACACGTATTTTTTTTTAAATGTCTATTGCCGCAAGCTTTGTACCATAGACTAATTCTTAAAGGTATCAAAAGATTAACTTATACACAAAATTCTAGCTTGATGTTAGTCAGACACTTTTTGCACGCTATCTCCTGCACATCACATTGATAACATTAAGAACTAAAAACATCCGACTGATTTTTACAATACATTATGTCGAAGAGGTTAAACTAGGCATCGCGTGGCTCTATCATTGAAGCGAGCGTATAGTAATAAATATGTATTGAATATTGAAAAAAAATATTATTGTGAATCATGATGAGTTGATAGATAATAGGTCTGGTAGTAGTGCAGCGGCTAGTAGTAAGGGAACCACCCCGCATTCTTACTATTCCTCTAACCACACATCTCTATTTCAATATTTATAATTTGTATCTCTTTGCTACAAACAAACTACTGCATGTATCAAATTGAAATTTTGCATGCCTGTTTCAATTGTGCATCAGATGGTGTATATGAAGTTTTATTAAAATCGTTACGTTAGAACGTAAGATATCGGTAAAAAGGTTGTTTTCTCTATTTTAAACGTTTAGGCCCGCTTTAATAGTTTTAGCGATCTCTATTAATTCATAGCGGTGTCGCTGTTGGTTTTACTAAAAAATGTTATTTCAAAAAAATGTTCGTCTCATCGAATAGATGATGATAGAATCTTTTCCCGTCCTGAAATTCAACAAACTCGCCGTAATTTGTGTTCCACTTTTGAACTGCAAGGTATCGGCAAATGTACGGATACGCATATAAGCATTGTGATCAGGTACCATTTACTTACCTACATATTTAAATATTTATATTATTTCTATATTGCCCATTTGAACCTCCCTGACTGTTACAAAGTCAACTTTCGGTCTCTCAGCCATATCCCGTCGAGGAGTCACATGAGACAAAACTTTTAGAAACATTTATGTAAAATTACATTGAAATCAGACGCAGTCGACAGACTTATCTGAGAAAAATAATAATTTATAACACATTTTTGGATGTAGGAGATCTTAAAAAATGTAAATTCATTAACTATTTTTAAATTTTTCATCATAGTTATTTCAAAACAGAAAGAAACATCTAAATTATTATTCATTTATTTTTTTGATTTTTTCTTAATTGTTCCGAAGAACGAAAAGATTTTATGTCTCCGATTTCAAAAATTCCAAGACAGAAATTCGTTTCAGACGTCATGGAACATTTATGGTTCCTTGTCTTTCAGTCTGTCTGTCTGTCGCTCAATTTTTGCGAACATATCTTAATATCTTCAAAAAACTACTCGTCCGATTTTATTCAAATTTAGATGGAAGGTCATAATTAGCCCATTCTTGATCCCATATAAGTTTCAACCTTCTAAAGGTTCTCTAAAGGTTCTCAGGTAGATTGTATCTATTTCGACCTTAAGAAGGCATTCGACCTCGTTAACCATGATATTCTCCTTAAAAAACTTCAGTCCATTGGTTTTTCTCCCCAGTTGTTATCATTTTTCCATAGCTACCTTTCCACCAGAACATGCCAAGTAAAGATAAATAATAGATTGTCATCCGCCTACATCACCACCTCTGGAGTCCACCAAGGCTCTATCCTTGGACCTCTTCTCTTTCTCATCTTCATAAATGATCTTTGTTCTGTTATTAAATGTCCCTTCCTTCTATTTGCTGATGATTTAAAAATATATTTAGACGTCTCCAACGATTCATCCTGCTCTTTCTTACAAACTAATATTAATAACATCTTGTTGTGGTGCAATACGAATAAAAAAAAGGTTGTTTTCTCTATTTTAAACGTTTAGGCCCGCTTTAATAGTTTTAGCGATCTTTATTAATTCATAGCGGTGTCGCTGTTGGTTTTACTAAAAAATGTTATTTCAAAAAAATGTTCGTCTCATCGAATAGATGATGATAGAATCTTTTCCCGTCCTGAAATTCCAATTTAATTTTAGAACCTCTCGTTTACGCGAGCGTTGCGCGTGAACTCTTGGACGGATCACGCTGTCCAACGAACTTAGCCTGAGTATTAGTAAGAGGATCATGTATACCTAATTTCAACTAAATCGGTCAACTTTTACTCAAGTTATCGTCACACGCGTGAACGTTACTGACAGACAGACACGGAGCATATTTCGTTGAATGTAGGAAGCTCGCTACGCTCGCTTCAATAAGTCAAAGTATTTTGACGGTATTCCCTGAACGCCATTTTGATGGAAAACCCCTAAATTGAGAACTATTAAATTCAGGAGAATGGAATTTTACTTTTCCCATTTGAAACTAATATGAAAAGCCAAATTAATTTAAAAATAACTTCTGAAGGAAAATGTACATTAAATGAATTTAATATTAGAAGGTGCTAATTATTTGAGTTGATTAAGTTCCTGTCCACTGTGCGTTATATGAGATTCTCAAGGGCTTTGTCTATATTTCCGAGTCAAGGGAAGTTGATAAAGCCCTTGTTGTGGGGTAATATATTGACTTGGTTATGAGAGGTAGAGGCACGTTGGAATGCAGACTTGCAGATCCCTTTATGAACCTCGTGTGGTTATTTTATTAATTTACAACTATTTACAGTCATATTAATGTGCAGGTATATGGTAAAGAAATATAACTCACTTCTCATAGATGCCATGATTTAAACAAGAATTCATATTATACTTGGTTTTAATTAAAATATCTTTACAACTATTTTTATCGTGAATTAATTATAAATATTGTGCCAATTAGTGTGGCACATAGCTTCCCCACGTCATATATCGTATAGTTTAATGCTTTTAAAACTTATTATTGTCAAATTTATTTAATTCCTCCCGTTTTTTTAATCTGACATAATTGTTTTGATTATTTACACGAATAAAGTATAAATCCCCAAAAAATCCTTGTGCAACAAAATAAGCCACAAAATGTATTAACTAAGCATCGCGTGGCTTTATCATTGAAGCGAGGATAACGCAATAAATATTTAATATTAAACAAATTAATGGTTATAGTGAAGGTACATATGAAAAGAAAACACTTTTACTTGATCAATAATTTTATTGTCAAACCATAAATACATTTTGACTTACATACCGGTTTCGACTTATTCAGTCATCGTCAGTGTAATAGTAATTTTACAAGTCAGGAATTGTATATAAAGGTTAAAGGACGAGGGGTTTGGGGTACAACTAGTAAAATTATCATTACACTGACGATGACTGAATAAGTCGAAACCGGTATGTAAGTCAAAATATATTTATGGTTTGACAAAATTATTGATCAAGTAAAAGTGTTTTCTTTTCTTATCTACCTTCACTATGAGTAAATACCATAAAATCTCAATCAATACTACAAACTAAATTAATAGTTAATTAGTTTAGTATGATGAGTTTATAGTTTAAAAGGATGATTAAAGACTAGGAGTGGCGGGTCTGCTAGCAGATCGACACGCGTATCCGGCTGTTTAGATAACAATATTCATATATTTATGTTTTGTAAACTCTGGAACCGAGATTATATGAAAAAGTTAGTCTGAGATGATATTAAGAAATGAATTTTACCTCCAAATTTGGAGGAACTACCACCAAAAACTCTGAAAGATCGTAAAAACAATTATTTCTCGAAAATGGTTCTGACGATTTTGATTTAAAATAATCTAAAATGTCCATTTAAATACAAATCTAGCAATAAAAGCAATTTTCCCATGAAAAATCTAGTTCCTGAGAAAATTGCTTTAAACGTGGACGGAGAGAGGCCGGGTTCGATTCCCCGCTGACAATAAGTTTTTTTTATGATTAATTGATACTTTTAATTTTGATATAATGTTCAATATTAATTAAATATACCGACAAAAACTCGAAAACTAATAAACAGAAAATACTGGGCTAAGTAATTATGAACTCGTGAAAGTTTGTCTGAGTTTATTTGTCCGATTTTTACTGGTCTTATATTACTTTGCTTTGTAAGTTTCATCGCACATTTCCGTTTCCCCAATTTTGAACCACTTCCCGTGATTCAATCTTCCCCAAATTTTGCACATAGAAAAAACTAAGGTGAAGAGTACAGAAACCAAAAAAAAAAAAAAAAAAAAAAAAAAAATGGCGTCAAATTTATTTGCTTTTTAAGTTTCATTGCACACCTATTATCCTAATTTTGAATCTCTTATCGTCATTCAAACTTCCCCAAATTTTGCACATAGATACAAACTACAAGGTGAACAACTAAGGTGAAGAATACAGAAACCAAAAAAAAAAATGGCGTCAAATTTATTTGCTTTTTAAGTTTCATCGCACACCTATTATCCTAATTTTGAACCACTTATCGTCATTCAAACTTCCCCAAATTTTGCACATAGATACAACTAAGGTGAAGAATACAGAAACCAAAAAAAAAAAAGTTAAACATAAGACCAGGTTTCAAAAATGGTATTTTTATATTAATTATTCTCAATGGTTTTTAACAGTTAATGTTCTTGGTTGTAATCAATTCCTGCTTTTAAAACTTTATCCGAATTCAAATACCTACATCGTGCCGTTGTCACTGTCAGTTACTGTCGTTTAATTATTCCTGTATCGGACTAAACCTTCCTTCAGCCTGATCCAAGAACTAATTCCTAGTCATCAGTTTAGGATGTAGGATAACAAGGATAGACCCTATTTTTTACTTAAACGAATATGTACTCATTTAAATCACTAGTAGTCTTTTTTTAATCTCTTAACGCTGTTTTTGGGCCTAAATTCAACCTCCTGTTTTTATTTGAATACTTAAACCTCCATGCAATTAAATAAATTGAACGTAAACGATAAACCCTCGTAAAAAAAGGAATTCCAGCATTTTAACCCCTCTTTGGTAATCCTAATGATTAACGGTTAAAAATAAATAAATAAAATGTAAAATATAAAATATATTTATTTATTTTGAACTTTATGTTAAAAATATTTATTCCTAAATAATATATGCCTCATTTATAAATAAGAAAATACCTACATACTTTTTTGTAGAGTCAATAGGAACTGAAGATGGTATTTTGGCACTACGCCACTCTAATTAGTGTTTTTATTATTATTTTACTGCTTTATTACATATATTCTGTTCGCTACTATATTTAGAAGTGAAAAAAATAGTATGTATTTATTTATTTGTATACATTTGTAATTAACTAAAAACGAGCCCTTATATTATATTTATGAGATTGGTATGTTGTTTAACATCCTCACCGTCGTAAGTAACATATTTATAAATTATTATATTATTTACTATAGTAGATCTTACAAATGAATAAAGTATGTTTTAACCATATTCCAAATTAATTTACTTCATTATACTCGTAGTAAAACATTATTACAATTTATTTACAATGTATTCTTTTCACTCATGCTTGTTTGTTTACAAAACTTTTCCAAGGTAACCAGGTCTACACTTATAATATAAAATATAACTAAATATGTATTAAATTAGTAATTGTAATAAATAAGTACGTGTGGTGTCGCAGGACACCCGGTAAAAACGAAGTTCCTTACGCTTTTCACTAAAGATAAGTTTTAAAAATCACTCTGCTAAGTATACGATGCTAACTACTTATACAATGACGGAGTTAGAAAAGAGACAAAATTAAAAGTATCTAACTATTTGTACTTAGCGGAGTTTAGGCACAATTAAAAGACAAGCATTTTTAACATTGAAGTGAGCGTCTTGCAATAAATTTGCATTAAATCAAATTATAATTATCAATAACTACGGGAGACACAAAAAATACACCCCCGCACCGGGACTCGAACCACGGGTCCTCCTATTAATCCGTAATCCGTTACAGGTGCTCTTACCGGATTAATAGGAGGACCCGTGGTTCGAGTCCCGGTGCGGGGGTGTATTTTTCTCTGTATGTCTCCCGTAGTTATTGATAATTATAATTTGATTTAAAGTAAAATTTAACCTTTCCGTAGTATGAAAACTACCAAAAACTTAAAAATTTTAATTTCTAATAAATATGCATTGAATATTAATATATGCTCATTGTATCTGATTGAATTTTTACATGCCATGTTTCGATAATACTGTAGACTGTAGGCGATGTGTATGAAGTTTTATTTCGTTACCGATCGTTTTTTTCAGATTCACTCACGGGCTCCAGAAGCTGCAACGCGCCGTAAGGAACTTCGTTCCGAAAAAATCTATGATATAATTTAGCTTTTAATACTCGTAATTTTATTTACCTCTTAATTTATTTTTTAAATCAATTTTCCGGGTACAAACCTTAAATCGTGAAAATCTATCGAATTTTTAGCGTCATCCATAATACTCTCGTTTTTTTAATCCACAAATTGAGATGTTAGGAGGTCTTTAGTAACAATAGAAAATGTATACATAACACTATTTCCAGTGATATTTCTGTTAAAAAGTTTCTTTTATTGGTTTTAATATCATTTATGTGCCAGATGTTAATATTGATAGTTGATAGTTGATAACAATAGAAAATGTATACATAACAATGTCTATCTCAAGTAGTATTTAAGGTAAATAGTTTCTTTTATTGTTTTTAGTATCATTAATGTTCAGTTGTTTAAAACTAAAGTTGGAAATAAAAATGCACCAGTTTCTTGGCTCATTTCCTTTCACGACTTTCTTCTTTAAATTGGATAAGAAGTTAAATTGTTTATGTGTGAGTTTGTCAGTTAATTGTGTGAGTAGCGGAACTGGAAGTGAAGGCTGCTTGTGGTACAAAATAATTGAATTCTCTCGAGATAATGAGAACATACTCGTTCTTTTTATTCTTCTGTTTAGATAGTGCACCAACGCTTTTGCTCGATGCAGTTCAAACGATACGATTAAATTCAATGTTGTAATAACATTTTAACAACATATATTTGTTATATTTTTTTTTTTTTTTTTTTTATTTATATATAACTATTAATAATTAAATGACTTCCGATGAAATATGAGTTCTGACAGTGTTCCTTCGTAGTAAATGGGAGGAGGTGAGGTTTCTGAGAAAGAAGGACGTTCACGGAATAGTACATTACGCGTCTAGTGCGGAAAGTAGCATTTTGCATGCGAGTGTGGAATTTGCACCCTAGCGATAGCGAGGGTCGTAAAATCACACGAGCAAAGCAAAATGCAGTTTTCCCACGAGTTGTGTACCGTACTTCATCTACGATTGTTGGATTTTAATAATAAATTTCAAAAAAATAGACTGCCAATTAGTGTGGCTCATAGCTTCCTCGCATCCTATCATGTACTTTATTGTTTTATTAACATTAAAATTATTGTTATATTACTATATTGTTATATTGATTATTGTGTAAAAACTATTAATAGCTTTTAGCGATCTTTAACATTTTTATCATAGCGGTGTTGCTGTTGGTTTTACAAAAAAATTGTATATATAAAAAAGGTTTGTTGCATTGAATAGATGAAGTTAGATTTTTTTCCCGACCTAAAATTCCAAATTTAAATTTGAAGTTCACGTTTACGCGAGCGTTGTTTGTGAACGCTTGGACGGATAACGTTGTTCAACGAACTCGTCTTGGTGAAATTGGTGAAATGAACATGTCTACCAAATTTCATCAAAATCGGTCGATATTTACTCTAGTTATCGTCACTCGTTTCATAATTCGCGGACACAGACCGACAGACAGACAGACACGAGACCAAAAATTATCTCTGTAATCTGAAACGTATTTCTGTCTTGGAATTTTTAAAATCGGAGACAAAAAAGTTTTTCGTTCTCAAAAGTGAACACAATGCTTCCGTTACCTTCGGTATGCTCGGAAGGAATATTTAATAAACTTCTTGTATGTAAGTTCGTATTTCTCCTTTGATAAAGATGACATTAATTCATTAGTTATATTTTGTGCCGAATTTATTTCGGGAGGCGTATTATTCTCCTCATTATCGTCATATAATCACTTAATTAAACAAACAGCAAATTTTTTTTACTCGTATATATAGACTTTGTATCAGTCTATATATACGATTCACTGAAGATGGTCGAAAGACTTAAACAGTCGTCTGATTATTATATCTATGTTAATTGTGGTTAGACAAATATTTATATTTTAACTTGAACAACTTGTGATCTATTCAAGAGTTAATTATCATCATGTTCGATTACCACAAAATATCGGTCAACACCAATTTTTAAATTATTATTACTTAGCCACAAAGCACAGTGGCTTGTTTCTCATGTATAACTTTAGTTGCGACTTATCATAAAAAATTATATTTCTTTTTCAACTTGATTATCGAAAGGAATTTTACCGTATTTCCAAAATTCTCTAACGATATTCATAGGAAAGAGAAGAAAGAATAATTTGAAGAGGCAATTTGACTAGCGAGTTGATTAAATTCTTGGGTGAGATTGCTAGAAGACTTGTGTAGTAAAGGTCTTGGCTGCCCACAACACCACTCTTCCCAATTCATTAATTTAAGGCTGCGATCATGTTCATCCAGAATCCAATTTTAAAATCTTCATTCATTCTTTTTTACTTTTCCTCACTACTAATAGTAGGAAAAGTATTGTTTTCACCAAAAAATTTGTTTTCGAGATTTCAACGGAATTATCCGTTTTAGGTGTTTTTAAGACCTCCTGAGTGGTTTTCAGCATGACGTATGTATGTGTGTTATCATCGTAGCGCCCGAGGTATTTAACCTAGAGAGTTGAAACTTGGCAGAAAAATCAGTCCTAACTTGTAGTTGTGCCGCCCGGAAAATCAACTTTTTCCGCCATCTTGAACCCAGTTTGCTGAGTCAGCAAAAATTAAAAAAAAATCGTAATAAATCGAAAATGGTCCTGATCGAGTTGAAATTTGGCTCGGATGTACCTCTCTGTATGACAATCATGCCCACTAAATTTCATATTGATTTTGGCCGCCATTTTGAAGTTATACATTTTTGAATTTTTAAACTTTGACGGTTAATAATACTGAAATTACATATAGGTTTTTGGACTTATAGCATATCATTGGAAACGGAAAAAATTAAGGAACAAATATAAAATAAACCGATGAAATTCTATTAATTAGTTTAAAAGTTATGTGAATATAATTATTTATTTGTCCGATAATTTTGATGACGTCAAAGTTTGTTTACATATGTCAAAATACCCCAAAACTTCAAATACATAATTAAATAAAATATAGGTATTAAAATTAAGGTTTTTTTTTTTTGTAAAAATGATAATAAATCAGTTAGTTCAGAACGGTCACCCATCCAAGTACTGACCACGTCCAATGCTGCTTCCTTTCCAGCAGGAGAGGCCACGTTAGTGGCCTCTGAAGTGAGGAAAAGTTCTGAGGTACCCCGTACCCGATTTGTTTTTAGTTTAAAATTTAATCTATTTAATTTTTTTTTACTCTTCATTAATCTTAAACTATTTCACAAAGTACGATAATATCATCACTATTAATATCATTATCAGGTATCTCAATATATATCAGAAACGTGTATTTCTTTGTTATCGGGAAGTTCGGTTTATAAAAGAAAATAATAAGTTCATAGTATAATTTCAACAGATTTAACAAATTAATCACTGATTTTTCAATTTGTGTATTTCAAATTGAATTTTCAAATTCAAAGTTGTAACGGTTTAAGTGCCTAGACAGGCACGGGAGCCTAAATCGAGCCTCGTCGGCGCATGTTCGGTCCACGGAGTGGGAAGAGGCCTCGTAGTGGGGACGGTCACCGGATGACCGAGACAGTTGGTAACCCGGAAACCAAAGTGAACTATTAAATACTAAATCACGGATATCGGTATACCACTCGAAAACCAATCTATATTAAACAAACTCACCGTAATTTGTGTTCCACTTTTGAACTGCAAGGTATCGGCAAAAGTACGGATACGCATATAAGCATTGTGATCAGGTACCATTTACTTACATATTTAAATATTTATATTATTTCTATATTGCCCATTTGAACCTCCCTGACCGTTACAAAGTCAACTTTCGGTCTCTCAGCCATATCCCGTCGAGGAGTCACATGAGACAAAACTTTTAGAAACATTTATGTAAAATTACATTGAAATCAGACACTTTTTTTTTCCGGGGGACTTTTTTTTATAAAAAAAAAAAAGTCCGAAGTAATAAGACCTCATGAGTGGATCCAAGGTGCAATATCCTAAATCAGACACAGTCGACAGACTTATTTGAGAAAAATAATAATTTATAACACATTTTTGGATGTAGGAGATCTTAAAAAATGTAAATTCATTAACATGTTTTTAAATTTTTCATCATAGTTATTTCTAAACAGAAAGAAACATCTAAATTATTATTCATTTATTTTTTTGATTTTTTCTTGATTGTTCCGAAGAACGAAAAGATTTTATGTCTCCGATTTCAAAAATTCCAAGACAGAAATTCGTTTCAGACGTCATGGAACATTTATGGTTCCTTGTCTTTCAGTCTGTCTGTCTGTCGCTCAATTTTTGCGAACATATCTTAATATCTTCAAAAAACTACTCGTCCGATTTTATTGAAATTTAGATGGAACGTCATAATTAGCCCTTTCTTGATCCTATATAAGTTTCAACCTTATGCGCTTATTTGGTTCTCTTCCACATGCGCACAAACATACATTTATTTACACCTACATCTTCTTACTCATCTGATTTTTATGAAATTTTAATGGTTTGTTGAAAGTAGCCTGGAGATAGCCCCAGATTAATTTCAACCGTCTGCATTCATAAAATTTTACTAAATTGATACTTTAATTCATGTGAAAAATAAAAACAATTGTGACAGGTTTAAATAACAGGTGGGACAATGAATAAATTGGGCAATAATAGGTTGTAAAAGCATAAAATAATTAATTTGAAATAATGAAGCTATGTGCCACACTAATTGGCAGATTTTTATTTTTTTCTTAGAAATCTTTCGTATTCGTTCATACGAATAACGTAAAGAAAATTAAGTTACCAGTTTAAAAGAAAATTAAAGTAATTTACAATTTTCAAATTATTGTCATTTTCAAAAAGTTGAAATTATTGTAAGCAGTAGAAAATTGCTTTTTTTAGACGAAAAAGACAGAGAAAAGATCTTAAAAGCTTTCCTTGATTTTTTCTCCTTCACTTGGTAACCAATATATTATCCTTTCAGAGTCTATTCTACTCTAGAAGGATTCTTTATTCTTCCTTCCTTTCAGGTTGCTTGGTTTTTTTTTTCCTTTTAATTCCTTTATTTTTAATACTATCTCAGAAACTAAAATTTTCACATATTCGTAGTATGTTATATTCGTACTTAAATGGACTTATATTTGAGAATTTTTATATTTGTTACGTTGGAATCGTACAATCGTTGTAACATAGAAAATTAGTTGAAATTTATGTCTCAATTTCGTCTCGGGGTATGATTTTTCTAAATATGAATGTCAAATTTAATCAAAATCGGTCCAGTGGTTAAGGCTCTCCGCGTCTGCACAAATGATGAAACAATTTGTTTCTATAAACTTCTTTTTTAAACTCAGAGGGCTTTGAAACGTCTAAATCCATAACAATTTCTAAATCTAATCTTTACTTCATATACATACAGTATGTCCATTCATATATATATATATATATATATATATATATATATATATATATATATATATATATATATATATATATATATATATATATATGTATATAGTATCCCAGGGGAAACACTTTCTTATTTTTGGGTTTCCTAAAAAATAGGCAGTCTTTATAAAAACAACTCCTGCTTGTTCTTGAACCTTCTAAAAAAGTGTTAATATTTCTTAATTTCGTTTACACTGTTCAGTTTGTTAAAAACTTTGAATAATTACCAAGGGTTAATAACTACCCCTATTTTTGATGTTATCGAAAAATATTATTTAGAAAAGTGGCTGAGTATTGCAAAAAATATTTAAATATTAAATATTATTTTATTTTATGAAAATAAAATAAATTAAAATAAATAAATTAATTATTTGTATCAAATTTTAGTTTATTTTATAAAAATAAACTATAATTTAACAATAGCAAATAGTTAACAATTTATTTTAATTATCAACAAATAAGACAAATAAGTTGATACCGAACGCCAGGTTTATCAGCGTAGATGAGCTAAAGAAAAGAGTTACATAGGTCATTGCCAAGACTTTATGAATAAAATCAAATTTGTGCAAGAAAAAGGGAAATACAATATACAAGTGATATGTGATCATTTTTTTTTTTTTTTTTTTTTTCCATCACTGTTGAGATAGTTGTTTTCTAATAAGCTGTAAATATTAGAATTATTATTATCAATAATTTTCTTATGTTAACTTATTACTTGCTGAGTTTAAAGTTATTTATTTTACTTTATCTACGATTGATACGAAATATAAACATTATATCTCTGTTTAGATGCGTGGAAAGTTATTCTTTTCGTAGCTGTATTCATTGCGCATGAGCGTTTCATAACCTGCGATAAGATGAGGAATTCCTGGGACATAGCTTGGCAATAGGCATTTGAAAAAAAAAAAAAAAACCGGTGGAGAGCGGCTATTTCTCGCCGATTTTGTGGACAATGTGATTTTTATGATCCTAAGTACAAAATTAATTAGTTGACTGAAAATCAAGAGACCACTTTGATTTGAAGTAATATTTTAATAACTAACCTATCAAGTGACAAAATAACAAATTTGGTACTCAGGATCATGGAAATCACGTTGTCATAAAGAAAGAGACATGGCCGCTCTCTACCGGTTTGTTTTCTTCAAATGCCTATTGCCAAGCTATGTCTCGTAGACCAACTAATTGCCGACCATGCAGTGGCGTATCCAGCGGGTAGGTCTGGAGGGGGCACATTCTAAGTTAGCTTAGATTGTGGGGGGGGGGGAATTTGAAGTGGAAACAAGAAATGGGAAGTACTTATTCAACAAAGCATCTGCCGCCCCCCCCCCCCCCCTCTCATAATATGACCTCTCAAAACAGCGCTTTTATGCATTTCTGAGGTGAAATTGATTATGAGGTGAATGTAAAAAATATGTTTAACTTTTACAAAATTCTAGCATTTTTAGTCAGACACTTATTTGCAGACTATCTTCTGGACTAGTCGTAAAATAGAATTATATTTCATATTAATTTACCATTCTGAACCACTTTTCAGAATAATATTTGTTGATAACTATCAAAACTAAGAATAGGTTATTCTTGGTAATTTTTTAAAGTTTTCAATAAATTGATTGACCTTTGTACACAAAATCAAGAAAATATTATCATAATTAGAGATTTAAGAAACACTAATAATTAGGTAGGAATTTATTTTTTAGTTTATTTGGTAAGAATTTTAATAAAGAATACATTTTTTAGAAAACCCAAAAATAAGAAAAATCCTCCTCTTGTGTTCGCTATCTTGGGACGCAGAGTATAATTTATTCTCTATCATAGATTATGAGAAAGTAAAAAATAATAGTAATAGTACATAATGCGTCGAGTGCGGAAAGTAGCATTTTGCATGCGAGTGCGGAGTTTGCACCCGAGAGATAGCGAGGGTAGTAAAACTACACGAGCAATGCAAAATGCCGTTTTCGCACGAGTTGCGTACCGTACTTTATCTACGATTGTTAGATTTAAATAATAAATACAGAAAAAAATAAACTTGCTGTATGTAAGTCCGTATCTCTCTCTTGATAAAGATGGCATTAATTCATTAGTTGTATTTTTTGCCGAATTAATTATTTCTGGAGGAGTATTATTCTCCACATTTTCATCAAAGTCACTTGATTCACTAATTGTTTTTCACTAAAAACTCGATATAAACAGTTACTTTAATTAAAGAACAGCAAATTAGTTTTGTTAAATGTAAACAAACTCGCTAATCGTGCGTAAAGCTGAAGTATTCCTCTTCTTTACCGCGCTAGCGTGGTAAAGAAGAGGAATACTTCAGAACTATGAGACGCGCATGCGCAATGAATACAAGTACGTAAATAATCACTTTCTATGCATCTAAACAAAGATATAATGTTTATATTTTTCGTATCAATCGTAGATAAAATATTATTTGATTGTTGGGATAACAACTCGTGACATTTAATCATTTTCCAAAGTTAAAAAATCGTTTGTTATAAATATTGTTAGAATATTTTATATGGAGCTAACGTTTTTATTTCGAACAAAGCAAGTGCGCTATTTGGAGAATAAAATCTTCTACAATTTTCCCGCTTATTACCATTTTCAAACTAGTATAAAATCGGTTCTTTTTTTGACGAATAAGAAAAAAGAAATAGAATCTTAAAAGCTTTTCATGTTCAGTTTGTGTTCTCTCAGTTTCAAATAATGTAATCTCTTTTTAGAGTGAAACAAGTTCTTATTGGTTCGCTTTATTTTTGTAATATTTTACCGCTGAAGAGTTAGAAGGTTATTTTGTTTACTTGTTTTTTTTATCGTTCCTTTTCTTTTTATATTTTCTTCTATTTATCTTTATTGTGAAACGTATCTTCTCTTCGGAAGAGTTGTATATTGCTAAGATATGAGAGTGAAACGTAAAACTAAAAGGCGCATGTATAACATGGTAAAATCATACATGTTTTTCGTTTGAGACTTGACATAGATAATTTATTGCTTTCAGTATAACCTATAGAAATAAGAGGTATATATTATATATAGTATGATGTTCAATGTTGAAAAGGAGGAAAAAAGCATTCAATCGGAGAAAAATTGATAAACTTCAAGTCGAGAAGGATATATAATATTAAATTTAAATGTGGAATAACAGTCTGGGGCAGAATCCGATTTGCATGTAAATTTAGAAGAGAGAATATTTTAAATAGTGAGAAATATGTAATGAAAACATATAACTCTAAACATATATGTAGGTTTTATGTTGCTTTATACATTCCATGTTAATTATGCTTCTCTTAAATTATTCTTTTATAAATTCACAAACACAAACTCATTCTCACACAAAATTATTTATATATATAAATATATGTATATGTTTAAAGTATTACGCCACCTTGACAAGTATAGTAGTATTGCAACTCTATTTTTCACCCTATTTTATATACTGAACAGTACAAGTAAATTTAAAAACTAAATTGATATTCTGAAAGATTATTTAAGATAAGGTAATTCAAAAATAGGTTAGAGGTTAGGTGATTTAAAAAAATAAAATGCGTGCGGTGTCGCGGGAAAACCGGTAGGTACAAAGGATCCTTACATTTTTCATTAAATATAAATTATAAAATCACACTGCTAAGTACGCATACATTGCTAACTACTTATACATGTCGGAGTTAGAAAAGAGACAAAATTAAAAGTAACGAACTGTCTGTACCCAGCAAGAGTTAAGGAAAAATTAAAAGAAAATCATTATTTGTATCATTAAAGTAAGCGTCTTACAATAAATAAATATTGAATATAAGAAAAAAGTTGATCATGATGGGTTTATAGTTAAAGTGTATGTTTGCTAAAGGATGTTGGATTGAAATAGGACTGTTTTCTACCTACCCGGCCAATTAATTTAAAATATATCTCTTCCCTACTCTACAGCTTCTGCTTGTATCAGGGTGAAATTTTACATGCCTGTTTCGATTAAAATCACGATACATAACGATTAAAATCGTTATACATTAGAAGATATCGGCAAAAACGTTTTCTTTATTTTAAACGTTTGGGTCCACTTTAATAAATTTAGCGATCTTTATTACTTTAATATTAAAAAAAAAAATTGTCTCATTAAATAGATGAAGTTAGAATTTTTTCTTGGAATAAATACGCAGTATTATAATAATATACCAAATATATTGAAATAAGCGTCAGCACAGATCAATTTTACTTTTAACAAGACCGTGATTATATTTTCGATATTTACAAAACCAAATGACATTTTGACATATAACAAAAATAAACAAGTCTAGTAACAAGCTTCCATAATAACATATTTTCCCGTCGTTTTGAAGCTTACGATTACGCGAACGTTGCGCGTGAACGCTTGGGCGGATAACGATTTCCAACGAACTCAGCCTGGGCATTGGTAAAATGAACATGTGTACCAAATTTCAACTAACTTGGTCATCTTTTACTTAAGTTATCGTAATCGATAGATTTCGTGACGGTTTCTGCGTGGCGGTGATTTTGGGCGTTTTTTGGATTCACTCCTGGGCTTTAGAACATGCCATAAAGAACTTCGTTCCAAAAATCACGAACGTAAATTCTTCTGCATCTAAACTATCGTACAACAATAATTTCAATAACAATTTTTGTCATCGTATATCTTAACTTAAATAAATAATTTTGCTTCCGAGCATACCGAAGGTAACGGAAGCTATGTAATCTTCCTTTTTGAAAAACCGAAAAAACATTTATGTCTCCGATTTCAAAACTTCCAAGACAGAAATCAGTTTCAGACATCAGGGAACATTTTTTTTTTTTTTTTTTTTTTTTTTGGTTTCCGGTCTGTCTGTCAGCCTGTCGCTCAATTTTTGCAAATCAACATAATCTTGAAAACTACATATCAGATTTTATTAAAATTTGTATGGTAGGTCATAATTAGCCCATTGTTGGTCCCATATAAGTTTCGACCTTGTTTATTTTTCTTCCAAATGCACAAACATACATTTATTTGCACCTTAATATTCAAAAGTACTTATATGATTTTATGAAATTTTGATGTTTTGTCGAAAGTAGACCGCAAATATCCCCAGATTAATTTCAACCATCTGACCTTTTTAAATTTTGCTAAATTGATACATTAAGACATGTAAAAAAATCGAAACAATTTTTAAAAATTTAAAAGTGGGGGGAGCGAAATGAATTAAAATGGTTACTAATAAGTTTTAAAAGTATAAAATCATTAAATTTTACAAATAGGATACGAGAAAGCTATGTGCCCCGTTTATTGGCAGAGTATTTTTAAGGAAAATGCACTTTTGAATGCCACAAGCTTTCATATCTGTATTGGTTTCGAAGTTATATGGTATTTTAATGAGCAAAACACGAGAAATCTATAAATTCAAAAACATCGATAAAACACGATAAGGCAAGCACATTGAGGCTATCCTTTTAGGAAAATAAATTTCCTAAATACGCTCCTTGAATTCGACATCTAGATTTGAGACATTTTTAATATTTTTTTTTATTTTTTTTTTTTTCAGGTTTGAAGCTTTATCTATCGCTACTAAGAATAGTTCGTAAGTTACAAGAATATCTTTTATGTTTTTCTATATTTTATATAAATTTTCATAGTATTTTTTACATTTCTTTCATTTTACTGCTTGGCTTATGTCACACTTTTTTTTGTTTGTAGACTTTTAAAAATTATTTTTCCTACTAGCGGCAGCAAAATTACGCATTATTGAACTGTTTTTAGGCATGAAAGTATAATTTCTCTGAGGTTTCAAGAAAACTTTACAATACGCAGCAAAATACGATTTTGCTGCCTAGGCGGCAAAGTCGTATTTTGCAGAGGATTTTTCCACGCTAAGCCACGCCCACATTCCCCACTACAAATATATAAACAAACAACCTTTTCTTTTATATTATCTTTAACCTAAATTATTTTAACAATTTACCTTAAAAATATTACGAATATATAAAAAAAAAGGTTTATAAATACTTATTATAGATTATATTTATAAAATAGAATGGAGTAAAATTATAAAAAGAAATAAAAATATTACAAAAAAATAGTAGGTCTTAAAATAATCATAAATAATTAAATTAGTGGCAACACTGCAGCTCGTCTATTATCATCATTTTGTTTTGTTTTTACTGTATTTCTGTCAATTAATTTTTTATAATTATAACATTTGATATTGTTGCTTGTTTTTTTAATTTGAATAGTTCAATAGTAGTATTTGATAAGTAAGTAAGTATATATGAAATAAATATTATTTATAGGAAACATTTTTCTGCCGCCAGTAGGAAAAATATTGTATGCAACAAGGCAGCAAAGGAAACATTTCTGCCTCATATTGATATATAGCCTGCCTCGGCTTCGCCTCGGCACTCAATCGAATAAATTACATGCCTTGGCTTCGCCTCGGCAATAAATTTCCATTGCCTGACCTCAACTCTGGCTCGGAGGCTAATTTAATCTTTCGTCAGAAAAATTCCATTTTGCTGCCTAGTTACATAAATAACTATTAACTAATAGGTTTTGTGAGAGATACGACTAACTTAAATTTTGGGGGTTGTTTAACTAAAGTGGGGGATATAACAAATTAAAGTTGTGAATATGACCAAATAAAGTGGTGGATATGACCAAATAAAGTGGTGAATATGACCAAATAAAGTGGTGGATATGACCAAATAAAGTGATAGAATCAAATAAAGTGGTGGATATGACCCAATAAAGTGATAGAATCGAATAAAGTGATGGATATGACAAATAAAGTGATGGATATGACAAATAAAGTGATGGATATGACCAAATAAAGTGATAGAATGACCAAATAAAGGGGTGGATATACCAAAATAAAGTGGTGGATATGACCAAATAAAGTGATAGAATCAAATAAAGTGATGGATATGACAAATTAAGTGATGGATATGACAAATAAAGTGATGGATATGACCAAATAAAGTGATAGAATGACCAAATAAAGTGATAGAATGACCAAATAAAGTGATAGAATGACCAAATAAAGTGATCGAATGACCAAATAAAGTGATAGAATGACCAAATAAAGGGGTGGATATACCAAAATAAAGTGGTAGATATAACCAAATAAAGTGATGGATATAACAAATCATAGAGGAGGAAGTCGGTATTAAATATTTGATAATATAACTTAGTGACTGACAAAATAATGAATACTTTTCCTTTCTGAGTTCCCATAAATTTGCTAAATAGAACTAATATGTGATAATATAAATTTAAGTGCATTAAAATATTTCCTAATGTATTTCTAGGTCAGTACACAGGTTATTTTGCTTCTTTTTTAGGGTCCGTAGGCAAAACCAAGGACCCTTATATTTTCCTGCGTGTGTCTGTCCGTCCGTCCTCTCGCGTGCTCTCACGGCTACACCTTTCGTCCGATCACTTTGAAATTTGGCATGTATTTGTCTTGTACCTACCCACATATTTTAAAAATATAGCGACTTAAAAAAAATATTTTTCAAAAAAATTAGGGTGAAAAGATTAAAAGGTTAAAATTTTTTCATTTTTTTCGACACCGTGAGGGGTATCATATGAAAGGGTACGTCGAGCTGATTACAAAAAATATAATTCTTTGGTTATAACTTTGATAGGGCGATCGTAGGCAAGTTTGAAGTGGGTGTGAAACGTGTCCCCCCCCCCCCCCCCCTATATCGCTTATGTGAGGTGCGAAAAATCTGAAAAATTCCTGAACATTCTTCGACCAAAAGTAAAGATATCACTTTTTTGAAATTTCGAAAAAAATATTATTTTATTTTTTATTGACAAAATACATTTTTTTATAACTATGGTCTTTTCGATGTATTTATATGGTTGTAGTCTGGTTCAGGGGCAAAAAAATACTTTATCAGAAGTTTGTTTATGTGTTTCGAGAATATCAGACCCATAGGATAGTTCAAAGTAAGCTTTTTAGCATTTTAAAAAATACCATCATTAGGGTACTACTTAAACTATACAAGGTTGGCTACGGACCCTCGCTGTGTGCTGACTAGCATACACTAGACCTGTTTATTTAAATATTATTATGTACATAATATCTTATTATACTTTGATATTTGATAGATTTATAGGATTTTAGGTCTTTTTAATCCAAAATAATGTCTATGTGTAACATATACAGAAACTCGGAGACTAAACTCGTCCAATTTTGAAAATTTTTAAATCAGTAAAAAGTCGTTTTTCTTTTCTTTAAAAATATATTTCCTTAATACGGTTGGGTCGAATTATTTTTATTATGAAAATTCTAAAATATAGTCTATTTAATTTCCAATTAAACCATTACAGAGAAAAATCTATATTCTGATATAATTAATACATATAAAAGTGTTCGCGCGCTTGAAATCGATATCAGTATTTATAAGCTTTCGGTTAAAACAATTATAATAATAAATAAATTAAATATTATTTTAAAATCTAAATTCAGTATTACTATGAATATGAAAGTTTTTCTAAGTTAGTCGGATTAATTTTTATCTCTTAAGTAAATAATATTTTATATATTATTTATTATTTTAGTGATAAGCGGTTTAACATAGAGACGTTCCAAGTATAAATGTTCTGCATATTTTTCTGTTTGTACTATGTAGGCTATATACGCTTAAGTATTATCCAGAAAATATTTGGAATTCGTTCATAAAATAGATATTTATATTATTTCAAATATTCACGGTTTCAGTATGAGATAATACGTATTAAATTCATTCATTCTTCGAATCGTAAGTACCTTTTCGGAATTATTCAAATTCCCGACATATTTTGAATAAATAATTCTGTAAAAGATTCTAATAATAGTTATTTATGTAAGTAGGCAGCAAAATGGAATTTTACTGACGAGTGATTAGATTAGCCTCCGAGCCGAAGGCGAGGACAGGCTATGATGATTAACTTAATCTGTAACAACAAAATACAAATCACACGTATATAACACGCAAAACTTCTGAATGAATAATGCACGCAATATAAAATATTTATATATTTTTACTAAAAAATTACTAAAAGTATTAAATATATCTTCTATTGCTTACAATAAAAAAAGGAACTAGGAAAAATAGCAAGTCTAATCTAGAATGATTTCAATAATAATAATATGATATGAATGTTGGATGTTTACATGAAGCTGCAATGTGGCCAGTGACTCCACTATTTTTTTAATTAAAGATCTACTATTCATTGAACTTATTTAACAGAATTAACTTATATAAACATATTATTTTATTATTTCAACGTTTATTTATTAAATATTACGTATTAAACTATAATATATATAATGTTATTGTTATAAGATAGAGATAATAGTATTCACTGTTCTTGTCAAAATAAGAGGTTATGACACGCAGTAGTAAACACTGTTACTTTCTCTGCCTAGGCAGGGAAATATTTCCCTGCCTGTTTTAAAAAGTATTTTCCTGACTGTTTTAACTACTTTCCTGCCTGTTTTTAATATTTTAATGACAAATCAGCGAAATAGTACTTTCCAGTCTAAAAACAGTTAAGTTATGTTTAATTTTGCTGCCGTAAGTAGATAAAATAAATAAATAGTTTTAAGGCTTAAAATACAAGCGGTTGTTTTAACTTATTGAATAACTTTTAAAGTTAATAAATAACACTTGTTATAAAATTATAACTATGTCTATGAACATTTCTGGTAATTAATAGGGTTGTTCCAACCCCCTTATTTGTACTGTCCCGCGTCTGGTTCGGAAATCGTTTAGGACTGGATTTATAGGCATGCGCTAATATTGTACTTTTATAAAATAATATCAGGTTAGGGAACCTTCATGTTTACATGTGTGACGATTGTCATAACTGCGCATGTCATGCAAACCAGTACTTGGTATTGTCAGAGGATCGTTTGGACGGTACAGTAAACGGTTCACTAACGATCCCTGCCCGGGTTGGAACAGTTTGGAGGACGGTATAACAACAATAACAAATAATTATTTTAAATAGGGAGGGGGGGGGGGGGCATCAATGAATGTTCAGTAGTTGGCTATAAAATTGTTTATTACACAGCAAATAAATGATAGCCTTACACATATCATTAATAAGCTATTTTTTTTTGACAAATACTAACAAAACAGAATCGGATGCAGGGTCTCGGGTCGGGTGGCAAATCGCAGAGTTTCACAGATAAGCTGGTATTTAGTTGTCCGCTATAGAAGGGTCCGTTATAATGAGGTTCTTCTGTTAGTCTCTAATGGCAGAGATATAGGCTGTGATATAAACAATACGAGGACAATTAGTATAAATGTCATAATGTTATCTAATATGTATTTAATGAGTACGTAGATTAAAACTAACCGCTTCCAATTACCTTCTACGTTTCCTTCAGTTTTCCATAACCCGTTTTAAAAACGGATCCATGGCAAGGGGCGATTTCTAAACATTTTGAGTTCAAGGTCACGACAGAAAATGTTTGGTTTTGTATTGAAACTGTTTTTAAATAGCATGGAAACGGGTATTGACTTGAAAACAGAATTGAGACATGCGCAGTAGGTACAATAAACCGAAGATATGATAACCTGATTTAACTATAACTAGTCAGTTAATAGTTTTCAAAATTGTTCTGAAAACTGTTTTAAAAACTCATGGAAACGTACTAAATATCTTCAGTTTTTCATAATCAGAAACGTTGAACTTTCTTTTTATCAATTATTGATGCTAAGTATGATTTTAAGGTAAATCCTGGTTAACCATAATATACATTTAAGAACCAAAGGGCCATCTTAAAATAGAATTAGTTTATACTAAATAAAAGCTTTCTACTTCTCGTTAACTTCTCTTTTTCAAGATTATGACGTTAATATGAGAGATAAATGCATTTCAATTTGTCTTAATTTTGTTACGGATTCTACTTTTACTAAGTATGATCTCTATTTACGGTCTCTTGCTGTCATAATTTGAGCGGTTCTAAAAATATTGTTATTTTTAGTTTGGCCCGTGTTGAAGTGACGCACTTGCAGCCATATGTTTACTATCACAGGCTCTTAACTAATGCCCTCTTCAAGCTGTTTTCTGACCTTGATTCTTGCCGCGCTTCCTTTCTTATAGCTCCGGATGTTGAATTAGGATGTCGTTATCTGTTTCTTATGTACATCTCCTTAAAAGTATTTTACCGTCTTAGCTATTTTTTTTTTTCTATTACACCAACAAATATA
Organism: Gerris lacustris; assembly: GCA_951217055.1. Lineage (NCBI taxonomy): Eukaryota > Metazoa > Arthropoda > Insecta > Hemiptera > Gerridae > Gerris > Gerris lacustris. The sequence goes on from OX578284.1 coordinate 57,523,054, forward strand.
ATTTTTCCTTCCGAGCTTATAGAAGGTAACCGAAGCTATGAGATCTTTCTGAAGAACAAAAATATTTTATCTCCAGTAGGGAGAAAAATATATGGTTTTGCATTAGTTAAGAGGGACTAAAGTAAGTCTTCCCTGAACTCAAAAAGTAGGAAAGTAAAACCAGGGAAAAAGAGAAGGATTGCCAACTTAATTATTTTATAAATAGTAAAGAATGAATGGCTAATGAAATGAAATTGTTGAAATCAGGTTGGCGACACTGCTTTATCGACATAGTTAATCTTTTTTTTATAACCTGCATCTAAATAACCTTCTATTTCAGTTTAATTCCAATTCTTATTTGCTTTTAATATTGAATCTCTTATATCTGCTATTAAAAGTGCTAACAATTAGTGTTTTTTATTAAAATAATAAATAATAACTGTGCACTGGATGAAAATGTGTAATTTCTCCATTGTGGAGATTAAATATTATCTTCGTACCTCGGGAGTAAAGTTCTATAATTCCCCTCCTGATAATTATCTCCCTCGACTGAGCACCGGGAATTAAATAGTCTAATTCCCTCGGCTTCGCCTCAGGATTTAGGGAAAATGGTTCCTTCGGCTTCGCCTCAAGAACCAATTTATTCGCTCAGGGAATAATGACTTACTTTACTCCCTAGGTGTATAAATAACTATTATGTCTCCGATTTAAAAAATTCCAAAATAATAATCCGTTTCATACATCACGAAACATTTTTGCTTCCTTGCCTGTCTATCGGTCTGTCGCGTAATTTGTGCCAATGAACATATCTTCAATACTACACGTCTGATTTTAATGCGATTTGGATGGTAGATCATGATTAGCCCATTGTTGGTCCCATGTAAGTTTCAACCTTCTGCACTCATTTGTTTCTTTTCCACATCCGCACAAACATACATTTATTTACACCTATAGCTTCTAAAGAACTTATCTGATTCGTATGAAACTTTAATGGTTTATTGAAAGTAACCCGCAGATAGCACCAGATTAATTTGAACCGTCGCGTCGGTGCTCTTTAACATTTGCTATATGTACTTTAATTCATGAAAAAAATCAAATCAATTTGGATAGATTAAGAAAACGGGGGAATAATTTAAAAATAGATTGCCAATTGGTGTGGCACATAGCTTCCTCGCATGCTATCGCGTACTTTATTGATTTTTTATTTTTACAAGCCATTATTGTCTAATTGTTTTCCCCTTTTTTTTAATCTGTCAAAATTGTTTGGATTATTTATATAATTTAAGTATCAATTTAGCAAACGTTAAAGAGCGCATCCGGTTCAAATTAATCTATAGGGCTATCTGAAACTATAAAAAATTCATACAAATCAGATAAGTACTTATAAAGCTATAGGTGAAAATAAATGTATGTTTGTGCTCATGTGGAAGAGAAACAAATGGGTGCAGAAGGTTGAAACTTGTGTGGGATCAACAATGGGCTAATTATGACATACCATCCAAATTTCATTAAAATCAGGTAAATAGTTTTTATAGGATATGTTGGCTCGCAAAAATTTAACGACAGACCGACAGACCTACAGACCCACAGACAGACACGGAACCAAAAATGTTCCCTGATATCTGAAACGGATTCCTGTCTTGGAATTTTTGAAATCGGAGACCTAAAAGTTTTTCGTTTTTCAGAAGGAATTTTTGAAATCGGAGACCTAAAAGTTTTTCGTTTTTCAGAACGATCAAATCAAACAATAATGGCTTGTAAAAGCAATCTTTATCTTCTCTTTCTCCTTTTTGTTTATTCTTTTATTTTATAATTTTAATTCTTTGTTTAAAATCAGTTTGATTACTTATAGTAATGATGTCTCTGCAAGTGTATATTATATTCAAATCCCTCGAGCATATTGTTTTTCGTGCTATTTAAAAAGATTAAGGTAATATCCACCGGAGTGTATATATATATATATATATATATATATATATATATATATATATATATATATATATATATATATATATATATATATATATATAAAAATATATATATATATATATATATATATATATATATATATATATATATATATATATATATATATATATATATATATATATATATATATATATATATATATATATATATATATATACAGATGAGTCGGACGCGACGAAACGATGCAGGACATGGCGTAATGCCGAGCCAACATCATAATGACACAATGTCTGATGTTGGAACAGTTCCTATGGGTCACGCTTGCGTGGCACATCCCTTGGTGTCTCTCACAAATTGTGTAGCCTATTGCAGTGTGCAAAAACACGGTATTACATTGCTGATATATATATATATATATATATATATATATATATATATATATATATATATATATATATATATATATATATATATATATATATATATATATATATATATATATATATATATATATATATGTATGTATATATATATATATATATATATATATATATATATATATATATATATATATATATATATATATATATATATATGTATGTATATATTTGGAAGGAATAATTAAGGCTTGTTATAGTTTTATTTTTATGTATATTAAATCGGGATTTAAACGGGTTTTTGAATGAAATCTATTTCTCACATTTAAATGTAGACAAGATGTGGGAGTTCGGTGCACCCTTTGACACAACTCGAAGAAAAGACACGAACATAACATTGCTTGACTGGATCAACCTCTACACAAGACATTGTTATTTTTAGCGTCGGCGTTGAAATGTGGTGCTAATGAAGAGTTTAAATTCTCTCGCTTCTTATTATTATTTTTTTTTTATTTATACCTTTTTATATATTTTGTCTCATTCTTTAAAAATTCATGGTTGAAATAATCGTAAAAATCATACGTTTGTATGCAAATGTGTCACACTGAAATAACAAGAGTTACTTATTTATGCATGTTTTGAGTACATTATTGTTTATTAATTCTTTAAAATACTCTAAAGTATAATATAGATGTAGTTAGGCTTAAAAAACAACTCCACGTTTTTATCACCAACCCACACATATTAATAAACTAAAAAAACAAACAAACAATAGCATTAACTCTGACAGATCGTAACAATATATTAAATTTTTACTTATATAATATATAAGTGTTTATAATATATAAAATGCTTGCATACGAGACTGCGAGAGAGTGAGACATTGTCATGTAACGCTTTTTGGTGTCGTTTTTAGGGTCCGTAGGCAAAACCAAGGACCCTTATATTTTCATGCGTGTGTCTGTCCGTCCGTCCGGTCGCCTGCTCTCACGGCTACACCTTTCGTCCCATCACTTTGAAATTTGGCATGTATGTGTCTTGTACCTACCCACATATTTTAAAAATATAGAGACTTATTAAAAAATATTTTTCAAAAAAATTAGGGTAAAAAAACTTAATGGTTAACATTTTTTTTCGACACCGTGAGGGGTATCATATAAAATGGTACGTCGAGCTGATTACAAAAATATATAATTCTTTGGTTATAACTTTGATAGGGCGAGTTTGAAACATGCCCCCCCCCCCCCTTCTATCTCGCTTATGTGAAGTGCAAAAAATCTGAAAAAATTCCTAAACATTCTTCGACTAAAAGTAAATATATATTAAATATATTTTTAAAATGTGTGGGTAGGTGCATGACACATATACGCCAAATTTCAAAGTGATCAGACAACAGGTGTAGCCGTGAGAGTAGGCGATAGACGTACGGACGGACAGACACACGCAGGAAAATATGGTCAATGCTTTTGCCTACGGACCCTAAAAACAAAGATATAATACACAGAAAACGATAAAACAAAGAAATAATACGAATAATGTAGGAACAGATACAAATATATTAAAATAAAACAATTTAAATATTATATAATATAAACACAGAAAGGAAATAAGAAGAAGACGAAGTGAAGGTTTCATACAGGTTTTAAATCGGCGCCGCAAAAAGATGGTTTGGAACCAACTTTTTGCCTCGCCACAAAAACGTTACCTAGACGAATCCCTTCCGGGCTCCGCAATTACGTATCCGCTAGCTATGAACCCATATTAAGAAATAAAGCATACAATTTAGTAACTTAAAAGAAAATCAACAGGTCAAGTGTGAGCTAGTCAGCACACAGCGAGGGTCCGTAGGTAACCCTGTAAAGTTTCAGTAGCACCCTATTGATGGTGTTTTTTAAAATACTAAAAAGCTTACTTTGAACTATCCTATCGTCTGATATTCTCAAAACACATAAACAAACTTCTGATAAAGTATTTGTTTGCCTCTGAATCAGACTACAACCATATAAATACATCGAAAAGACCATAATTATAAAAAAAAAAAACGTATTTTGTCAATAAAAATTAAAATAATTTTTTTTTTCGAAATTTCCAAAAAGTGGTATCTTTACTTTTGGTCGAAGAATGTTCAGGAATTTTTTCAGATTTTGTGCACTTCACAGCGAGATTGAGGGGGGGGGGGGGCACGCTTCACACCCACTTCAAACTTGCCTACGCTCGCCCTATCAAAGTTATATCCAAATAATTATATATTTTTGTAATCAGCTCGATGTAACTTTTCATATGATACCCCTCACGGTGTCGAAAAAAAATAAAAAAATTTTAACCCTTAATTTTTTTGAAAAATATTTTTTTTAAGTCGCTATATTTTTAAAATTTGTGGGTAGGTACAAGACACATACATGCCAAATTTCAAAATGATCGGACGAAAGGTGTAGCCGTGAGAGCACGCGAGAGGACGGACGGACAGACACACGTAGGAAAATATAAGGGTCCTTGGTTTTGCCTACGGACCCTAAAAAGAAAATAATATATATTGTAGGCGGATCCTTTTTTGGGTAAATTTTATTTTACATTAGTTTAGGTGTTGCAAAAGTTTCGGCCTTGCCGGTCATTCTTATGCCTGGTTAAAAGTTTTTGTTTTGTGTCTCACAATTTATATAGAATATAGCTGCCTTATTCTGTGATATTTTAACTTGTTAACTATTACTGTTTGTGGTTTATGATGGATTGGGTGCTAAAATGTATTGTCTACTTATATATTATAATATTTTATCTACGATTGATACGAAATATAAACATTATATCTCTGTTGAGATGCGTAGAAAGTGATTATTTACGTACTTGTGTTCATTGCGCATGCGCGTCTCATAGTTCTGAAGAATTCCTCTTCTTTACTACGCTAGGGTGGTAAAGAAGAGGAATTCTTCAGCTTTACGCACGATTAGCGAGTTTGTTTACAATTAACAAAACTAATTTCCTGTTCTTTTATTAAAGAAACTGTTTATATCGAGTTTTTAGTGAAAAACAATGAGTGAATCAAGTGACTTTGACTAAAATGCAGAGAATAATACTCCTCCAGAAATAATTAATTCGGCAAAAAATACAACTCAAGATTAATGCCATCTTTATCAAGAGAAGAGATACGAACTTACATACAGCAAGTTTATTTTTTTCTGTATTTATTATATAAATCTAACAATCGTAGATAAAGTACGGTACGCAACTCGTACGAAAACGGCATTTTGCATTGCTCGTGTGGTTTTACTACCCTCGCTGTCACTCTGGTGCAAATTCCACACTCGCATGCAAAATGCTACTTTCCGCACTCGCCGCGTAATGTACTATTATTGTCTTTTAAAAAATCAAAACTAAGAGCATAATGATAACAAAGTCATGAATTAAAGATGAAACACAAAACAAAAACTTTTAACCTGACTTGAGAATGACCTTCAAGTTAAAACGTTGTCAACCCCCCACACTAGTGTAAAAAATATATTTACCCGTAAAAGGATCCGCCTATAATAATATATTATATACATAGAAAAGGATAAAGATGGATATCATAGAAAAAATGAAAAGAATATTATAAGATTTCTAAATTGAAATGCATCATATTTTTTAAAAATAGTGGATGGATCATATTATATGTACGTATATATTTGCAGACTCAAGTTACATGTCCTTTATTATTATCATATAAGAATATTTCTAAGTGCCCTTTTCAGTTTATTTGTTGAAAACATTTCAATAGCTTGTAGAGAAGAAATTGTAGAATTAGAATTCTAGCCAGATGCTCGGTTGAAATAAAGTCCAGACTGGAAACCCAGAAGGAACTCAACCTCTTGTTTTTATATATTTGTTGAGAGCAAAGGGAATAGGGAAATATCCGGCGTGACCTTAGTGCATAGTACTCTGTATATAGTACTCTGGTCTGACTACTTCACCTATGAATACTTAATATTATCGGACTAACTTTCAACTGTGTACCTTATATTACCACTAGTTGTGAGTTTGTCACAAAAAGTTTTGAACCATTCTTTCCCTCATTTTTTGTTAAAATCACACTATATAAAGGTGTTTTTGCGAAGTTTTTTTTAATAGAAGAAGTTTAAAATTAATTCTATTTTTTATAGAAAGAACTGACTTATTTTTATAATTATCAAAAACCATTTAACCGGCTAATGATCTCAAATTTCAGTGAACCCATATCAATTTTATTCAGAGGATATTATATGTTTATGGACATTTTTACTTTAAACAAGTCCGCTTGATACTAAAAAAAAAAAAAAAAAATTCATGTGGTGTCGCGGGTCACTCGGTAGGAACGAAGTTCCTTACATTTTTTATTAAATATAAATTATAAAAATCACACAGACAAAATTAAAAGTAACCAACTCTTTGTACCTGGCAGAGTTAAGGCAAAATTAAAAGAAAATCATTATTTGTATAATTTAAGCAAGCGTCTTACTATAAATATATATTAAATTTAAGAAAAAAGTTGATCATGATGAGTTTATAGTGAAAGATTATGTTTGTTAAAGGAGTTTGGATTGAAATAGGTCTGTTTTCTACCTACCCGGCCAATTAATTTAAAATATTAGAAAATATAATATCTCTTCCCGACTCTACAGCTTCTGCTTGTATCAGGGTGAAATTTTACATAATTATATTTTATTTATTTACAAAACAAAGTGACATTTTTGTCATATATAACAAAAATAATCAAAACAAGTCAAGTAAGGCTTCCTTAATAACACTTTTCCCCGTCTTTTGAAGCTTGCGTTTACGCATGCGTTGCGTGTGAACGCTTGGGTGGATAACGTTTTCCAACGTACTCAGCCTGGGCATTGGTAAAATGAACATGTGTACCAAATTTCAACTAACTCGGTGATCTTTTACTCACGTTATCGTCATCGGTAGACTTCGTGACGGATTTTGCGTGACGGTTATTTTGTGACGGTGATTTTGTGACGGTTATTTTGTGACGGTAATTTTGGTCGTTTTTTTCGGATTCACTCCCGGGCTCCAGAACGTGCCATAAGAAACTTTGTTCGAATAATTAAATTAATAGTATATTATGTTACTAGGCTGTGAAGTGAGTTTTTTCTTTACCGCGGCAATTACATTTACTGTTGAGCGAAGCGAGACAGTAAATATTGCCAAGGTAAAGAAAAAACACTTCACAGTCGTGTAGCATATGCTATTTTTTCCGTGGTAGCAGACAATGAAAAAACATTAAATATTAATCAATAATAAATATAATGATAACAACATACTTAAGATTTAAAAAAAAAGAAACCTTAAAAAGATGTTACACTACAGCAAAAGATAAATAAAACGCATTGACATCTAGCGGATTTTAAGCGTACTAACAAGTATATCTACAAAGATTGCAGCGCAAAAACGGAAGTTTTGATAACTACTAGCATGAAAGAAAAGATTTTTTACATCCTAGGACGTAAAAAATATTTTTTCTTTCGTGCTGGTAGTAATGAAAAGATTTTTTAAGTCCACGTAATGAAAAAAATGGATTTTAGCTATGTTTTTTATGCTCTAATTTTACTATTTCACAGCCTACTACGGAAAAAATATTTGATTACCAGACTTATTTTAATATCTAGATTGTTTTATTTTCATTGTTTCTCGGTGTATTGTAGCCATTTATAATACTAGTATCTCCACTGTGAGACAGGTAATCATACTTCAGGATATTGGCACAGAAATAATTAAAACTTAAAATGTTATTAGCGTATTATATTTCAGTTAAGGGAGTGCAACGTGACTCTTTTTACGTTTATATAAAATAACAGCTCGAATAACACGAACGTATGTATACGTTCCACACTATTTACGTCCTATAATATATAATTTTATTTATTTCTAAAGTGAGCAACAGCAATAGTTTTTACGTATATTTTCGATTATTAGCAGAATTAGCGTTATATATATCAATAACTTTTATTTTCCCAGCGCTTCCAAATTTAGAGTTAACTTTATTTTTTTCTAGTTTAGGCTTGACCCGTTTGCCAAGACTAGAGCAAATTTTTTCTCACTTTTTAGGATTCACGTAAGCATTCTCTATCTATCTCTTTTATATATATATATATATATATATATATATATATATATATATATATATATATATATATATATATATATATATATATATATATATATAAATTGAGAATTACAAAATAAAGTTTTCCTTTATTCAAAAACACCAAATACAAGACGAATCTGACCTAATAACTTTATTTCATACAGATGAATGAAATAATTTATGTAACATTTGAAATATCTGTATTCTGGTAGTGGAATCTTTTTTAAAAGCAGAACCATGAAATATTATTTTATCAGTTCCCACTCGTTTCAAAACGCATTGGATATCATCCAAAAAACCACTCTCCTTTTTTTTTTTTACTTCTCATCTCCCGCAGATCAAAAGAAATCGCTTTTTATCGTCGAATTTGACATTGGGCAAATGCATCTTTATATAACCGTCTGTTATTTATTAGGCATCCTAAAATGCAGTTTTTTCACTTAGTTAGTGCACACATCTATTTGCTATTTGAAATATTTTTTTAAAACCATCATCTGCTTCTGTTTTCTATCATTTGGATTTTTTTTTTTTTTTGAAACGAAGTTCCTTATATCACTTTCTGGAGCCCGGGAGTATCTGAAAAAAAACGACCAAAATCACAGTCACGCAAAAACCGTCACGAAATCTTCCTATGATAATATCTTGAGTAAAAAATCACCGAGTTAGTTGAAATTTGGTACACATGTTCATTTTACAAATGTTCAGGCTAAGTTTATTCCGCAACCTTATCCGTCCAAGCGTTCACGCGCAACGCTCGCGTAAACGTAAGCAAAATTCACGTAAAAAACAAATTTAAAATTGGAGTTTTTGGACGGGAAAAAATTCTAACTTCATCTAATTAATGAGACAAACAACTTTATAATTATGTTTTTTGTAAAACGAACACCGAAACTGTTATGAAGTGATAATGATCGCTAAATTTATTAAAGCGGACCTAAAAACGTTTTTACCAATATCTTACGTTCTAACGTAACGATTTCAATAAAACTTCTTACACATTTTCTAAAGTACAATTGAAACAGGCATGTAATATTTCAACCTGATACAAGCAGAAGTTTTTTAGTGTTGGTGATTTATATTTTATATTATAATATTTTAATTGGAGATTCGCCGACGGAGGTCTAACGGGACAGTTCTTTTCTTCTCTACAACTATCTGCTTTAACTATAAACTAATCAAAATTAACTTTTTTCTCAATTTACAATACATCATTTATTGTAAGACGCTCTTTTCAAAGATAATAAAAAGTTTTTCTTTTAATTTTGCCTTAACTCCGCTAGTACAAATAGTTACTTTTAATTTTGTCTCTTATTCTAACTCCACCATGTATAAGTAGTTAGTATCATAATATACTTAGCACTGTATGTAATTATATAATTTATATTTAATATAAAGCGTAAGGAACTTCGTTCCTACCGTGTGTCCCACGACACCACACGTATTTTTTTTTTTTAGCTTTATCTGATTATTCGGGATTTTTTTATCCATTAAAATATTAAATGAGATTCTCACCTAACCAGTTTTTTTTATATAATATAATTTTAGATTTTTTTGTAATGTTAATTTTTACCTGGAACCATTCAGTCTGGCTTGTGATGAGTCCGGTTAGTATGTATTACCGTCTAGTTTCATGTAAGAATTTTCAAGTTCATTTTTTTATTAATTTATTTTTTTATATTTTATATAATATACTTAAGTGTATTCCTATTGTTGGTCATTTTTTTTACGATTTATCTTGAAGGTGAAGGTATTTAAGAAAAAAAAAAATTTGCTCATCTTTGCACAGGTCAAATAAAAATAACCTTGCTGAAACCTGTTTTGTTAATCGCTATATCGTTTACAGATATATTTAAAATACAATACATATGTATTTTTTTTCTAAAATTACGTTTCCAAAAAGGAAAGATTTATTAGGTTTCAAGTATTTGATTATTTTTAGCTGAAACGAAATATAATGTCAAACACTTAATTTTTCATTCTTTTAAAAATATTTTTACAGAAGATGAAAAAAAAAAAAAAAAAATAGTTTAAAACTGGATAATACAAATTATTGCTTCGATTATCGATTTTTTTTTTTATTCTCGTAATCCCTCTCACTTCTAAATAAAAATTGGAGACTTGAAATTTAGTAGATATTTGGGAATAGTAGCTTCGAGAGAAAGTGCAACGTTTTTGTTCATAAGCTCTTGTAATCCTCAATAAATTATTATACCCTTTGGAATATCCTATCTACAAAGAAATTGCCCTAGCTTATAGCTTCAACTATCTTCAAAATTTATTACGGATATATTAATAAACTGTGTTTAATTTTTATAATATGTTCGTATATAATGTAGAATATTTTATACAATGTATTGTGGACTTGACCTGTTTATTATTTAATGATTTTTCAAGTTTTTTTTTTTTGGGGGGGGGGGGGGGGGGGGAGCTCACGTTTAAACTATAATTCGGTTCCTAAGACTGTGTCACATATTAAACATTTTATAGACATATTCATCTAAAACGAATTTCTTAGCAGGTGTCACTACAATGACTTGACCTTTTGAGAGAAATATAATTAAATTTATTTACACAGATCTGACAATCGATGAGATGAAAATTTGGAATTTTTGATTCAAGTATCGGTTTATTATGTACCTATGAAAATATTTCATTGTATGAATTCTAAAAAAAAAAAAAAAAAATCGGGTACGGGGTACCTCGGAACTTTTCCTTACTTCAGAGGCCACTAAAGTGGCGTCTCCTGCTGCGAAGCAGCATTGGACGTGGTCAGTACTTGAATGGGTGACCGTTCTGAACAAACTGATTAATTATTATTGTTCAAAAAAACCTTATTTTTAATACCTATATTTTATTTAATTATTTGAAGTTTGGCGGTATTTTGACAGAAGTAAACGAACTTTGATGCCATCAAAATTATCGCACTAATAAATAATTATATTCGCTTATAACTTTTAAACTAATTAATGGAATTTCATCGGGGTTTTTTTATATTTGTGCCTTAATTTTTTCCGGTTCTAACGATATGCTATATAAGTCAAAAACCTATTTATACATTCGGTATTATTAACTGTCAAAGTTTAAAAAATCAAAAATTGATAACTTCAAAATGGCGGCCAATATCAAAATGAAATTTGGTGGGCTTGTTTGTGATACAGAGAGGTATATTCGTGATAAATTTCAACCCGACCAGGACCTTTGTCGATTTATTACGATTTTTTAAAAGTTTTGCTGACTCAACAAACTGGGTTCAAGATGGTGGAAAAATTTGATTTTCCGGGCGGCACCACTACAGGTAAGGACTGATTTTTCTGCCAAGTTTCAACTCTCTAGGTTAAATACCTTGGGCGCTACGATGATAACACACACACATATACATACATATATTCATACATACAGACGTCATGCTAAAAACCACTCAGAAGGTCTTAAAAACACCAAAAACGGATAATTCCGTTGAAATCTCGAAAAAATGTTTTTGGTGAAAACAGTATTTTTCCTACTATAGGTAGTGAGGAAAAGTAAAAATACTAGTATTTCGATATAAAGAGTTTATGCATGGCAACTTATGTATCATAAAAGGTTTTAGAACATAAAAAATCGATACATTAAACCCCACCTTCCACGACACATCTAACTAAATCCTCGAAATAACCTTCCAACATCAAGATTAAGTACAGTGCACTAAACATATAGAGGATCATCGATCGTTTTGACTTCTGAAATTAAGTTTTGAAATCAAACAGATATAGAAAGTGTAAAATAAAAGTTAAAGATTATTCCATTGAACCGCTACTACTCATGCACCAAAGCATACGTTGAATATTATTTTAAAACTGAATGAATCCTGGATAATTATGAGCTGTTCTCTAAGCTTTATAAAATCATTTGAAGCCCGACTTCTGAAATAACATCATTAGACTCAAATTTCATCTTTAAAATCTTCAGGTTTAGTGAACTTCACTAAACCTGTATTACCACTTCTACCACTGGACAACTAAATAGCATGAAAACCTTCTGTTGAAATAAGATCCTTGAACCTTATGTACAACAATGGTACAATAAACCAGTTATATCACCATGATGATTTGCTGATCATCATTTCATGAGTCACTGCTGATAAGAAGTCCTTGAACCCTCTGAAGACCGGTACTCAGAACAGGTAGAATTCATTCAGTTTGTACTTCTAGTCAAGTTCCGGCTTCTTATTAGCTAAGTCCAAAATAAGCACGATTTCCTGCCACTATCCTTGCTATTATTTCTATTACTTCCTCGGCCAGCTTTGTCACCGTGGGTCCTGAGTACTGAAACTCGTCCACCACCTCATATTCTCAGCTGTCAATACCACACCTGTGCTTTCTTCTTCGTAAGTGAAATATTATTGTTACCGGAATTTCCTTTGTGAATCATGATAATTTATATTTGAACTAAACGCAGTTGATTTGATTGACAGATGCTTAATAATTGTTTAAAACTAGATGAAAATATACAATTTAATAGGTACATCGATATATCGACCGATTAATATGAAATACTCCAAGTTGAAAAGGTAATTTGAGTCTAAGAACTAAATTTTATCAATTTCGTATTCATGGTAAAATGTAATATTTAAGGACCAACTATTATTGTAGTGTCTCAATTAATAATGTTATGTCTCAACTATTAGTATTAGTAGAATTAGCTGCATGCAGTTTAGTCGCCTGATTCCCTGGCTTCGATAACTCGCTAATAGATCCTTGTGTAAACTTCATTTCTAGCCAAGTTCATTTTAGGTATTAATTATATATGATGCTTTATCAACCTATCGATAATATGTTTATTAGTCGTGCATTTAATTATAAGACTAAAGTTAAACTGAACATAAAGTTTAAAATAATCACTTGCACCAAGTATAATTCTGAAAAGTCGTGTCACACTTTGCCCATAATTGCCTTGTTTTTGTCCAGCTAATTTCCTATTACATCATTCGTTGTTTATAAAATTACTTACTACAATAACTCAAACCGCTATAAAGAAAAAATAGAAGGAAAATTCTCTCCCCGTAAAATATTTATTTAAAAATCAAAGCAGGTTTCGGCCTTTATAAGGCCATATTCAGTGGCGAAAGAGATGGAAACGTAAATCAACTAAAAGAGCTCATCGGGCGGGTCAGTGTCTGACTTTGCGTGACGACCTCCACTCTCGCTCCATATCCTATCTAGCTATCACAATACTTTCTCTTTATAATGGTAATAAGTTATGAAAAATCTAAAGAAGTAACCAATGTTTGTTATTCATTAAGAAACATAACTTCTTCTTTTACTTAAAAGAAAAATTAGGTATCTGTTTCTGCCCTATATTCTGCAGAAAGTAATCACCTCTCATATTTAAATTGATGTGCTCAGCTCTTTTTGTAATAATACGTGAAGCTATGACAATCTGGTAGAACCAAGTGATAGGTAATGATAATATTCCTTCAAATTGATGTAGTGTTTTTGAATATTAGCATCTTTAGATATATAAGGAAACAAAAATAATTACCTCCTAATATAAGAATTAATAAATAATTATAATTCACTTAATTTTAACAAGTATAGCTTGTTATCTTTGCTAATTATAAAGGGGATTATCCCCAAAAACGTTTTACAAAGAAACATATTTCTCGAAAACGGTTCCGACGATTTCTTATAAAAAAAATCTAAATTTTAGTCCATTTTAATTCGAATCTAACGATATAAGCCGATTTCCAGAGGAAACATCTTGTTTTCGAGATATTGATGAAAATAAATCTGATTTTGTTGAGAATCAAAAACAAAATTTATTTGAGATCTGGGACCGAGATTATATAAGAAAGATAGTCTAAGTTGAGGGAGCCAGGGTAGTCGAGCGTCTTAAGGCGCTCGCTCAGCTATCAAAATGTCGAGGCAACTCGAGGTCGTGGGTTCGATCCCGTGCCATGATACTCTGAATTGCATCGATGAATCACGGACGGTGCAGGGCGAGGAATACCCTTTATGAGGACTCTTCCCCCACGCTTTGACGCACGCTTATATGTATAGCTCACTAATGACCACACCATACTCGCTTCGGCGGTACTATGTACAAATGTATGATGTATGAAGTAGCTGGAACTCTCTACCGCGGGACGTAAAAAGGGCCTAAGTGATAGCCTAATTCAAGGTTCCAACAAGTGGTTCATCCTACCCGTTCTAGTAGAAAGTACTAGATTACTACTACTAGTCTAAGTTGTCTCGAAACAATTTTTTTCACCTTTGTATGATGTTATAATTTTATTTCAAATACCTAAATAGTATAGTTATCAGGAGTAGGAGGGAGGGGGGGGGGGGTATTTTACATAAAGTAGAAAGTAAATGGCCACTTATTTGCTTACAGAAAATAATGCACTTTTAACAAATAGTGTACTATTGAGGCAGAATTTAGTCTCAATCTTTTTCTTTAGACATTATTGAATTAACATTTTTGTTCTTTGATTTTAATTAATAATAAAAATATTAAAATATGAATTATTTTTAATTAAATATTAATTAAACTTATATTATTTGTCTTTAAACCAATTTTTAATCAGAGCATGGGATTACATTGAAATTTACCTTTTGTGTTTCAAAGGAAATTAATTAAACTTTGTAAAGCTTATAGTATTGATTCAAACTTCAAATATCAGCTGATCAAAACATGAGGGTTCTTCTCTACTACAACTTCATATTAAAGTCCTGGTTTGAAATTCATTATTGTTTGCTAGTGGATATGTTTATTTTTCTAGTTGATTAATTATGTCAGATTATTTATTGCTTTATAAGAATAATTATTGCCCACCATCATTTCTTTTAATCATAATTTTTCTGTTAATTATTTGGTTTATTATTTATTTATCTTTTTTGCTTCCGAGCTTACCGAAGGTAACGGATCTACGAGAAAAGTGTTTAGGTCTCCGATTTCAAAATTCCAATACAGAAATCTGTTTCAGACATCAGGGAACAGTTTTGGTTCCGTGTCTGTCTTTCGGTCTGTCGCTCTAATTTTGCGAACCATCATATCTTAAAAACTACTCTAAATTTAATGAAATTTGGATGGTAGGTCATAATTAGCCCATTGCTGGTCCTTCTTCTGCGCTCATTCGTTTGTCTTCTGCGTCCACACAAACATACATTTCTTTACACCTACTGCATAAGTACTTATCTGATTTGCATGAAACTTTTATAGTTTATCAAAAGTAACTCGCAGATAGCCCCAGATTAATTTGAACTGTCGGTTCTCTTTAACATTTGCTATACTTTAATTCATGTAAAAATGCAAATAAATTTTGATAGATTAAAAAAACGGGGGAAACAATTAAAAATAAACTGCCAATTGGTATGGCACATAGCTTCCTCGCATCCTATCGCGTACTTTATTGATTTTTTATTTTTACAAGTTATTATTGTCGAATTGTTTCCCCCTTTTTTTTAATCTGTCAAAATTGTTTGGATTTTTTAATTATTATAATTATAACTCAAAGATAGTCCCAGATTCATTTTTAAACAAAACAATTTTAACCGATTAAATAAACGGGGGAAACAAACAAATTAGACAATAATGGTTTGTAAAAGCATAAAGTCAATGAAGTACGTGAATGGATGTGAGGAAGCTATGTGCCACACCAATTGGCAGTCTATATTTACATTAGCCGATATTAATATCATTATAGACATTAAGTTATCCTATTTGACTTGTCAATATATCTATGTTTGACAGGAGTTTACCAGAGTTAAACTGATTAAACGTGGTCGAAACTTCGAGGAGTGACATTGGTACATTTCCTCCGGCGATTTTCGTGACCTCTAGTAATCAGTGTTTCGATCAAATCTTTATTATGGTCCAAACAAAGATATGACTCGGCATCTTCGATTGTCAGACCAATCACAATGGTCTGTATTCCACATTATTTTGTGTGGAAAAAATTATTGAAACGCTCTAACTATAAAATTATTTTACGAAATGTAAAAATATTGTTTAAATATAAGTGCACTCGTCTGGTGGAGATAATCTATTGAATATAATAGATTTCACTCTGGTGGTATAAAAGCTGTTTGTTCAGCTAAAACGTTTTCTCCCGAGAGCTTAAAATTGGCTTAACTCAAACTGCTAAAATGTTTGTTACAACAGGGTTCCGTCTGCATACACTTAAGTAAAAATAAAATTGTTAAAAATAACAATTCAAAAGCAAATATAAATGTTATAATCGGGTGGCTGACGCAAAATGTGTTTAATATTATATCATAATAATTCGTGGCACAACCGTCCGTGCAAAATTCAGGCCTACCAAAGGGGTTAGCGTGTCGCTTTGTTAGACTTATATGATTGGCATTCAGCGTCGAATAGACGCCATTATTTTAAAACTTCTTTTCTCAATTTCAAAAACATTGAATCGTGGATATGTTTTTGGGCATTGAATCCACATATCGACCTTTCAATGTTTTGACATTTTCATGTCTTGGCTATGGCACATGAAAGCGTTACTACAAAACGACACTAAAAAGCGTTACCAAAAAACTACACCAAAAAGCGTTACAAAAACGTTACCAAAAAACAACACTAACAAACGGCAGCAAAAAGCGTTACAAGAAAATGTCTCACTGTCTTGCAGACTCGTATGCAAGACGTTTTTAAAAAATATGTAACATTTAAGAATATGAAAGAAGCTAATGCAATTTTCATGAAGTATAGGGCAATCATTTTAGATCTGTCTAATTGATCTAGTAGATCTTGAAGTTAGAAATTATGAAATATTAATCCATTTTGATTACCATTTGGTCCGCTGGGAGGAGACTTCTATCTGCAAAATATAGTACTACATTGAATACAAGTGAAAACCAATCTACCTCCTATTATATTCTTTATATTCCAACTTCCTGGCACGATATTTAAGAGCGTCTCATTTTGCGCCTCGTTTATTGAAACTTCAGCCTACCTATCGTCAAAATATTGTACTATAAATTAAAACCTATCGACCTCCTGTTGAATCCTAACTTCCTGGTACGATATTTAAAAGCGTCACACTTCCATGTCGTTTATTGCATGAAGGCAATTTGTTAATAAACAGGTCAAGTGTGTGCTAGTCAGCACACAGCGAGGGTCCGTTGGCAAGACTGTATTGTTTAAGTAGTGCCTATTGATGGAGCTTTTAAAAATGCTTAATTCCTGTCACTGGATTTTTTTTTTTTTTAAATTTTGAGTGGGATATTAAATGAAAGGTATTGAAGAGTAGATTACAAAAGTATATAACACTTGTGGAACATGTTTAATGTTTCATGCCATTTTCTCAAAAAACATAAAAAATTGCCCTTCCCCTCTTTATACTAATTTTATGATCTCAATACCAACGAAACCCTTTTTACGTGAGACTTCACGCCTAACCAATTTATTTTAGCATTATATATTTACCTCACTTCACTCCTATTTTCAGAGCAAGACTGATCTTTCCTTTTTATTGCTCAACACTTGGCCAGTTTCCGAATAAGGCATTAAACAAACTTGTCCGCAATATAGATATCATTACTTTGGTTGGATGACTTTTTTGGGTGGGGGTCCTGAACTTTTTTTCTTTTCTCTCCTTTCCATTAACCCACGTAACTCTAATTGATTACACATGATACTGCTGTTCTATGCCAAAGTCTGATAATTTTGATTCTACTATTGCTAATTAACAATATACGAATAAATATACATACATATAAATATGATATATGATGTTTCAGGCACGTATATGCCTTTGTGGAGGCGAAATATAGCAGAATGTTCGTCTACGAAGATGAAATAGTTTAGTTTAGTTATTCACCCTTAACGACCCAAACCAAAATAGAGTCATATAATAATTATATTAAAAATAATTTTATTAAATTTATTTAAAACAAACATTTTAGAATGTTTAGATTTTTTAAATACAAAAATGTCGTACAATAAATAAATTACAACTAAATATACTTTTTTTTTACCTCCAAACAAAAAAAAACAAACATAATGCATTTGAAAATCTGTTGAAGCTTGAGGTCTTAGACCTTTTACCATGCTTTGACTGCTGTCATCTTTGATCATGTTTATGCTCTAGTCCGTAAAATATCCTTTGTCTTCTTATATCTTATATGTCTTTAAAGAAAAAAAAATTGAGTTCTGTCAAAGAAATGCTTTTAATTCCTGATAATGGAGGTATTTGATCAATGCGGATTATACCTCTTTTTTCATCTTTTCCTGTGTCGAAAGAAAAAAGGATTTTATAAACGAAAAGGAAATCCATTTTTCATAATTTTAAATATCCAGCTTGTTTTATCCCTTGCTTTTCTGTTTACTTCCACGTACGAAAAAATCAAAATAAAGATTCAGACATTATATTTTCGCTAAAAATTATGGAGATAAGGGAAATGTAATTATCCTTAATATTGTTCCATTATAAAACAATGTTTATGGGAATATTGTTCCATTATATAGCAATGTTGATGGGATATTGTTTTATTATTGAGCTGAGCGAAGCGAAGCTCTTATTCTACACTTCGCATTTTTTCTGACGCATACTCCTCCTGAACGGCTGAACCGATTCGCACGAAA
The DNA here is from genome assembly GCA_951217055.1 of Gerris lacustris. Classification (NCBI taxonomy): domain Eukaryota; kingdom Metazoa; phylum Arthropoda; class Insecta; order Hemiptera; family Gerridae; genus Gerris; species Gerris lacustris. Next base: position 57,542,017 of record OX578284.1, read on the forward strand.
TTCGGCACGGTCATAGTGACCAACCACTGGCAGGTATAAATCTAAAATGGTCCAAATTGGTAGAAAGGGGTACGCGGTACGGGGTACACAAGTTTATGTCCTTTATACAAATCTACAGTTTTTCCGATCTCGATGAAAATTTGCACACTTGACCTTCAAAGCAAGAGGAAGGTAACTGTCTACATTAATTTTCGAAATTTAGTTCTTGGTACGCAGGAGTACGGGGTACAAATGTCAAAGTAATGAATAGCCTTCATGATACGTATCGTTGGAAAGCTCTTTACGAGTACAGTTATTGTTGTTATGTTCACTTTTGTCATATTTTCATTAAAGAGGGGGTAAAATAGAAAAACAGGAAAAAATGGTTTTTAAAAAATTAAAAATAGAGATTTTACTATTTTTGATCCGATTTCAGCTGTTCATAAGTACAAATGTTTATTGGTTAAAATTAAAATGCAGGCTCAGCTCAATATTGCAATCAGGCAACTGCATTGCACACCTAGTATAGCAATGAGTATATGGGAATAGTGTTCCATTATAAAGCAATGTTTATATGGGAATAGTGTTCCATTATAAAGCAATGTTTATATGGGAATAGTGTTCCATTATAAAGCAATGTTTATATGGGAATAGTGTTCCATTATAAAGCAATGTTTATATGGGAATAGTGTTCCATTATAAAGCAATGTTTATATGGGAATAGTGTTCCATTATAAAGCAATGTTTATATGGGAATAGTGTTCCATTATAAAGCAATGTTTATATGGGAATAGTGTTCCATTATAAAGCAATGAGTATATGGGAATAGTGTTCCATTATAAAGCAATGTTTATATGGGAATAGTGTTCCATTATAAAGCAATGTTTATATGGGAATAGTGTTCCATTATAAAGCAATGAGTATATGGGAATAGTGTTCCATTATAAAGCAATGAGTATATGGGAATAGTGTTCCATTATAAAGCAATGTTTATATGGGAATAGTGTTCCATTATAAAGCAATGAGTATATGGGAATAGTGTTCCATTATAAAGCAATGTTTATATGGGAATAGTGTTCCATTATAAAGCAATGTTTATATGGGAATATTGTTCCATTATAAAGCAATGTTTATGGGAATATTGTTTCATTATATAGCAATGTTGATGGGAATATTGTTTCATTATATAGCAATGTTGATGGGAATATTGTTTCATTATATAGCAATGTTGATGGGAATATTGTTTCATTATATAGCAATGTTGATGGGAATATTGTGGTTTTGAGATGGTTGTAGGTAGTCAGAGTTGGTTAGAGAAAAATGTCCTTATCAAAATGATTAGTTGATTTGACGGAGATTTTGTGGTGTTAATTCATAATTATGACTAAAATGATTAATAAAACAAGAAACAACAATATTGTCATCACAATAAAATGTATAGATAAGATCTTATATATAATAAACAAACGTGTTTCAAAATTAAATCCTCATCAGTCTTAAGTTAACAGAGTTTGATGTAAAATCACAACTAATCGTTACGAACATAACACTGATGATGATATCATTTTGAAACGCGTTGGTTACAATAATGTTGTTACTTATTTTGTTGATATTATATTGTAGTTCATCAGTATTAGTGAAGTGAACTGATCAGTAGTTTCAAGAATTTAATGGCTAGTCTCTGTATGAAGCGTAAAACATCAGTAGATTACTTTTAGTGAAGTGAACTGATCAGTAGTTTCAAGAATTTAATGGCTAGTCTCTGTATGAAGCGTAAAACATCAGTAGATTACTTTTAGTGAAGTGAACTGATCAGTAGTTTCAAGAATTTAATGGCTAGTCTCTGTATGAAGCGTAAAACATCAGTATCGTGTTTAGTCACATAGGAGCTACGTGGGTAATGGGAAAACACAGAAGAAAAGAAAAAAGTTCCAGACCAACTCCAAAAAAGTTAGCTCATCAAAGTAGTGATACCCTACATTTCGGCTACATCTGTTTTATGCCTCATATAGAAACTAGTCACGCGTTAACCAATGAAAATAAAAGAGCAGTGTTGCTCATTTAAGTAGGAGTGAAGTGAGGTTATGGACTAAATAAAGAGCAGACTTATCACAGAACTAATAGTGTATTAGGTGTTAAATAAAGACCTGAGATTTTTGGTATTTAGTTAGTTGTTTACTAATAATAATAATAATAATAATAATACTTTATTCCACCATATACATATTACAATTTTCCATAATTACAGAAAAGAAAACATATACACTACTGCATTTGCCATTCTGATTAATTCAGTTTCTTAGGGATATAAAGAAGTAGTTATTTAACATTATGGTATTATTAGATGCTGAGTAAATAATAACGCACATCTAAGGATTAATCAGTGGATTGTCTGAACACAAGAATAAATACAATTTGTTTAACAAAAAAAAAGTAAATTAAATTTAAATATATATATATATATATATATATATATATATATATATATATACATATATATATATATATATATATATATATATATATATATATATATATATATATTTCTGGTCAGACAATACACTGATTATTCCTTAGATGTACGTTATTATTTACTCAGTACCTAATATACCATAATGTTATCTCTGTTGTTAATACCACAAATTCTCCGTCAAAACTAAATACATGAGATATTTGGTTATTAATAAGTATAAATCCAATTTAAATTCCTTATCCCGTACTACTAATGTTATTTTATTCCCTTCAACTCTCATCTACCTCATACCAGCTCTGTCCGAGACCTTGGTGTCATCTTAAGACACTAAATTATCCTTTATGGCTCATGTTTCCTCAATAATTTCGTCAGCCTCTAGATCCCTGAACCTAATCCTTAATGTCGGTCGTGGATTGCCCCTTGAATGTATGTTACTACTCTATAAATCTCTGGTCTTTCCTATTCTTGAACATGCTGTCCCTGTCTGGAACTACTTCAGAGTGACACTATCTAACCAGATTGAAACTATCCGACGTCGTTTTATTCGTTTTATTTCGTGTATATTCGTGTCTACTATTCGTATGAGTCTATTAGCAGTAGTCTATTCGTATGAGCAGGTAGGTAAAATAACCACCTTCTTCTCCACCTCGTCACAACTCACTTCACCACAGGTAGTTGTGACCAGGTCAGAGCCTCGTAGGCTGTTCGCTGAGGACAGTAACAAGACGAACAAGAGGAGACAAGGAAGAGTTCTGTCATGTACAGCCAGCGACCAGCTCTCCGGCCAGCCGGAGAGCTGGTCGCTGGCTGTACATTACACTGAATTTTTCCTTGTCTCCTCTTGTTCGTCGTGGTTACCTGCTGGCCGGAAAGCTGGTCACTGGCTGTACATTACAGAACTCTTCCTTGTCTCCTCAAGTTCGTCGTGTTTACCTACTGGCCGGAAAGCTGGTCGCTGGCTGTACATTACAGAACTCTTCCTTGTCTCCTCTTGTTCGTCGTGTTTACCTGCTGGCCGGAGAGCTGGTCGCTGGTTGTACAGTACAGAACTGTCTTCCTTGTCTCCTCTTGCTCGTTTTGTTGCTGTCCTCAATCCTTCTCCCTCTCATACCTTTAATCCTGCAAATGTATCAACCCATAATAGTCTCCGTCTTATCTTGAAGAAGCTGGTAATAAACTAATGCAGGTACCAATCCAAGCGTTCCTAAAAAGTAATATGTTGAACTATTTAATTAAGTTTTAATTTACTTTTGTGTATTGTTACTTTATTTAGGTTTCTATATGAAGTACGAAATGGAACTTTATATAACGGCTCTGTCTGTCTATCCGTGCCGTCTGTACGTTGTTTGTTTCAATTCATAAACTACTATAGCTAGGAACATGAAATTCGGAACGCAGGTGCATCTCGGTATTTTTGACAAATATGCATTTTATGGAGTTTTCAAACATAATATTTCCAAGATGGCGGCCAATATGGTGGGCGAGTAAAAAAAGGTTGTAGTTGCCATTACATGTTATACATCAATTTAAAGGTCTTAAAGTGTAGAAAAATAATATGCAAGTATTACAATTTTACGCATAATAATTTTAACTTAATCGTACAGAAACTGGCGATTTATCACCTCACATACTTACCTGAAGCACGCCTTACTTGTTTATATATAAATTGTCCTCTCTCTTGTGTGTATGAATGATCATATTTTAATGCTGTATTACTATTATTAATATTTTTTGTTAATTCTTTTATTTATTTAATTTCTTTACGATTAACAGAATTTCAATATGCCTATTATATCTCTCTTTTTTTCGTTATCTTAATTGAATAGGGTATTCAAGATGATTTATTTAGCTGGTTTTATATAGAATGGTTATTTCATTGGATACACTCAATAGAGTCATATTCATTTGACCATACGGTAAAACATTTCCCATACGGTTATAAATCATACGGTATAAACTTGTCACGCTTTCAAACCCTTCCCATAACACGTTAAATCTGACATAATAAATTACGTTAATAACAGGTGGTAAGTTGCTCGCCCATTATTTTCCGCTAAAAGAGAAGCATGGGGAAGGATGAATCCCATTCATTTTTCCACCTGTTTCTATAACCTACTGAATTTTTTTTTTTTTTTTGGAGGGGGGGGGGGGGGGGGGGGGGGAGAGGGTGCTGTGCGTATTCCAAAGTGTATTTGAAGCACCTCTAACTAGGTTTTTGGTTGGAAACATTTCGAGAGGTTGGTTTGGATGTCGAGATATCGATTACTCGGTGAACCCCCCCCCCCCCCCCCCCCCCCCGGGTCTTTATGGCCCGCTGCATTCTGGAACGGGGGCAAACAAAACAAGTGAAGTTTTGGGTTGTACTTACCCTCAAGGCAAGGTATTTCCATTATTATTTCCTTGCTAGAATTTTAATACGAAACTCAAAAACCCTAATATTTATCTTTACATGAATTCATCTATGGATTTATATTTTTATAATGGTATTTAACCGTTGTATTTTCTCTTCCAAACATTTGTTTTAGACATTTGGTTAGATTTGATGTGCTAGGAAATATTTAAAAGACAAAAAAAAAACAGGATGACTGAAAAAAAAACAAAAAACAAAATTTATTAATTAATTTATACCAAGAAAAAAAGCTTTGGTTCCAGTCGATCCATTTATGAATTTTATTACGATTAAGATTCTAATTAAAAATATTTCCTTTTAATGAGTTGTTTGAAAATTAAACATAGTTATTTTATTATTATTGCTTCCGAGTTTACTGAAGGTTTTGCACGCTATCTCCTGGACTAGAAGCATTGTGTTCACTTTTGAGAACGAAAAACTTTTATGCCTCCGATTTTAAAAATTCCAAGACAGAAATCCGTTTCAGACATCAGGGAACATTTTTGGTCCCGTGTCTGTCTGTCTGTCTGTCTGTCGGTCTGTGTGTCCGCGAATTATGAAACGGGTGACGATAAATTGAGTAAATGTCGACCGATTTTGATAGACATGCTCATTTTACCAATGCTCAGGACGAGTTCGTTGGACAACGTTATCCAACCAAGAATTCACGAGCAACGCTCGCGTAAAATTTGAATTTTAGGTCGGGAAAAAAATCCAACTTTATCTATTCTATGAGACAAACATTTTTTTCAAATACAATTTTTTAGTGAAACCAATAGCGACACCGCTATGAAGTGTTAAAGATCGCTAAGACTATTAATAGTTTTTACACAATAAACAATAAAGTAAATAACAATAATTTTAATGTTAATATAACAATAAAGTACATGATAGGATGCGAGGAAGCTATGTGCCACACTAATTGTCAATCTATTATTTTCTTTCTTCATAAAGTTGTTTGCTTCCGAGCTTACCGAAGGTAACAGAAGCTACGTGATCGTTTTGAACAATGAAAATATTTTATGTTTCCGATTTCAAAAATTCTAAGACAGAAATCCGTTTCAAACATTAGAGAACATTTTTGTGGTTTTGTGTCTACTGCGGAACCAAAAACTACTCGTCCGATTTTATTGAAAATTAGCTGACCCGGTGAACATCATATCGCCTAATAAGCATTAATAACATAAGAAATGTGTAGCTGCTACCTTTGAAAAACCTCATAAATAGTTCATTTAGTTATATAATGATGCCTAGATGAAAAACTTATATTACAATTTGCAATGTATACTTTTGCAATATATAATATTGGCATAAGAGACATAGAGATAAACAAACATTCATTTTAGTTTATATAGGTATAGATTATAGAAATATTTTTCGTGTATTTTGCATTTTACCCCCCTCCTAAATGCAAATATGACAAAAATGTACATAGCAACAATTACTACTGTTCTCTTTTACTTCTTTTCAACGATATGCAAGAATTATAGGTATTCATTACTTTGACATTTGTACCCCGTACACCTGGGTACAAAAATGTAAACATAGTTTCATTAACTTAGAAACCTTCCCGGGCATGCGTCCAACCAGATGAATCAGATGATCAATATAGACTATAGAAATATGTTTCCTGTATTTTTTACTTTACCCCCTCTTAAATAAAAATATGACAAAAATGTACATTATTACAATTATTGTACTCTTAAAGAGCTTTTCAACGATATGCATTATTAAAGGTTTTCATTACTTTGACATTTGTATACCCCGTACCCCTGTGTACTAAAATCGGAATATAGTTTTACTAACTCAGAAACCTTCCCGGGCGTGCGTCCATCCATTCCCCAAAGTGTCATCGCAATCGGATGAACGGTATAGGCAGGCATAAGAGACAGACAGACAAACATTCATTTTTATTTATATAGATTTATTACCTTCTGCGTCTATTTGTTTCTCTTTCACATCCGCACAAATATACATTTATGAACACCTATGACCTATATCTTCAAAGGTAATTATCTGATATTTATGAAATTCGGATAATTTGTCGAAAGTAGCCCCAGATTAATTTCAACCGTCTGCGCTTTTTAAATTTTACTAAATTGATACTTTAATTCACGGAATTAATCAAAATAATTTTGACAGATAAAGAAACGGTGGAAAATTTAATAAATTTAACAATAAATAGACAGTGAATGCATAAAACCATTAAAATCGAGATTGAAACGAGGAAGCTATGTGCCACACTATTTGACAGACTATTTTAAAAATTACTTACTTTGTTTATGAATAAAGATATGAATTGTCTCAATTCTTTATAACTTATTCTTTTAATTATAATAATGTTTTACTAAACATAAATTATAAAGTAATATTATTATAGTTTTCAGAAGTAAAACTTATTTGATATTTCAAAAACTATCACTTAAGTAAAAAGCGTGGAAGTGAGAGATTAATTTTTAAAGTTTTTTTCCTGGAAGTAAAATGTTAGTTTTAGCTAGATTTTGACTCGATGAAGGGATTCACATGCAACCTGACTCTTCCACTTTTAAAGAATTATTAACTTCAAAACTTGTTTTATTAAGCTATTATATCAAGAGCAAACTATTACAGAGTTTAGTCAAGAAAATATTTGATTAAATAGGAAATTAAAAATGGGAGTGAATTTGAGCTCTATTTTCACCTCCATAACGGGGAGTGCAGTAGGAAATCAATAAAGCTGTTTGGAATAGAAAAAACAAATCTTTCTCCCAAGTGTTTAGTTCGCCGTACATTATACAAAATATAGTCAGATAATTAGTGTGGCACATAGCTTCATCGCCTCAATATTTATATGATTAAATTATTTTATGCTTTTACAACCAATTATTGTCGAATTTTCTTCAACCATCTGCCTATTTTATATATATATATATATATATATATATATATATATATATATATATATATATATATATATATATAAAATAGGCAGATGGTTGAGAATGATTTTCTTTTGTTGCCAGTTAAGTTTGTAAAATTCTTTTTGACATTTCATTAATTAATAATGAAGCTCAGCTTAATTTTTATTTTGGTTCTTAAGTTTGTCTCATAGTTTCTTTGTTATGTTTAAATTCGCTTTTTTCAGAGTCTGGTTATTTCTTCTTCAATTTGTTCCCTATCTTTTATTTATTTATTTTTTTTAATAACTGTTTTGTCTTTGAAAAAAAAAAATTAGAAAATGAAATTAACTTAAAGAACGTTTGAGATTCTACGTGAGATGAAAGTATTGCAAAAGAAATGGATAATTAAAATAAATTACTTTTATAATGAATGTTATTTCTAAGTTTTTATTTATATTTATTTGTGAAGAATTAAAAAGCTAATTAAATATATAATTAATTAACTAGTTTTTTTTTTGAGGTAATCTTAATTTAATGCTTAGTTAGAAAAATGATTTTGGGGGGTGACCGATTCCTCTCCGCAGGTAAAAATGACCCTTTTTGGTAGCCTGATTCCTCCCCGTTTTAAATGACAGCTGACTTCAGCTCAACATCCCGATTGATCCCCAAATTATTTTCGTGTATAACAAAATACATAATATACATAACCTTTTTTTGTTAAAACAAAATGTAAAAAATCTTGAACTTACAAAATAGGAAATTCAACTTAATAAAATATTAAATTCTAGTAATTATAAATTATAAATTGGTAAATTAAATTCCTTCGACTCACAGTTTGAATATATTGCAAAATTTTAATTTTGCCTTCTTCGTTTTTTTTTTATTAATTCTTCTAAATATTTTAGTTGAACTAATTCTAGTGTATTCATAATTAATGCGAAAAGTAAACTAAACTAGAATCGATCATAATCAAAACAAGCATAATGACAAATTATCGAAATATAAACAAATACATAAACTTAAAAAATGTATTAATTGGATTTTTGTTAATCCAGGTATTGGGGAGGAATCGGGCTGTATGATTATCAAGAGATTATCATTGGGGATCAATCGGGCTGTGTGATTATCAAGAGATTATCATTGGGGATCAATCGGGCTGTGTGATTATCAAGAGATTATCATTGGGGATCAATCGGGCTGTGTGATTATCAAGATATTATCATTGGGGATCAATCGGGCTGTGTGATTATCAAGAGATTATCATTGGGGATCAATCGGGCTGTGTGATTATCAAGAGATTATCATTGGGGATCAATCGGGCTGTGTGATTATCAAGATATAATCATTGGGGATCAATCGGGCTGTGTGATTATCAAGAGATTATCATTGGGGATCAATCGGGCTGTGTGATTATCAAGAGATTATCATTGGGGATCAATCGGTCGATTCTCGGGGAGGAGTCAGGATAGCTCCATGATTTTTATGCTCTGCGAAGCACCATTATTGTACTGTGTATTGTATGAATTCGTCCACCCCACCTGCTTTAGGAATACTATACTAATAGTAGACATGTTATACAGCTTCGTGTCGTAGGTTTGGTATTTACCTATAATACATTGTTGATTTAAGTTTATAACCATGTGTAAAGAGTTCGCATTAGAAAATAGAAATTACATCCAATTAGTGTGGCACATAGCTTTCTCGCATCCTATCATGTACTTACCATTATTGTCTAATTTATTTCATTGTTTCCCCCGTTTATTTACTAAGTCGAAATTGTTTGATTTATTACACGAATTAAAATATCAATTAAGAAAAAAGTTAATGAGCACAGATGGTTTAAATTAATCTGGTAAAATCTGCTTAATACTTTCGAGAATCCATCTAAATTTCATAAAAATCATATAAGTACTTTTGGATGTAAAGGTGTAAATAAATGTATGTTTGTGTGCATGTTGAAGAGAATCAAATGAACGCAGATGGTTGAAACTTATATGGGACCAACAATGAGCTAATTATGACCTACAATACAAATTTCATTCAAATAGAACGTGTAGTTTTTAAGATATGTTGGTTCACAAAAATTGAGCGACAGGCAGACACGGAATCAAATATGTTCCCTGATATCTGAAACGGATTTCTGTCTTGGAATTTTTGAAATCGGAGTAACAAAAAGTGTACATTTTTTCGTTCTTCAAAACGATCACATAGCTTCTGTTACCTTCGGTAAGCTCGTCAGCAATAACATACTGTAAGTTCTGTAAGTTCTTCTAATACTGTAAAGCGTAAGGTATAAAATATAAACCATTAAATAATTTCTATTCTTTATTAAAAACGATAATTGGATGTTGCGTGTTCAGCAGAAATTGATTCAAAGTAGCAAAGAGTTGACGTGTCTGAAGAAGGAAAGTTATAAATGAGCGATGGCGTGTTAGTTCATTGGATGGTTCATTAGCTATATATAGTTTATTTAATAGGTCATGGGTTCATTAGCTCACTGGAGGTTTCGGATTCAATTCCAGCTAGGAACAGAGTCAGGAGACTCGGCTGAAAAGAAAATAACTTTCTGTTAAAATATTCATTTAAATATTTTATCTACGATTGATACGAAATATAAACATTGTATCTCTGTTTAGATGCGTAGAAAGTGATTCTTTACGTACTTGTATTCATTGCGCTTGCGCGTCGCATAGTTCCGAAGAATTCCTCTTCTTTACCACCCTAGGGCGGTAAAGAAGAGGAATTCTTCAGCTTTACGCACTATTAGCGAGTTTGTTTACATTTAACAAAACTAATTTGCTTTTCTTTTATTAAAGTAACTGTTTATATCGAGTTTTTAGTGAAAAACAATAAGTGAATCAAGTGACTTGGACGAAAATGTGGAGAATAATACTCCTCCAGAAATAATTAATTCGGCAAAAAATACAACTCAAGAATTAATGCTATCTTTATCTAGAGAGAGATACGAACTTACATACAGCACGTTTATTTTTTTATTTATTTATTATTTAAATCTAACAATCGTAGATAAAGTACGGTATGCAACTCGTGCGAAAACGGCACTTTGCATTGCTCGTGTGGTTTTACCACCCTGGCTGTCGCTCGGGTGCAAACTCCACACTCGCATGCAAAATGCTACTTTCCGCACTCGACGCGTAATATACTACTATCTACGAAATATAAACATTGTATCTCTGTTTAGATCCGTAGAAAGTGATTCTTTACGTACTTGTATTCATTGCACATGCGCGTTTCATAATTCCTCATTTTTTTCCTCCTTAGTGCGGTAAAAAAGGAGAATTCTTCACCTTAACGCACGATTAGCGTGTTTATTTACATTTAACCAAACTAATTTGCTGTTTGTTTAATTGAAGTAACTTTTTATTTCGTGTTTTTAGTGAAAAACAATGAGTGATTAATATCATTTTGATGAAAATTAGAAGAATTATACGCCTCCTGAAATAATTAATTCGGCACAAAATACAACTAATTAATTCATGTCATCTTTATCAAAAGAGAAATACGAACTTACATACAGGAAGTTTATTAAATATTTTTTTATGTATTTATTATTAATATCCAACACAACAAATGTAGATAAAGTACGGTACGCAACTCGTGGGAAAACTGCATTTTGCTTTGCTCGTGTGGTTTTACTACCCTCGCTATCGCTCGGGTGCAAACTCCACACTAGCGTGCAATATGCTACTTTCCGTACTAGACGCGTAATGTACTATTGTATTCCTTTTCAAGTCGAATTTGTCACATATTCCTTGTTTGAGTAACACTGGTTAAATCGAACAGCTTAGAAACAATAGATGGAGCACTATCAATATAAAGATCACCCAATTGGTGATGGTAAAAGCGGGTAGTAAGAAAATAATAATGAATTTTATCAGGTACTAATAATAATACTAATTGCTATGCATCGTGAACATCTATAATTGAACCGAATAATATCTAAGTGCTATACTCAAAAACCCTTTCTGCAAATAGACGTTATTAAGAAAACAACAAAATATTTGCAATCTAACAATCGCGCATGCGTACTGCAAATATCAGTAAAAACTGTATTTTCGTCTTATTTTCGTTCGAGGCTTGTAATTGTGTAAAGTGATTTTTTCATAAATAGTTTATTGATACACGTTTATGTTTCTATTTTATCTACTGTAAGATTATATAAAATGGTAAAAAGTTGCAGCTCCTCGCCCGTTTTGACGTTTTAAAACGACCCAGAACTCACCACGAGGAGGTGACTGCACTTTAAGTTCTACCCACGCCCTTCCCAACCAACCATGAAGTGTGTGCTTTATCAATACTAACATTAAATATTTACACTATTTTCATTTTACCCTCTTAATCTTTCTCTCAATCACTATTATTTACACAATAGAAATTGGCATCCATAGAGATGAAGGATTAATGTGTAAATAATAGTGATTGAGAGAAAGATTAAGAGGGTAAAATGAAAATAGTGTAATGTTAGTATTGATAAAACACACACTTCATGGTTGGTTGGGAAGGGCGTGGATAGAACTTGAAGTGCAGTCACCTCCTCGTGGTGAGTTCTGGGTCGTTTTAAATTTTAAAACGTCAAAACGGGCGAGGAGCTGCACATTTTAACCATTTTATATAATCTTACAGTAGATAAAATAGAAACATAAACGTGTATGAATAAACTTTTTATGAAAAATCACATCACACAATTACAAGCCTCGAACGAAAATAAGACGAAAATACAGTTTTTACTTATATTTGCAGTACGCATGCGCGATCGGAAAGAATTGTTAGATTGCAAATATTTTTTTGTTTTCTTAATAACATCTATTTGTAGAAAGGGTTTTTGAGTATAGCACTTAAAAATATTATATGGAGCATATTTTTTTAAAAAATACGAAAAATAGTGAAATTTTTAATTTTTTCAAAACTTTAAAGGCTATGCGCGATCAGATGTTTTTTTAAAAAAAAAAACAAAAACATTTTTTCAACCCATTGTTTTCAATTGAGCCTGTCAGACGGTGCCACCCAAGTCCCTGCCCCTCAGCCCTCACTCCTTCAATGAAATATAGGGGAAATCAAATAAGGGGGTGACTGCATCCCTCATGTAAGTGGGTGGCGCAAGTCAGGTGGCGGGAGCAAGTGGCATCAACCAGGTGGGTGCCACCCAGGTGGCGCTACCCGGGTGGCGAAGTGTGTCACTACCCTAAGACTTACTGGGTTTAGCGACCTCATGATTTTTCCTCTATGTTTTTTTTTTTTTTTTTTTTTTTTTTTTTAACAACATACTTTATTGTATAATACATACATAGTTACAGAATACAAACATTATTCATTTGCATAATATTTAAATAGAAAAAAAAACGAAAGTATAATGATAACATAAGTGCAAAAATATTGTTGCTATACTCCTCTACTAGGTTGCCCGTGCGTAGAGGAGGAGTCCTTTAATTATTTAGAAGTTAAATTTCGTGTTGAGTTAAGAAAATCAAAGTATAGAGATAAAATGAAATTGAATGTTTTCCTAATAAACGTACTTTTAAAAAGTTTTTCTCATCGAATAGATAAAGTTAGAATCTTTTCCCATCTTAAAATCCCAATTTTAAATTTTATGGTTACATAGTCTCGCCATAAGTCCCTTTTTTAACGGGCCATTTTCGTTATAGCTTCTGTAAGAGTTTTGTTGGTTTCCGAGAATATCTCGTTTTTCGGAAAAACGGGTAAAATGAGAGAAAATGTCTGGGTAAAATGAACAACTTTTTCCATATACATAATGAGATGAAGACGTTTCCAATATGAAAATATTATGTTATTTATTATTAGATATTTTTAATATTAACATAAGTATTAATGCAGATGAATTTAATAAGTTCTTTATTAAATTTATTATTAATTTTGATTAATTATTGTAATGTCACATTTTACTAAGTTTTTATTAGCTTGCTTTCTAGTTTGTTTGTTTGTTTGTCCGGTACAAATCTGGCCATCGATTTCTAACTAACTTCCCGAATAGCTAGACATTTGAAACTTTTAGCATAGCTCAGAACACGATGACAATGCATTATTTTAATACTTTCAGCCATCTTTCAGCAGAATTTAATTGGTTTTCAGCAAATTTAGCTGTACGGAAAGTTAGTTCGGAAAAAATCCGCAAGTTATTTATTTTGTTTTGCCATGTCCCATATTTACGCAATCTTCATTTTGACGGGTCTCAAATTTGTGATAGATAAACATTGAACGACAGCATAACAGGAAATATCGATTATATTATTTATTGATTATATTATTTCAAATATATCGATGGCAGGCTTTAGATTTGGTGTTGAGGAGATCCGTTGTACAAAGATTTGTCCTTTTATAGGTTTTAGATCAGCTCTCTAGATGGTTGTCATTATTATGTGAAGTAAATAAATTCGGAACTATTTTTTTTCACTAACATTATAAATTATATAACAATAACAATTATGTTATCAACATTACATACGATTCAACAGACAATTTAAAACGTAGTATTTAAAAATTTCTTTTTATCTTGAAATTATTTATTTTATTTTTTGCATTTGGTTCCTTACATTAAGTTTGAGATAATTGATAGTATAAGACAAAATGTTTTCAAAAAAATCTTATTTCTCTTTTAAATGCAATCCTTCTCCAAATTGCTTTGGTTTTGATAAAATTTATCTTTGGATTATGATAAAAAATCGTTAGATGGAAAGTGAATTCATATATTCAGTCCTCATGTTTTTAACTCAAGTTTAAACAAAAATGGTTTGTTAACAAACCAAAAAAACTGAAATAGGGGAAAAAGATAACAGTTTTCTGTTTGTATTGTTGCAGCCTTTCTGAAGCAACTAAGTCTCAATGTGGGAGTAAAGTTTCAATAATTCAGTTGCTTGTTCCCCAAAATACATATATGATGGAGAAAAAATCCGTCTTTAAATAAATAAACTAGGCATCGCGTGGCTCTATCATTGAAGCGAGCGTATTGTAATAAATATGTATTGAATATTGAAAAAAAAGATTATTGTGAATCATGATGAGTTGATAGATAATGGGTCTGGTAGTAGTGCAGCGGCTAGTAGTAAGGGAACCACCCCGCATTCTTACTATTCCTTTAACCACACATCTCTATTTCAATATTTATAATTTGTATCTCTTTGCTACAAACAAACTACTGCATGTATCAAATTGAAATTTTGCATGCCTATTTCAATTGTGCATCAGATGGTGTCTATGAAGTTTTATTAAAATCGTCACGTTAGAACGTAAGATATCGGTAAAAAGGTTGTTTTCTCTATTTTAAACGTTTAGGTCCGCTTTAATAGTTTTAGCGATCTTTATTAAGTCATAGCGGTGTCGCTGTTGGTTTTAGTAAAAAATGTTATTTGAAAAAAATGTTCGTCTCATCGAATAGATGATGATAGAATCTTTTCCCGTCCTGAAATTCCAATTTAATTTTTGTACCTCTCGTTTACGCGAGCGTTGCGCGCGAACTCTTGGACGGATCACGCTGTCCAACGAACTTAGCCTGAGTATTGGTAAGAGGATCATGTATACCAAATTTCACCTAATTCGGTCAACTTTTACTCAAGTTATCGTCACACGCGTGAACGTTACTGACAGACAGACAGACAGACAGACAGACAGACAGACAGACAGACAGACACGGAGCATATTTCGTTGAATGTAGGAAGCTCGCTACGCTCGCTTCAATAAAAGCCCTCTTTATTCTTCAATATATAATTATTTATCCCCAAATTCCACACAAGTTTAGGTCTGAGTGAAAACTTTTAAGCTTTTTTCCGTTGAATTAATATTCAAATTAGTTGAAATCCCCATCCCTGTTTACTTCCTTGTTAACCGTCAGACCATTTTACCTGAATATATAAATCCAGGATTTTTTTCGGCTCAAGAATTATTTAGTTTCGGTTTTTCATTCTAAAAATCTATAAACATGATGAAAATATTTACGACTTGTACATTATTGATGAATCCCCCCCCCCCTCCCCACTCCCCTCTCCTACTCTTTTATTAAAAGTTAGCAGTTAGTTAACCTTTAGCCATCTCCTTTTTATAAATTGAAAATTACGGTCTGGCGTCCTTCCCTTTTTTTATATAATAAATGACTATGAAAAGCACCTCAAGCTTTCTAGCACTTAAGGAGCTTTTTAGCATACTTTACGCTTTAAGTTGATCAAGTTGAGATTTAGTCTGACATTATGACCTAAAATGGTCGAAAATGTCTATATTAAATATTAGCTATATAATTTGGTAATAGAGGTCCGCCATATTTATTTTTATTTACCATTTAATGTGCGCAGATGGTTGTATTAAATTGGATCCATTTCATTTATTACATTCGACAAACTATTCAAAAATCTAATTGAAGCGAGCGTAAGCGAGCTTCTTACATTCAACGAAATATGCATCTTGTCTGTCTGTCTGTCAGTAACGTTTACGCGTGTGACGATAACTTGAGTAAAAGTTGACCGATTTAGTTGAAATTTGGTATACATGATCCTCTTACTAATACTTAGGCTAAGTTCGTTGTACAGCGTAATCCGTCCAAGAGTTCGCGCGCAATGCTCGCGTAAACGAGAGGTACAAAAATTAAATTGGAATTTCAGGACGGGAAAAGATTCTATCATCATCTATTCGATGAGACGAACATTTTTTTCGACATCGAGGGTAGCAAAACCACACGAGCAATGCAAAATACAGTTTTCCCACAAGTTGCGTACCGTACTTTACCTATGATTGTTAGATTTTAATAATAAATACAGAAAAAGAAATGAACTTTCATTTATGTAAGTTCGTATTTCTCTTTTGATATAAAGATGACATTAATTCAATAGTGGTATTTTGTGCCGAATTAATTATTTTGGGAGGCGTATTATTCTCCCCATATTCGTCATAATCACTTAAATCACTCATTGATTTTCACAAAAAAAACTCGATATAAACAGTAAATTTTAAATTCATATTTTACCATTTTGGTAGTATTCATACTACAGAAAGATTAAATTTTAATTTAAATCAAATTAGCCCGGTGCTGGAGTGTATTTTTCTCTGTCTGTTTCCCGTAGTTATTAATAATTATAATTTGATTTAAATTAAAATTTTATCTTTCTGTAGTATAAATAACTACCAAAATGGTAAAATATGAATTTTTAATTGATTGCACTAGGTACAGGTACTAATTGGGTACTTTATAATTATAAGCGGTATTTCTCGGTCTAGTTTTATGTCATTAATGTTGACTTCTAAGACTTATGTGGAAAATTGAAAGCTTAAATTCGGGACAAGGTATCATTAACGTCAGAGAAACTCATTCTTCTGCGTAGCTTAGTTGGGTAGAGCGCTAT
Source organism: Gerris lacustris (assembly GCA_951217055.1). NCBI lineage: Eukaryota > Metazoa > Arthropoda > Insecta > Hemiptera > Gerridae > Gerris > Gerris lacustris. The sequence continues at coordinate 57,559,099 of OX578284.1, forward strand.
ACTGGAAATATAGAGGCCCGTGGTTCAAATCCCGGCGCTGGAGTGTATTTTTCTCTGTCTGTTTCCTGTAGTTAATAATCATTATAATTTGATTTACAGTAAATTTTATTAAACAAACAGCAAATTAGTTTCATTAAATGTAAACTAACTCGCTAATCGTGCGTAAAGGTGAAGAATTCATTCAGAAGAGAATATAATGAGCGCAGATATTAATATGGTTTCAATAATGGGCTAATTATCACCAACCATCGGACCTCCATCGAACCATTATCACAAACGTCGGACGGGTAGATTTAAATTAAAATATGACTAAACTGTACATAAAAACTATTACTGTATTCTTAAAGAGCTTTTGCATCATGAAGGGTATTCATTACATTGACCCCGTATTCATTACTTGTACCATACCTCTGTGTACCAAACTTAAATTTCGAAAATTCATGTAGGCTGTAATTTTCCCCTTGCTTTGAAGGACAAGTGGGCAAATTTTTATTGACATCGAACTAAAACTGTAGATTTGTATAAAGAACATACTCACACATACGTTGATTTTTATATATATAGCTATACATTTCCATTTTACCCCCTCCTAAATAAAATTGTACATAACAACAACTACTTTTCTCTTAAAGTGCTTTTCAACAATATGCATCATATGAAGGGAATCCATTACTTTGACACTTTTACACCGTACCCCTTTGTACCCAAATTTAAATTACGAAAATTCATGTAGACAGTGACCTCCCCCTTGCTTTGAAGGGAAAGTGAGTAAATATTCATCAAATTGGGATAAAACTGTAGATTTGTATAAAATACATACCCTCATACAGACACTCTTCTTTTTATATAAGATATAGCTATATTTTTCTATTTTACCCCCTCCTAAATGAAAACACATATGACAAAACTGTACATAACAACAATTAATGTAATCTTAAAGAGCTTTTCAACGATATCCATCATAAAGGGTATTCAGTCCTTTGACCCCGTATTCATATTGTACCCTTTTTCCTGTGTACCAAAATTTAAATTTCGAAAATTCATGTAGACACCGATTTTTTCTTCCTTTGAAGGTCAAGTGTGCATTTTTTGATCGAGATCGGACTAAACTATGGATTTGTATAAAGGACATACACACATACGTTGAATTTTAGATATATTTTTCCATTTACCCCCTAAATGCACGTAAAAACAATTATTGTACTCTTAAAGAGCTTTTCAACACTATGCATCATGAAGGGATTTCAACTTTGACATTTGTACCCCGTACCCCAGTGTACCAAAACTTAAATTTCGAACATTTATGTAGACAAAGATCTTCCCCTTGCTTTGAAGGTCAAGTGAGCAAATTTTCATCGAGATCGAATTAAAACTGTTGATTTGTATAAAGAACATAAACACACTCACACATACGTTGACTTTTATAGATATAGATATACATTTCCATTTTACCCGCCTCCTAAATAAAAATATGACAAAAACGTACTTAACAACAATTACTGTACTCTTAAAAAGCTTTTCAACGATATGCATCATGAAGGGTATCCATTACTTTGACATTTGTACCCCGTACCTCTGTGTACCAAAAATTTTAATTTCGGAAAATGATGTAGGCAGTGACCTTCACCTTGCTTGGAAGAAAAAGAGTGTAAATATTCATCAAATTGGGATAAAACTGTAGATTTGTATAAAAGACATTCTCTTATATAGATACTCTTCGTTCTATATATAGATATAGTTATATTTTCCATGTTACCCCCCTCCTAAATGAAAATATGACAAAACTATACATAACAACAATTACTGTACCCTTAAAGAGCTTTTCAACGATATGCATCACGAAGGGTATTCATTATTTTGATCCCGTATTCATTACTTGTACCCCGTACCTCTGTGTACCAAAATTGAAATTTCGAAAATTCATGTAGACCTTGATTTTCCCCTTGCTTTGAAGATCAAGTGTGCAAATTTTCATCGAGATCGGACTAAAACTGTAGATTTGTATAAAGATCAAATAAGATATAGCTATATTTTTCTATTTTACCCCCCTCCTAAATGAAAATATGACTAAAGTGTACATAACAACAATTACTGTACCCTTAAAGAGCTTTTCTACGATATGCATCATGAAGGGTATTCATTACTTTGACCCCGTATTTATTACTTGTACCCCGTAACCCTGTGTACCAAAATTGAAATTTCGAAAATTCATGTAGACCTTGATTGTTTCCTTGCTTTGAAGTCAAGTGTGCAAATTTTCATCGAGATCGGACTAAAACTGTAGATTTGTATAAAGAACAAACACACACACACACACATACGTTGACTTTTATATATTATATAGATATAGATTAAATAATGTGAGTCAGGAGGGATACTGGATTCTCTCACTTATATATTTATACAAAATTACAATCTATTGTATCAAAGAAGACAGTATTTAACCCGTAACTGGTGAGGTTGGGTGTAAGATACCCATGGAATACTTTGTTGATAAATTATCACTAGAGGATTAGGGTGGGGCCTGTGTCCTCTCATGTACCTTCAAATCAGTTTATTGTCTGTTGGTTTGAACATCTTAGGTTGCACTAAACGTGACTTGTTTTGTTTTTTGGGCTATTATCAGAAATTCAAGGTATTCCTAACCCAACCTCACCAGTTAAGTTACTCTTTTTAGGGTTTCGTTGGTAAAACCAAAAAAAAAGAAACCCTTATAGTTTCGTTCCTGTGTCCGTCTGTCACTCTGTACGGTTCCAATAACTTTTGAACCAAAAGAGATAAAAACGCGAAACTTTCCAATATAAAAGATCGTTTTGACGCGCACACAGGAAAAATATAGCGAACTCAATATTATCAGCTGTTCAAATTCAAAATGGCGGATAATTCACGTCGCAAATTTTTTTTTTTTTTAAATTTTGAGTGGGGTATCAAATGAAAGGTATTGAAGAGTAGAATAGAAATATATATACCACTTAGGGATAGTGCTTAATTTTCAGCGCCATTTTGTCAAAAAACATCGAAATTTTGCGTGTCCCCCCCCCCCCCTAAAATCATATTTCCGCTATTACTAAAAATATAGAAAAATATGCAAAATGTGTGGTCTGCTGGGCATAGAAAAAATAAGATTAGCAATTTGATCTTATCTACTGGAAATCCAAGATGGCGGATAATTCATGTCACTCGAAAAAAAATATTTTTTTAAAATTTTGAGTGGGGTATCAAATGAAAGGTATTGAAGAGTAGATTTCAAATATATATACCACTTAGAGATAGTGTTTAATTTTCGGCGCCATTTTGTCAAAAAATCTCCCCTCCCCCCCCCCCCCCCCGTTCTAATATTGTGTTCACAATACCAACGAAACCCTTTTTACGTGAGACTTCACGCCTTACAATTTTTTTTTACTATGTAATTTGCATTGTATTGTAAAAACTGTATTTATTTAACAATTTAATTTTTAATTTTGCTTCCGAGATTACCGAAGGGAACGGAAGCTATGTGATCGTTCTGAAGAAAGAAAAATTTTTAGGTCTCCGATTTCAAAAATTCCAAGACAGAAATCTGTTTCAGACATCAGGGAACATTTTTGGTTCCGTGTCTGTCTGTCGGTCTGTCGATCAATTTTTGCGAATCAACATATCTTAAAAACAACACGTCTGTCAATGAACGTTAATGAAATTTGAGTGGTAGGTCATAATTAGCCTATTGTTGGTCCCATATAAGTTTCAACCTTCTGCGCCTATTTGTTTCTCTTGCATATGCGCACAAACATACATTTATTTACACCTACAGCTTCAAAAGTACTTATCTGATTTGAATGATAATTTTATAGTTTATCGAAAGTAACCCGCAGATAGCCCCAGATCAATTTGAACCGGCTGCGCTCTTTAACTTTTGCTAAATTGATACTTCAATTCGGGTAAAAAATCAAAACAATTTTGACAGATTAAAAAAACGGGGGAAACAATTAAACCAATTGGACAATAATGGCTTGTAAACCCATAAAATCAATAAAGTACATGGATACGATGCGAGGAAGCTATGTGCCACACCAATTGACAGTCTATTTTTACTAATATTAACATTAAATTTCATAAATATAATAATATTTCCTCGAAATGTTAATTAAAATATTTAAATTAAACAATACACAAAATTTGTATCGTGCTTTTATTTTATTTTTAGTTTTTTTTTAGTTTTATTATTTGTTTGCCCCATTTAGTTTTTATGTGCAAAGAATTGTTTAGATTATAAATAAAAGTTACTTTTAATACTATATGCAGCTATTTATCCCAACTAGTAAATTTTCTGAGAGGGGGAAAAAGGTCCTGGGTATCTGTAACCTAACCTCACCAGTTAAGTAACATAAAAAGCATCTCACCAGTTACGGGTTATTACCTGTTATCTGCTAGTGTAGTTATAACAGTAAAATAAGGTTTAAAGCATTATTGACAATTTTTTCACAAAATTCTTTAAACCTTATTTTAATGTTCACTGCCATCATCGCCGTATCATTTCTGTTATCAGCGGCTCATTTTTGTCTATTTCAATGTTTATAAAACAAAGATTCAAAGACAAAGAACTGCCATGACAGGAATTGTCACCATGTGAACGACACATTAGAGTTGAATAATGGAATTAGCATTAAATTCATTACTGGAATTATTTAATCTTAATTATAACGTAAAAACTTATTATAAATGTATAAATCTTTCGGTCTATTGAAGGTAAAATAATTATCATTAAATCTACATGGGGAATTTAATAAATTAATATCAATTATTATTAATGATGTGGAGGTCTCATCGGTAAATAGAAAATGTGTTATTTATTAGCGCTGTCTGGTTTGAGTGATATCTGACCTTAGTCAGATTAATTCTTATGAATATTTAATATAGAATCTAATTATTCTATTAAAAGTTAATTAATTATATGTTTTTACGACTTTTAAAAATTAAATTATAATTTTTATTAACGTTGCCTGAAAATAGTTATTTCAATTCGAACATCCACACCATATGTAAGTATATTGACCTGTTTGTGCTGTTGTTAATTTTAGTAGTAATTTTTAGGGTCCTTAGGCAAAACCAAGGACCCTTAAATTTTCGTGTGTGTGTTTGTCCGCCCGTCCTGTCGCCTGCTCTCACGGCTACACCTTTCGTCCGATCACTTTGAAATTTGGCATGTATGTGTCTTGTACCTACCCACATATTTTAAAAATATTGCGACTTAAAAAAAATATTTTTTAAAAAGGGTAAAAAAACTTAAGGGTTAATTTTTTTTTTTTTTTTTTTTTTTTTTTTTTTCGACGCCGTGATGCGTATCTTACCTGATAACGACGATAGCTCGTTAATATAGGCCAAAAATGCCAAAGGACCAATACAGGTTCCTTGAGGCACCCCGTACTTCATTTCAAGTTGTTGGCTAAGCTCGTTGTTTATTCTGACTCTATGACTCCTTCCACACAGGTAGCTTTGGAACTAATTATAATAGATACCAGTGATACCTAACTTATTTAATATCTCTAACAAGATTTCATGGCTAACCGTGTCGAAGGCTTTACATAGATCTATGAAACGGCTATGCCTTTTATATTATCATCTAAGTCCTTACTTGCATGATTTACTAACTTATTAACCGCTTGATCTGTGTTTCTATCTGGAATAAATCCAAATTGTTCTTTGACCAGTAAATTATTATCTAAAAAATAGTTTTGAACTCGGTCTTTCATACATTTTTCGAATATTTTTCCTACATTACTTATTAAAGATATCGGCCTATAATTGCACGGATCTAATTTATCACCACTTTTAAAAATGGGGACAATTATAGCTTGTTTCAGGGCACTACATATGTACACTACACATATGTAAGTAAGTGGTGTCGCTAAGTATTTTATATTTTGTTTTAAATGTTGGGACTTAATCATGTCGATGCCTGGAGACGAATCAGTGTTCAGTTCGTTGACATACTTTTCAATTTCAACTTCGGTAATTGTTGTCGGATTTATTCTAGGTACCAAATTATTCTTATTTATTTTTTTGTTCTTCCTACGGGCCCAACAGGATCATTTTGATTTTACAGATTCGGCCAGAGTACTACCAACTTGATTAAAATAATCATTGAATTTATCAGCTATTTCTTTATAACCTTTAATTATTCTACCATCTATCTGTAAGCTAGTAATGCAATCTCTTTCCTTCATATTACTCTTAACAGATTCATTGATAACATTCCAAGTTTTCTTACTATCGTTCCCGGCTTCTTCTAGCTTATTTTTAAGATAATCACTATGCGATTTTTTAATTAACTTATTTACCATATTTTTATACTTAATACATTTACCTTTAAGTTTAATATCGTGAGGTTTTCTTTTACAGGTTTAGCGTAGTTTCTCTCTTTTCCGAATAGAAATTAAAATTCCGGTAGTGATGCAGGGTTTTAAAAATCTCATATAACTACTTGGCTTAATGGTTACCGTGGTGGTACATGAGTGGATCTGCTGTTGTACAGTGTCTACAAAGTAGTCTGTGGCTGTGTCTGTCTGATTCAGTGTGTACAAGTAAGTCCAGTCTAGATCCGATATTTGTTTGTTAAGTTTTTCAGTATTTATTGTTTTCTTTGTAAATAAAGTATTCTGGACAAGTTTGCCAATGCTCTTATTTTTTAAATCTAACGATAAGCCTACAGGATAATGGTCTGTGATTTTGGCATTCAGCTTGAAAGTTTTTATTATATATTTGTTAGTGACAGATTTAAACATAATGTGATCGAGGCAGGATGGCTTATCGCTTCCTTGATCTCTGGTCACATCATTGACTAAACTGACAAAACCCAACTCTTTGATTAAATTAAGATAATCGTCCTTTGTCGAATAGTCTTTTAATAAATCGATATTTATGTCTCCCAACATTATTTGATCACAAAGAATATTTTTCTTCTTCTCATATCCCACGTTCTGTATACGGCTGTAACATTAAGAACTTGCTGAGACTTTTTTATATTTACCAATAAACTGTTACAGTCTTTTATCGGCTTTTTTATTGTGTTTAAAACCTGGATATTATCAGCACAATGAAGCACTATTCCATCATTCTTATTATCCCGCAGTCATAATGAGCTGTATAGCCAGGTAAGTTAAATGTTGTATTAAATTCGTTGATGTGCGCCTCGGTAACTATAATCATATCAAAGTGACAATTTGTAGCTTGTAAGAGTACTTCTAACTGATCGATATTTTTCCCAATACTTCTGATATTTAATTGTATAATATTAAAAAAGCTATCATTATATATTTTTAGGTCAATGTTGGTCGTAAGTAAGTCTACGTCATTGTTGTCTTTACCTAAGCTGGATATAAGTTGGAGAATATTCTTAGAGACTGATGTGAGTTATTGAATATTTACTGTTATAATCGTCGTTTTGTATCTATCGGAGCTTCGAAAATAATTTTTTCATAGGCATCGCCGTAATCCTTCTTGATAAAAACTTTTCTTTTTTTAAACCAAACATATTTAAATCCGTTTTGCGCAGCATAGGTCTTCGCAGCGAAGAGTGTTGATATTTGTGTTTGTACATAAAACTGAATCGGACATACTCAGTCTCGCGCAATGTAAAAGCAGCCTAAATCGTGGATATGCAAATCCGTGGTCAATAAATTCACTGTGGATCTATTATCTATTTTACTTATTATTTGAAATTGTTTTTACGGTAAATTAACAACTTATATAAACTTTAATACCTATGATAATCAATTACCTTCTTTAAAAAAAAATAAAAATAAAAATAATAAATCTGACAATAAATTAAAAACAAAAGGTAGGGCATTTCGGGTTTTTTCCAACTCACGGTAACTTAGATTTATTTTAAAGAAGGCAAAAAAGTTTACTTAAAAAAACGCCTTAATCCATTTATCAATTGAAAATGAAAAATGTTTTAGTTTTGGTGTCATGCTATCATGACGAAGGTCATCTATTATCTTTTTTCTGTGTGTGCGCTTCCTCAAATCCCAGTTGAGTTTTAACAAGCTGAGCATATATACGAGGTTTTAAAGCGTTGAAGAATATGATGTCAAATCCCTACAGAGAGCGTCCGCTTCTTCCTCTCCTGTTCATTTAATCCCCAACTCTCCTATGTCTGGTTGTCCACTTGTCCAGCAATCTTCAATCAAAAGGGATTTAATTCCAGACCACATAAACGAGGAAGACCGTGAATCCCCGAAGCTATCAGTCGCACTGCGCTATAAACGAAATTAAACACTTGCTATTCTTAATTCCCATGACACTACGATCCACAAAATAATTACCCTTGGTGTCACGGGACACCCGGTAGGAACCAAGTTCCTTACGCTTTTCATTAAATATTAAATTATAAAATTACACTTCTCAATACTATGATACCTGTTTCTACTTATACATGGTGGAGTTAAAAAAGAGACAAAATTAAAAGATATACTACGCTATCTACTTGTATTTACTATTATATATTATATATTATATATTATATATTATATATTATATATTATATATTATATATTATATATTATATATTATATAATATTATATATTATATATTATATATTATATATTATATATTATATATTATATATTATATATTATATATTATATATCATATATCATATATTATATATTGTATATTATATATTATATATTATATATTATTTATTATATATTATATATTATATATTATATATTATATATTATATATTATATATTATATATTATATATTATATAATAAAAAAGGTAGGGATTAAATGAACAGGAGAGGAAGAAGCGGACGCTCTCTGTAGGGATTTGACATCATATTCTTCAATATATAATATATTATATATGATATATTATATAGTATATAATATATATTATATATTATATATTATACATTATATATTATATATTATATGTTATATTTTGTATATTATATGTTATATTTTGTATATTGTATATTGTATATTGCATATTGTATATTGTATATTGTATATTGTATATTGTATATTGTATATTATATATTATATATTATATTTATGTATTATATTATACTTATATTTGATCTTATATTTATTCGGTAAGCTTGGAAGCAACATTATAAATGAAATACAAAATGCCGTACAATTATTTATAATAGTAGGTTAGAAATTAATGTGAGTTAAAAGAATTAATATTTTATCGGACAATAGCATTCAATGGGATAACCTGAGCCAGTCATCATTAATGTCGAATTAACGTAGAGGTAATAATTCATTTTAATTGGATTTTTCATGGGGAATAACTGAATTTTATTGACTAATTATAAAGTTCATTATCCTCGACCGAAAGCTTTGTTGTAATCGAATATTTCATCTCTAAAATTTTGACTTTTAATGATTAAGCTAAACTCCTGAATAAATCGACATGCGTTAATACCCCTCGATCATTTCGTTTAAGTTACGCACGTGTGTAGCAGAACCGCTTAAAGCTTCCACGTTATTCATTCATTTGCTTAAATATAACACTAACTCTTCTGGTTTAGAATTAGATTTATTATTAAACCGTTCAGATCTGATTTGTATGATCTTTTGTTACACACTGTATCTCTGATATCAAATCAGCTTCAGTTTAAGTGTCACGGACAACTGCTTTATTCAGAAGCATCGTAAGTACTAAAGACTCATTCCACTATTTCCCTAAAATATACATACTTTTAACTTCACCAAAGTCGTGTTGCAAGTCGGACACAAAAATGTTTCTGTATACAAAGAAGAAATAGATTTGAACCACTCTAATCGTAAGCCCTCCATTTACTATATCAAATATTAACGAAAGGAAATTAAATTTTTAACAAAATATCCATGTTTCTGAAGTGTTTTGGATATTGCTGTTGTCTCAATTTACTGATCATCAGATCCAGGTAGCTTGTGAAAAGGATCACTCTGTTGCTAGAATATCTGGGTGAAAAAGTACTGATATGTATGAATTGTTATTTATTGATATTTATTTAGACCCTAAAAGTTTTTCGTTCTTCAAAACAATCTCATAGCTTCTCTTACCTTCGGTAAGCTCGGATGCAATAAAAATCTTCTTTTAGGCCTGAAAAGCCTCAAGATGCCTCAAGAGGAGGTGCAATATTGCCAGAAGTGCGTAGTTCTGTTATTTAATACCCTAATGACTTGGATAAGATCATTTTAATTTCTTCGTTTATATTAGCTTGCTTTCTTGTGTTTTTTTTTTTTTTTTTTTTTTTTTGTTTGTTTGTCCGGTACAAATCTGGCAATCGATTTCTAACTAACTTCCCGAATAGCTAGACATTTGACATTTTTAGCATAGCTCAGAGACGATGACAATGCATTATTTTAATACTTTTAGCCATCTTTCAGCAGAATTTATTTGGGTTTCAGCAAATTTTGCTGTATTGGAAAATCCGCAAGTTATTTAATTTGTTTGGCCATGTCCCATATTTACGCAATCTTCATTTTGACGGGTTACAAATTTGTGATTTTTATATATAAGAGATAAACATTGAATGACAACAAAACAGGAAATATATCGATTATATTATTTATATTATTTCAAATCTATCGATGGCACGGTTTAGATTTGGTGTTGGGGAGATCCATTGTACAAAGATTTGTCCTTTTATAGGTTTAAGATTAGCTCTCTAGATGGTTGTCATTTATGTGAAGTAAATTAATTTGGAACTATTTTTTTTTTTACGAAGATTATAATATTATATAACAATAACAATAATATTGTCAACATTACATACGATTCAACAGAAAATTTAAAAACGTAGTATATAAAAAGTTATTTTTATCTTGAAATTATTTCTTATTTATTTTTAGTAAAGAAAAACAGCAAAAGTATAAATTATAAAAATGTAAATATGAATAATAATAATAGTAATATTTGGCACAACAGTCTGTTATGGGCTTGAATCAGTTGGATCTGCCTAAGGTCTTACACAGCTATATATGTAATGGATAAGAAGGGGCTGCATTAGCTATATAAAGCTTAGTATTGGCTTCTGTATCTGGGTAAGATTAGGTGGGTGGACACCGAGGTGCGGGCCCCCTTGCAGGAATCTGCTATCAAAGAAGAAACCTCCTGCATGACGCCAACTAGATAGTAAGAGGTACTAGGGTACACTATGTGAGGGTACACTGGGGTGTACACTATGTGAGGGTATTCTAGGGTAGACTATGTGAGGGTACACTATATGCTTCTTTTAAGTTATTTCTAATTTTTTTCTCGTTTTTCGATACCTGTTTAATATTCTTAGTCGAGTCTGAATACAGTCTGTAATATTAATGTCAATCTAGTTGCGATAAAAATATTAATAAGTTATTTGCTACAATCTTGAATAACTGAGGACGTTTCTAAAAAAGTGTAAACATTTTTTATGTACTTTAATGAAAAAAAAAAAAAAATTAAATAGAGTAAATATTATTCAAATTTTAAGCCAGTTGCTTTCTTAAAGAAAATCCAAGTTAAAAAGTAATCTTCAACCTTAATATTACAGTCGAGTTTTGAAAGTGTTAAACAATCAGTAATTGTAGAGTTTTTTTTTTGTAGTATTTTCATTTTAATATTTTAAATAAATTTCTAAATATACATTGGAAGATTCTATAATTGTTTATGTACATGAATAAAAAAAAAGTAAATATTATTCCTGTTTTAAGCCGTTTGGATATTTTTTAGGATTTAATATTAATGCTTGTTTGGAACTTTTTTCTTTTTTTTCTTCTTTCAACTTTTGATCAACTTTTATTCGATGAATAATTTATTTGGGAAATCTTTGAAGTTTTCGAATTACCTTCGCTGGAGAGTTGAACCTTGTTTGTATTTAAAATTAATATACTATTCTTGAATTTTAAAAAGACCTGATGAATTTTAAAAATTCAGTTATTATTACATGAAAGAGTTATGAATTTTATTTTCATTTTTAATCCAATTTGGAATATGTTATATCGTTAATTTTAAATCTTCTAAATTAAGTGCAATTTTATAATCAAATTATCAGAAGGTAAAGGAAGCTATGTGATGGTTTTGAAGAACAAAATTTTTTATGACTCCGATTTCAAAAACTTCAAGACAGAAAACCGTTCCAGACATCAAGGAACATTTTTGGTTCCGTGTCTGTCTGTCGCTCAACATTGACGTACCAATACATCTGAAATAGTCTGCCAATTAGTGTGGCACATAGCTTCCTCACGTCTTATTTCATATACTTTAACGGCTTTATGCTTTTAAAACCTATTATTTTCAAATTTATTTAATATTCACCCTCGTTTTTTAAATCTATCAAAAATGTTTGAATTTTTTACATGAATTAAATTATCAAGTAAAGAATATGTATAATATATTCTAGACGGTTGAAATTAATGTGGGGCTATCTGCGGGCTACTTTCGACAAACCATCCAAATTTCATAAATATCAGACGAGTACTTCTAAAGATATAAGTTTAAATAAATGTATGTTTGTGCTCATGTGGAAGAGAAACAAATGGGCGCCGAAGGTTGAAACTGATATGGGACAGTAGGCTAATTATAACCTACTATTATCCTACCACGCAATAACCTACTATTATTGCGATCACTTGATTCTTTCGCCGAGTTCGAAAGTCTACCCTTAACCAGGACAATACGACGCCGTATTGTATAGTTTTGCAACAAAAATCCGGGATTTTATGTTTCATTTTTTGGTGCTTATACTCTATATTTGGTAATCATGCTCTAATATTTATTCAAAAGTAAATGAAGCAATTGTTTGGATACGATCAACTGAATGGACACAATTGCCAAAAGAATTTTTTATAAAAAACACTAAAATGCCAATATTCTCCAAACCGCTTGTCCGATTGTGCTCAAGGTACAATTGAATCTAATAAGACATCAGTTTTTCCGACAAAAGTTCGAAAAAAATGCCGCAAACCGCATCTCAATGCGATGTCTTGAAGCGATGTTATAAAGGTTTAAATTCCGAATGAACGTTCGAATGCACGTATGTACGTACATGCATACGTACGTACGCACCGACATATATGTATATGAAACGGATTTTGATGATATCCCCGGGTTCGTAAGACACCTCCTTCACAGAGATCTCGGAATCACGTTTTGGAGGGTATCACCATACTTCCATTTTCATGGAAGTAAAAATCTTATAATATCTCGGAAATTAGATTTTTCCCTGGAAAACAGCATATACGGTTAGATTTGTGTTTAAATGGACTAAATTTTAGAATATTTTAATCAAAATCGTCGGAACCGTTTTCGTTTCAACTATAACTTAACGTAGATCCTTTTTATCTCATAACGAACAATTTTATAATCAGACGATGTAAGTTACGACATAAATGAAATTTTAACTTTTATGATGTTACATTTTTTATCAGAGGGTCTCTAATTATTGTGGGTTTTTTCCAAAAGGAAGGGCTTGGAGAGTATTATTCATTTACAGGAGGTAACCATGTTGAAAGTATACTTTACTTGATGGCCCTTCTTGCGGTCAGATTATTAATGCCCCTATTTCCCGGTACAGTGCTAACCCGTAACCCCTGGCTTGTAGATAAGCCTCTACCCTAGATATGATTTAGTTAATTCCCGGCGTGGTAAGGGTCTAGGGTCGGCCTGTGAGGGACAGGGTCTGTAAGAGACCAGCTGGTTTAGTCCTTACTCTAACCCTCGCATACACTCCACTAGTTCTACACTGATAAATTTCACACAAATCTCCCTTTAGTATAAATTATTTATACTTTGAAAATAAATCTTATACGTTCTATTTCTCATATCGGTACAAAGTGGAATTTTATATAACTAAACGACTTGTTGAAAAACAAGGAAAATTAATTAGTTGAAATGTTTGGACGGATAAAAAAAACATTTCATCATCTATTATGTGTATCTTTAAGGAACATCAGATCAAATTCTGTCGGTTTATTAGCTATAAGTTATAAAAAAAAGTGCTTGCATTCGAGTCTGCAAGACAGTGAGACATATTCATGAAACTTTTTTGCTGTCATTTTTTGGTAACGCTTGTGTAACGCTTCTTGTGTCGATTTTTGGTAACGCTTTTTTGTGTCTTTTTTGGTAACGCTTTTCGAGTTTATGTGCCAAAGTAATGACATGAAAATGTCACAAAATTCGAGCGTGCAGATTCTTGCGTTTGTAAATTAGGATTTAAATCGAACATCTGTAGTGCACGAAGAAATAAAGCGCTTTTCTTCTTTTCCAGTTTATTAAGAAGTAACCTTTTAGCTTCTTCACCCATATTTTTTATAATAAATGCAAAAAATTATAGTTTAACAAAAATAAAAAATAAATTTTATGTATGTGTATAAAGTTTATTAGGAATAAAATTCTAAGGATTATGACGTTTGTTTGATGCAAATCGGAGCAGCAGAACAGAAGTTTTAGTTTGGGGGGGGGTGCCTTTGGGGCTCGTGAGCGACTACTGGAGTGGTAGCGAGAAGCGAAAAGAGTGAGACATGGTAGGTAGCCAATCGGGAAGGCAGGGGTTGGTAGGCCCTACCAAGAGCGGTAGTGGGAGACACTATACCTACCTACAGCGGGCAGACTCGATTGAACACCTCCTATATATTCCTAACTCCCTGTTCCTATATCTTCCCTACTCGTGTAACGCTAGTTTTTGGTAACGCTTTTCGAGGTTATGTGCCATAGCCCAGATATGAAAATGTCAAAAATCGGTCCGAAACATCTCAGACAGAAAACATCCTAGAAATCATGAATATATTGTTATCTATACAGACGGATACGCTTGTCGATCTGCTAGCTGTGACTGTAAACCCATCTTTAGGAATGTTCCTATAGAACCTTCCAAGTGAAGTGAGAGTCTCATCCGGCACTACCGTCTGCTCCAATCAATTGAACATGAATGCCAATATTCGTCAAAATCAGCCCAGTAGTTTAGGCTCCACGCGTCTGCACTGACGGCAGATAGACGTTTTTGAAAAACCATTTTTTTGGACACAAGTGACCTCAAAACTTGTAAATCCATCAAAATCTCAAAATTAAATTTTCGCGTCATCACAATACTTTCTCTTCATATGAGATAGTAATAAAATGTTGGTTGCAACCAGCACCGTTCTAAGGAAAAAATCCCTGAACATTCTTCGACCAAAAGTAAAGATACCACTTTTTGGAAATTTCGAAAAAAAGTAAATATTTTTCATTTTATTGAAAAAATACGATTTCTTTAATTATGCTCTTTTCGATGTATTTATATGTTTATAGTCCGGTTCAGTGGCAAACAATACTTTATCAGAAGTTTGTTTATGTGTTTTGAGAATAACAGTCCTATAGGATAGTTCAAAGTAAGCTTTTTAGTATTTTAAAAAGCACCATCAATAGGGTACTACTTAAACAATACAGTGTTGCCTACGGACCCTCGCTGTGTGCTGACTAGCATACACTTGACCTGTTTATTTCTTTCTTTATTTGAATAAATTATTTTATTTTTTTATAATAGAGTATTATTAATTTTTAAAAATGCTATTGATGAAAGTGCTAATTATTAAGTGTATTTTTGTTACAGGTAGGCGTGCTCCGTACTGTAAAAGAGTTCAATTTTTTCTTTCGTAAGTTAAAATGTTAATTTATTTAGATTATTTAGAATAATGTATTTTAAGTTTCCTCTTGATGTTCCCGCTCTTATAAAAAAATGTTTGGACTTCAAAATTTATTTTAATAACGATGGAGAGATATAAGCGTAAACCTTTTTGAATAAAAGAGTTAAATTAAAAATGTTTGACATTATTACTCTCTGTGAAATAGAATTTTTAATTAATATAATTAAAAATAGGTAGAACTAATTGCTCTATATTAAGCTCATTTGGAAATAAAAAACACTATTTTCATTAATTAATTTATTTTTTCTTTAAAAAAAGTATAAATTAAATCATCTTTAATGTTGTTATTATTTTGATTCACTGTTGTTAGTGAAATATTCTTTGACAGTGCGTTGTTGCGCTAGCTGATTATAAGTTTTGGAACATGGTTAATGAAACGCATTAACCATGTTAGCAGATATCAAGTTGAAATATGGAGGAATTATTTATCTTTCAGGATTATTAAGGTATAGTTTCTATAAATTTCACCTCGATCGGAGCGAAATTATGAAGCGTTAAATTTTCAAAGTTTCTTAAGTCGATATCAATATGAAATTCTGTGGAAATATGTTTTTCTTATAAAGAGGTATAGTCCCCAGGCCAACATAAGTAGTGAGTCGCTGATTGATAAAGTTTTCTTATCTTATAGAATCGCTTATTTATGCCTTGTCCACCGATGAATTGGGTATTTGGCAACTGGGCGCTTGGCCATTTCATTTTTTTGACATGCCAAACATGCCGTTCTGCGGGAACATTGAAAGGAGATAGATAAAGTTTTGATTTTCACAGGATCGTTTAATTAAATTATTTAAATAACAGTGGTACACGTGGCCACCGATACAAGTGGGCTGTTTGGGGTGTCCACCGCCCCAAACATGTCGCTCTGCGCGGACGTTAAAAAGTGAACGGCCTACTCGTATCGGTGGCCACCTGTACCACTGTTTTTTAAATAATTTAATTAAACGATCCTGTAAAAATCAAAACGTTATCCACCTCTTTTCAATGTTCCCGCAGAACGGCATGTCAAAAAAAAGAAATGGCCCAGTGCCCAGTTACCATACACCCAATTCAACGGTGGACACGGCATAAATAAGCGATTCCAAAAGGTAAGAAAACTTTATCAATCAGCGACTCACTACTTATGGTAGCCTGGGGACTAGTATAATTTGTGCAAATTTCAGCGTAATTGGAAAACGTTTCGATTTTTTACGATTTTGTTGACTTTTTTGCTGACAACAAAGTGGGTTCATGTCTCATGATGTCACAAATTTATTTTATTTACAAATTTATTTATTTGACGTCAGGAAATTATTTACCTGACATGTAAGGACTGATTTTTGTACCAAATACTTTAACTCTATGGGAGTTATGCATGATACAGACAGACAGACATGCAGCTAAAAACCACTCAAATCTAAATCTTAAAAACCCCCAAAACGGATAATTCTGTTAAAATCTTGGTTTAGGATTTTCGGGTGAAGACAATTCTTTTCCTTTAGTTGTGGAAAAGTAAAAAATCCGGTGAATTATAGTTATTTACTTGGAGGAAAAAACGATATTATGTAAGGGCGTTGAGATTCCTCAAACTGTTTCATCGTTCTATTATACCTTTTTGAAATTTTATGTTGTAAATAATTTATTCCGATTATTTGCAATCCATTCTTCCATATTAACTATAATATTATGTGGAATTGTAAACAAGTGCCGTTCACATTAAATATTGCTAATTTGATACTTCTATTCGTGTAATAAAACAAAACAATTTTGGAATGTTATTTTATTAAATATATTAGACAATATTGGGTTGTAAAAGTATAAATCCAATAATTTCAAGATAAAAAGAACATTTTATATACTACGTTTTTAAATTTTCTGTTGAATCGAATGTAATGTTGATAATATAATTGTTATTGTTATATAATATATAATGTTAGTGAAAAAATAAAAAGTTCCGAATGTATTTACTTCACATAAATGACAACCATCTAGAGAGCTGATCTTAAACCTATAAAAGGACAAATCTTTGTACAACGGATCTCCCCAACACCAAATCTAAAGCGTGCCATCGATATATTTGAAATAATATAAATAATATAATCGATATTTCCTTTTTTGCTGTCATTCAATGTTTATCTTTTACAAATTTGAGACCCGTCTAAATGAAGATTGTGTAAATATGGGACATGGCAAAACAAATAAAATAACTTGCGGATTTTTTCCGAACTAACTTTCAGTACAGAAACATTTGTAGAAAACTAATTAAATTCTGCTAAAAGATGGCTAAAAGTATTATAATAATGCATTGTCATCGTGTTCTGAGCTATGCTAAAAGTTTCAAATGTCTAGCTATTCGGGAAGTTAGTTAGAAATTGATTGCCAGACTTGTACCGGACAAACAAACAAACAAGAAAGTAAGCTAATAAAAACGTAGTAATAATAAATAAATGCCCGTTTTTAAATGTTCTGTCATAAAGCATAAATTTGAAACCCGTCAAAATGAAGATTGTAAATATGGATATGCCAAATCAAATAAAATAACTTGCGGATTTTTTTCGAACTAACTTTCCATACATCAAAATTTTCTGTAATTGAATTAAAACAAACAAGAAAGCAAGCTAATAAAAACGTAGTAAAATGCCTGATAGGAAGCGAGGAAGCTATGTGCCACACTAATTGGCAGACTATGTTACTTTACTTTTCGTTAAAAATAAATTTCTTATTTTCTCGTGTAGTGATTTCGAAGGTAAAAGGATGTTGAATTACGATGGTTGCTGTAAGATTTGTCGAGGGTAAAGAAGTTCAGATGCCAGGAGAATACTATCGCAGGTGAAAACCTAGTCTGCGAGATATAGCTAGAGTAGAACAGCCCCTAAGGATATCAGTCTCTATCAGTGCCCCCTTTAGGTTCCAAAGTCCCTTCGAGCCCCTGTATTTTGCACTCGCTTGTCTCTTGTTCCTACAAGCCTATCCTGCTTTCCCCCTCCCTTTTGTATTTCCGACTTGAAGGGCGATACGTTTACTTCTTGTCCTACGTATTGACTAGGACAAGGACAACCCCAAGGTTGCACGAGGTTTCCTCTCTTTTCAATCTCTAGACTCCAGATCGTTGTCGCTGTATTCAGAGATTCGCAGAGTCGAATCTCTTCGCTTCTAAACGTGTAGATGTCAGGAAAGTCTTACAATGGGAACTGTTTGAAGAATTGAATCTATTCTTTTCAATTCTTCCTTTTCATCAAGGGTGAAAAATCTCACACCGACGATCGAGGATAAAAACAATCTAGGTCTTGATATATTGGAACCTTGAACATGGAAGTGTTAAAAAACTTTAATAGTAAGAAGCACTAAGTAATTAAAATATTAAAATAAAATAAAATAACAAATGTATCAATATGTATACATTATACTTAATTATGTTATTGCTTTAGAGCTTACCCTATAATAACGGCAACTATGTGATCGTTCTGATAAAACAAAAATGTTTGATGTCTCCGATTTCAAAATTTCCAATACTGAAATCCGTTTCACAGACTTCAGGTAACATTTTTGGTCTCGTGCCTTTCTGTCAGTCTGTCCACAAATTTGTGAACCAACATAAAACTACTCGTCTGATTTTAATGGAATTTGGATGGTAGGTCATAATTTGACTATTGTTGGTCCCATATAAGTTTCAACCTTTTGCACCCATGCATTTGTCTTCTACATGCGCACAAGAATGCATTTAAGAAAATGGTACTCATATGATTTTTTAAGGAATTTGGATACTACGTCAAAAATAGCATGCAGATTGCACGAGATTAATTTAAACTAAATGTACGAAAATTTGTTAGGTTCCTATTTCAAAAATTCCAAGACAGATATCCGTTTCATATATCAGGGAACATTTTTGGTTCCTTGTTTGTTTGGCGGTTTGATGCTCAAGTTTTGCGAAGCAACTCATCTTACAAACTACTCGTTCAATTTTTATGAAATTTGTATGATAGGCCATATTAATTAGTCCATTGTTAGTCTCCTATAAGTTTTATCCTTCTTGCGCCATTTTTTTACTCTTTAACATTTGCACAAATATATATTTATTTACACTATTTGTGTGAGTGAGAGACACTAAGGTATGTGCCACGCAAGCGTGGCACACCCCTCCAATATCGTACCACATCAAAAATTACGTATATAATAATATGTTGGCATTACGCCATGTCCTGCATCGTTTCTTCGCGTCCGACTCATCAGGGGCCCGACGATGCCCACCCAACTCTGAACCTACACCAGATCAAGAAGATCAGATATAGGGCTAATCAGAGACGAGCGTGCTCTCTTATAGGGCTATAGGGATAGGATTGCAGGGGTTTCTCATGCAAGTGTGTCGGTCTTACCCTCCGTCTTGAACATACATATTATAGCTTGATCGTTGGTGAATTCCCGTTTGAGCAGACTCAAGTGACGGGAAGACAAACACGGCTGGATAAATAATAATGAGAACTACACACAAAGGATATTTAAAGCCGACGCATTTACCTTGGGAGGGGAGTAGAGATGAGATATGGCAGTCCAGGGCCCTGGCTCGGATGATCTGTACTTGGTGTTGAGTCTTAAGGTTTTTTCTTGGTAGGAACCACTTGGATGTTACAGTAAGACTGAAATAAACAGGTCAAGTGAGTGCTAGTCAGCACACAGCGAGGGTCCGTAGGCCACACTGTATAGTGTTTAACTGTAAAGTGTATAAACAGTGTTTTTTTAAAATGCTAAAAAGCTTACTTTGAACCATTTTAAGGGTCTAATATTCTCAAAACACACTCTGATAAAGTATTTTTTTGCCACTGAACCGGACTACAATACATCGAAATGACCATAATTAAAAAAAAAACCTATTTTGTCGACAAAAAATGAGATGCGGTTTGCGGCATTTTTTAGAACTTTGGACGAAAAAACTGATGGCGCAAACATCGTAGCTCAAGACGTTTCGGAGCTACAGTCACTTAAGCACGAAAGCGGTCTGTCGACGATAACTTCAGTAGACTTTATTTGATTTCAATTTCCTTTTGATTTTTTTGCCACTGAACCGGACTACAATACATCGAAAAGACCATAATTATAAAAAAAAAAAACCTATTTTGTCGACAAAAAATAAAAAAATACATTTTTTACGATTTTGGTAGTATTCATACTACGGAAAGATTAATTTTTAATTTAAATCAAATTATAATTATTATTAACTACGGGAAACAGACAGAGAAAAATTCACTCCAGATAATAATAACTAACACTCGTAGTTAATAATAATTATAATTTGATTTAAATTAAAAAATAAAAAAATATTTTTTTCGAAATTTCCAAAAAGTGGTATCTTTACTTTTGGTCGAAGAATGTTCAGGAATTTTTTTTAGATTTTTTGCACTTCACATAAGCGAGATAGAGGGGGGGGGGACATGTTTCAAACCCGCTTCAAATTCATCTTCGCTCGCCCTATCAAAGTTATAACCAAATAATTATTTATTTTTGTAATCAGCTCGACGTACCCTTTCATATGATACCCCTCACGGTGTCGAAAAAAAAAAAAAATTTACCCTTAAGTTTTTTACCCTATTTTTTTTTTTTTTTTTTTTTTTTTTTAAGTCGCTATATTTTTAAAATATGTGGGCAGGTACAAGACACATACATGCCAAATTTCAAAGTGATCGGACGAAAGGTGTAGCCGTGAGAGCACGCGAGAGGACGGACGGACAGACACACGCAGGAAAATATCAGGGTCCTTGATTTTGCCTACGGATCCTAAAAACGATTACCGGCGCAAACACATTTTACCGCCGGGTTGCTATGGCCACGCACAGTAAAGTTTATAATATGTATAAACATATGATTATAACGGCACAATTAATATTATTGAACTCATGATAAAATATCTCAACACATGTACGAGTAAATGTCTGTACCACGGGAAATGCGCGCAAATACAAAATGTCCTTAAATATACAATTCTCATTATAAGGATTATCCAATCTTCCAGTAGCATGATTTTTTGTCCAGAGCGCGCAAACTAGTTCCCTGATCTCGATCCTTATTATATCCTGGAATATTCTCAAAGGAAACCTCCTTGCTTCCATAGTTTCCTTCATTTATTCATTTTTAGGGTCCGTATGCAAAACCAAGGACCCTTATATTTTCCTGAGTGTCTGTCCGTCCATCCTGTCGCCTGCTCTCACGGCTACACCTTTCGTCCGATCACTTTGAAATTTGGCATGTATGTGTCTTGTACCTGCCCACATATTTTAAAAATATAGCGAATTAAAAAAACTATTTTTCAAAACAATTAGGGTAAAAAAACTTAAGGGTTAACATTTTTTTTTTTTTTCGACACCGTGAGTGGTAACATATGAAAGGGTACGTCGAGCTGATTACAAACATATATAATTCTTCGGTTATAACTTTGATAGGGCGAGCGTAGGCAAGTTTGAAGTGGGTGTGAAACGTGTCCCTCCCCCCTCTATCTCGCTTATGTGAAGTGCAAAATTCTGAAAAAATTCCTGAACATTCTTCGACCAAAAATAATGATACCACTTTTTGGAAATTTCGAAAACAATATTATTTTATTATTTATTAACAAAATACTTTTTTTTATAACTATGGTCTTTCCGATGTATTTATGTGGTTGTAGTCCGGTTCAGTGGCAAAAAAAAAATACTTTATCAGAAGTTTGTTTATGTGTTTTGAGAATATCAGACCCATAGGATAGTTCAAAGTAAGCATTTTAGCGTTTTAAAAAACACCATCAACAGAGTACTACTTAAACTATACAGGGTTACCTACGGACCCTCGCTGTGTGCTCACTAGCACACACTTCATCTGTTTATTTTTGTTTAGGAATTTACATATCTTTACCATGATTTCAATCGTACAGAAACATTTTGGCTACTTATATAGTTTATATAGCTACAAAACTATGAGTTCATATATATGATATACGTATTTTGGCCGAATGTGACATTTGTTTTAGCTAATGTGGCATTTATTTTCAAACTTTCCATCCCCCCCCTTCCATCGTAAAAGGTAGTCATATTAACTACTTTATTGCAATTTACAGGTATTTACAACAATTTTAATTTAATTATAATATAATTTTACGTGAATGACTATGCTCTCCATAGAATAATTGAGGCGACGGTCGCTGAGGACTTTAATTTGGAAAATGTCCTCTCTTAATCGGCTGATGTTCCAGGCGAGTATTTCATTGCCAGCACGTCTGCAGCGTTCCAATCTTCTTTTAGCAGGGATTCCTTTCCTTCGAAAATCAATCAACCTACTAGTAGATTGTAGTAAAGTTTATAATAAGTATAAACATATGATTATAAAGGCACAATTAATATTATTGAACTCATGATAAAATATCTCAACAATGTAAATGTCTGTACCACGGGAAATGCGCGCAAATACAAAATATCCTTAAATATTATATTCTCATTATAAGTTTTATAAGGATTATCCAATCTTCCAGTAGCATGATTACTTTTATTAATTAAAAAATAAAATAATTACGTCGTTCGAATCGTCGTTTTTATTTTGATACAAAACAATAAATGAAACATTATTATTTTATATTCAAATATTACAGTTTCGTATCTAAATATTAATATAGTCAGTGCACAATTATTTCAAATAAAATATTTATCCATGCAAACGTATATTTTAAATATAGAAACAGGAGCTTATTATTTTTCGTTATGAAACTTTATTAAAAATGAAAGAGTTGAAACATCCTGTGTAATTCTACTCGAATTAATATTTACTTTGTTTTAATTATTTTTTCTATATTTACTCTTTATTCCGATGCAGCTGAATAAAATATTTAAATTCTAATTTTTTCTTTAAAATATAAATTTACACCTGCTTTATTTAAAATAATGAAGTTTATTATTTTCTAAAGCTTTTGACAAATAATATTCTATTGACAAAAAAAAAAAATCAATAATACGAACCGTAAAACCTAATTATGTTACAAAATGTAATTATGTTACAATAATCCGTATAAACATAAAACATACACATTGAAATAAAATATTATCATATACAGTGTGTCCCCGGATCGACGCATGAATAGGTGAAAATTACTAAAATGTTTTGAATTAAAATTTCATCTTCTGGGGTTCAGCCCTGCTTGGATAGAAACTAATTTATGTCATAATTTAAGATTCGAAAAATCAAGTATGTCTTGGAAATTTACATAATAGTTATTTTTCCCACTAGTAAAGTGCTTCTTCTCTAAGAGATATGACAAAATGGTATTAGAAAAAGTTGTTCAGAGAGAAAAACTGAGTAAGAATACAAAATTTTAAAACGCTCCGCCTAAATTGATATATTGCATTATTTACCATTTTTTCAATTGTTGAAGATATTCAAAAATTTCGTGAGGAAAAGTTCTTACAAAATTGATAAAATATGCAAGTGCCAAAAAATTTAGTTTATTTACAATCGTCTGTTAAGAATTTTAAATATTTATTATAAGAAATAAGAATAATAACAATAACAAAACACAAATAATTCACGATTAAATTTAATTTTGTACTAACATAATAATATTTATAGAGGTATTTTCGAAATTTGAAACCAATTTTATGGCACAGAAAACACCACAAAAATTATTATTTTTTACTATTTTTAACACCATAATAGGCATACTATGGAGTGGTAAATAATGCAATATATCAAAGTAGGCGGAGCGTTTTAAAATTTTGTATTCTTACCCAGTTTTTCTCTCTGAACAACTTTTTCTAATACCATTTTGTCATATCTCCTAGAGAAAAATCACTTTACTAGTGGAAAAATTAACTATTATATAAATTTCCAAGACATACTTGATTTTTCGAAACTTAAATTATGACATAAATTAGTTTCTATCCAAGCAGGGCTGAACCCCAGAAGATGAAATTTTAATTAAAAAATGTTTAGTATTTTTCACCTATTCATGCGTCGATCCGGGGACACACTGTATATTTTGATAATGAATTTAAACTCAGATATATCGTATTAAATTAATAAATTATTAAAAAATTTATATAAAATTAATTTATTGTGACTTCGCTGGTAATTTTATTGTAGTATTCTACAGTGTGTTAAGCCAGACAGAAAGAGAGACAGTGTGTTAGCACCTAAATTTCGTTGCTATTTGTCTGCAAGACTATCTGTCTAACATATTTAACTAAAGATTCAAATACGCCTTACATCTAAATAAAGATTCAACATTCCAACAATATCTGTGGTAGACTGCCCAAATTTGACGTATGAACAAGTTGGTAAAAAATGAGAACGGCATTTTTTCCTTTTGAAATAGGGTGCGGCATATATTCGTTGCATTACGGTATAAAATAATAACAAATTTTATATGTTTACGTCAATCTTCAATCAGTAACATAGAAGGAAAATAATCATTTCAATTACGTTTTTATTAGCTTGCTTTCTTGTTTGTTTGTTTGTCCAGTACAAATCTTGCAATCGATTTTTAACTAACTTCCCGAGTGGCTAGACATTTGAAACTTTTAGAATAGCTCAGAACACGATGACAATGCAATATTTTAATACTTTTAGCCATCTTTCAGCAGATTTAATTCGTTTTCAGTTTTTAACCACTTCTAACCACCTCTAACCACCTCTAAATAACCATTGTAATGAACGTAACCATGAATGAACATTTATATTATAGTAGAACTTTGGGATTTTTTTTAATATGGTAAGTAGAATATATTTAAGAATGCTCTGAAGAACATATTTGATTTATTTACTAAAGCCTATTAAGGGGTTTAAGGCTTGAACTCTAGTTCCGATGGACGACTTTTTAGGGTTTCGTTGGTAAAACCAAAAAAAGAAACCCTTATAGTTTCGTTCATGTGTCTGTCTGTCTGTCTATCTTTCACTCTGTACGGTTCCAATAACTTTTGAATAAAAAGAGATAGAAACGTGAAACTTTCCAATATTAAAGATCGTTTTGACGCTCACACAGGAAAAATATAGCGAACTCAAAATTATCAGCTGTTCAAATCCAAAATGGCGGATAATTAATGTCATTCGAAAATAAATATTTTTTTAAATTTTGGGTGGGGTATCAAATGAAAGGTATTAAAGAGTAGATTACAAATATATATATCACTTGTGGAAAGCGTTTAATTTTCTACGCCATTTTGTCAAAAACATCCAAATCCCCCCCCCCCCCAACTACTAATTTAATTTTTACAACACCAACGAAACCCTTTTTACGTGAGACTTCACGCACTACCA
Organism: Gerris lacustris; assembly: GCA_951217055.1. NCBI lineage: Eukaryota > Metazoa > Arthropoda > Insecta > Hemiptera > Gerridae > Gerris > Gerris lacustris. The sequence continues at coordinate 57,584,977 of OX578284.1, forward strand.
ATTTATTACGTGAGACTTCACGCACTACCAATTTATTACGTGAGACTTCACGCACTACCAATTTATTACGTTAGACTTCACGCACTACCAATTTATTACGTGAGACTTCACGCACTACCAATTTATTACGTGAGACTTCACGCACTACCAATTTATTACGTGAGACTTCACGCACTACCAATTTATTACGTGAGACTTCACACACTACCAATTTATTTTTGTTTTAAGTGAATAATTCGTACTTTTTTTTTGTCTTAAGTGAATAATTCGGTATGGGGTTTGAGAGGCTTAATGCACTTTTCCTGTAACTAAAGTACTAACTTATTTAGTCGTTTTATTGGTACTTAAAGTTGTCAAAGTTTTTTTTTAATGGAGAAAATTCGTGACAGTTCAAATATAATGAGAGGGTATATTAGCGAGATGCTATCAAATAAAACACATTGTGAAGGTTTATGCTAACATTTCGCTAAATTTATTAGCATCATCAGAACAAGAAAACAAAGTTTTAAAATAAAATAATACAAAAAGGTCGAGGTTGACTCTACGACATGTTATAAAGGAACATTATAAAGGACATGCTATAAAGGAGTTACGACATGATATAAAGGAATAAATGGAAGTGTGGATGAAAATCCAGAAACTAGGAGAGGGTAAGGTGTCAGGTAGTGGAACATATTTATGATTACTTAGAAAACTAACTAAAGCTAGCAATACAATCATGAAAAAGTACTTAGTTATATGAAAAAACAGAATCAAGAACTAATGAAAAATAACAAACACTATTGTACTAGAAATTATTAATTAAATTTGTATAACTGCTACTTAGATTGTTGGTGTCAGTTCTGAAATTTATGGTATTAGGAGTTTTGGAAATGTAGTTCATTTCAAGGATATTACGTTTGAACTTGTTAGGTTCTTGGGCACAATTATGTTCAAAATATTATGGTTAAAATTATGTTGAGTATTGGAGTAATAATTAGTTAATGCTGTGGGATTGGGACAGTTGGATTTCAAACTGTATTTATGTTGGTAAATTCTTTTATGAAGATATTGGGAAGTCTGTCCAACATTATGACGAATTACAATCAGAACAATCAATTTGATAAATAAAGTTTTTTTTTATTTAAAGAGCGAAAAATAGTTCCCTGATCTCGATCCTTATTATATCCTGGAATATTCTCTAAGGAAACCTCCTAGCTCCCATAGTTTCCTTCATTTATTCATTTTTGTTTTGGAATTTACATCACTTTACCATGATTTCAATCATACAGAGAAACATTTTGGCTACTTATATAGTTTATATAGCTACAAAACTATGAGTTCATATATATCCTAGTGAATTTTATTTATTCCATACGGTTACAAACAAATTTTAGATTGACAAATAGAAAGCTGTTTTTAATAATTTATATAAGTGAGTAATGCCCGACGACGACGCACCTCGAAATGATTTGTTATTACTAAGCTAAGGCAACCACATTTATTCCGATGATAATAAATGTTTGTTTTGATTTGTTGGTCTTTAAAGATATCTATAATATTATCTAAATGGATATCTAAATTAATTTTCTTAATTTTTCTTTTTTTTTTTTTACTTCGTTTTTATTAGCTTTCTTGTTTGTTTGTTTGTCCGGTACAAATCTGGCAATCGATTTCTAACTAACTTCCCGAATAGCTAGACATTTGAAACTTTTAGCATAGCTAAGAACACGAAGACAATGCATTATTTTAATACTTTTAGCCATCTTTCAGCAGAATTTAATTCAGATGTTTGGTTTCAGCAAATTTTGCTGTATGGAATGTTAGTTCGGAAAAAATCCGCAAGTAATTTTATTTGTTTTGCCATGTCCCATATTTACGCAATCTTCATTTTGACGGGTTCCAAATTTGTGATTTTTATAAATAGAGATAAACATTGAACGACAGCGAAACAGGAAATATATTGATTATAAATATTATTTATCGATTATATTATCTTGTATTATTTCAAATATATCGATGGCACAGTTTAGATTTGGTGTTGGGGAGATCCGTTGTTCAATGATTTGTTCTTTTATAGGTTTATGATCAGCATTCTAGTTGGTTGTCATTTATGTGAAGTAAATAAATTCGGAACTATTTTTTTTTTTTTTTTCACTAACATTATATATTATATAACAATAACAATTATATTATCAACATTACATAGATAATTCAAAAACGTAGTATATAAAAAGTTCTTTTTATCTTGAAATTATGTAAATATAAAATTAAGGCCGTTGCCACGGGCTTAAGGGCTCCTTATAAAATTATAAAACACTAGTCGTACAAATTCATTCATTTGAACTTAATTCTTAACAATTTATTATCATTGAATATTGTATATGCTCTTGACGTCGATTACATGGCTATGGGTGCGTTGTATTCATATTACTTAAAAGGTGTATAATTTGTCCATAAAAGGCGTAAAATATACATTTGTTCACTCCCTCAAAAAAAAAATATTTCTACCAAAAATAAGTTTATATTTCAGTGTGAGTTTCACCTGTTACTTGTTTCAGATCACGTAGCGTTTAACAGTTTTGTCATGCACACCTGATATGCATAGCTATTTCCTGTTTTATCTAACATGTTTTTCCGTTGTTTATTTTTAGTATCTGAAATCTAACGGAATTACTTACTTCTCCTCGTATTCGACTCTTGTGAATTTCGAACTGTTGGTTGGGCTATCTATACAAATTTTCTGAACTAAAGGTTCTTGCGATGCTGGGTTAAAAGTAGGAGACTAGATCCTGATTTGAAATTTAAATGCGTTAGACGTTGTTTCGTCCTCTATAATGTTTAGAAGGGCGATCCTAGTCGAGAGTTTTTCCAGAGGGTCGAAGTCTGTCACATCATAGAGTCGGTTTTAAAGGAAGGATTTTGAAACCGGTTCAAGGACTGCTGGGAGCAGAACGCTGCGGTCTTCCAAAGCCGGAGAGAATCCTAGAACGGAGAAGGGGGGGTTTTAGAACGGGTAATTTTCAAGCAGGGGTCGCCGTCTGGAGACGCCTCAAAAGAAGGGCTTATGCTCGAGGCAACGGACGAGGGACAAAGGTCCTGAAAACCCCTGTTATCGGAAGCACTTAAGAGAGGAAAGCTTTTTCGCCTCTACTCAAGCGTTTGATAGCTTTGTGATATTCTAAGTTGTGATACCGTTCTCGGATCGTCGGACACTAAGATTACCTGAAAAAATAACCCTTCACAAGACATTGCTTTAGATTTTTATTTTTTTTATATGTGCAACATGTTTTAAATAAAAATACTTCTAAAAAATATATTCTTAACTTTATAAATTCGAATAAAAATATAACACAATTTTATAAAATTATATTACTTTAGTTTACCTTCGTAAAGGATTTTATGTGTTTCACTCTTAAAGAATCTTTAAAAAAATCACATTCTAACAATTTTATATTTCATTTTACGTTAAAAGACTGTTGTTTAAAGAAAACACTAAGTAAAGTTCTTAAAAATGTAGTGGCCCTTTGAAGATTTCCCCTGATTTCTAAAAACGGGTTTCTCTTATGTTTATTATTATTACACATACTTCACCGGTTTAAAAAATATATTTTTATACAAGATTTTATTTTTCAGTGCCACACTTTATTCCTTTTCTTTGATCCATTATTTGAATGGTTACTTTTTAACCCCTCTACTGATCTGTTCTTTGAATTTTATCTTTATTATATTATATTATTTGTAAAAGGCGTGGCTTTTTTTATTCATTTATCTTTTCTTATAATTTATTTGTTGTTTTTGAATTTATTTAAATGTATCCTGTTCACTTTCATTGATTTGATTCTTTCTTAATTCTCTGTCAACTTATAAAATTATTTGTTTTAATTACAACAATATTTTTATAAAATTATTACTATAGTATATATACAGGGTGGCCACGATAAACTGGCTCACCCTTTTTATCTTTTTTATTTTTGAGAAAAAATGTAAATGGTAACTCACCTTGGATTTTCGCGAAGTTTTATAATATGATTTCCAAAAATATTTTTATGACATAGTTTCAGTGGTATCTCGCTCAACTTAGTAATCTTAGATAAATGAGAATAGACAGATTGCTTTAGAAGATAAATGAGCCTTGAATCAACAAATTCGGTTGAGAAAATTGACAGAGATATTCAGTCAAAATAAGAAAAATTAAATTTTAGTATGTAAAATACTGGAAACAAAAAAATCGCAAATTAAACGAAATAATGTTAATTCTGTTGTCACTTATTTATGTTAGTTGAATGCATTTACTGATTAAAAGTCAAACCTTTTTTTTCCATTCCATTTCGAAACAGTTGAGAAAAGGAAGATTGTCGACACACTGCGATCAAAAGAGGTCATACAAACGATGTTCCTAAATGGAATGGAAAAAAGGTTTGACTTGATCAGTAAATGCATTAAATTAACCTAAATAAGTGAAAAACAAAATTAATTAAACAGAATTTAGATAATATCTTAATTATTATCTTAAATATATATATATATACAGGGTGACTGGCGATAAAGTTTGGAAACGTTATAGGGCATTAGTACACCTCATATGGAACAAAAAACACCCTATATACCATAGGTCAATTCTTAACCGTTCTGCCACTAGGTCAAATTTAGCGAAATTTCGAGGGGTGTCGTCCTTGTCTCATAAAATATGAATGCTAGAATAATGATTTTAGTATCGTTGGAAAGCTTAGAAAATTTTCTAAAAGAAAAGTACTCTCAAGTCCTTTCATTCAAATTAGCATTTGCTGAGTATTCATTTTTATCGAAATGATTGAGATTTTTTTTATTATTTTATTTTTTTGGTGGTGGCAGAACTTAATAACCAGTGTAGGTGAATCGAGTACACTTTCAGGAAAACTTCCTCATTTACTTACCTTTCAAAAAGTATTCATAACTTTACCCATTTATTTGTCCATATTTTGAGTAATAACCGATGAAAGTTAAAAAAATTATTGTGAATTTCAGTAAAATACGCACCATACAGCAATCTACAGGGTGGTCCAAAAGTCTTCCCTCCTCTTCCTTTTGAACGGTTCGAGATAAATTAATGAAACTTTGGGAACTCTACCATGGAAAGGGAAGTTTGTTTTCATGCAATCGCCCACTAGGGGCAACCACCCACTTTGCCCCCAGGCCACTCAACTTCAACATTTCAAATTGGAGTGTATATTTTTGATAGCATATTTTGATTCTACGGTGATAATTAATAAACTTTTACTTGAACTATTTTTTCTATCTGCAATATTTTGGCAAAGATAGCAAAATAACCCTTCCGAAATAGTAAAAAAAATACACTTAGATCGTTATAAAATCTAAACGGTTTGAAATAAAGTAATGGAACTTGGGGGATCTGTTCCATGTAAAGGGAAGTGTGTATTCATCAGCTCGCGTACTAGGGGCAACCACCATTTTGCACCCAAGCGCTGAAATTTACCATTTTTTATACGTATATAGGGGGCAAAATATTGGTGATAGAAAAAAAATGAAGTAAAATATTTTTCTTTTTCGTCATGGAATCTAAATCTGGCTATCGAAAATATACGATCCAAGTTAAAATTTTGATGTTTGGTGATCTGGGGACAAAATGGGTGGTTGCCCCCAGTGGGCGATTGCATGAAATCACACTTCCCTTTACATAGTACGGATCCCCTGTTTCATTAATTTATCTATAACCGTTTAGATTTTACAATGTATTATCGGAAGGATTATTTTGCTATCTTTGACATCCTGTAGGGGGCAAAATATTGTATATAGAAAAAATAGTTCAAGTAATAGTTTATTAATTTTCACCGTAGAATCAAAATATGCTATTAAAAATATACACTCTAATTTGAAATGTTGAAGTTGGGTGGCCTGGGGGCAAAGTGGGTGGTTGCCCCTAGTGGGCGATTGCATGAAAACAAACTTCCCTTTCCATGGTAGAGTTCCCAAAGTTTCATTAATTTATCTCGAACCGTTCAAAAGGAAGAGGAGGGAAGACTTTTGGACCACCCTGTAGATTGCTGTACTGAAATTCACAATAATTTTTTTAACTTTCATCGGTTATTACTCAAAATATGGACAAATAAATGGGTAAAGTTATGAATACTTTTTGAAAGGTAAGTAAATGAGGAAGTTTTCCTGAAAGTGTACTCGATTCACCTACACTGGTTATTAAGTTCTGCCACCACCGAAAAAATAAAATAATAAAAAAAATCTCAATCATTTCGATAAAAATGAATACTCAGCAAATGCTAATTTGAATGAAAGGACTTGAGAGTACTTTTCTTTTAGAAAATTTTCTAAGCTTTCCAACGATACTAAAATCATTATTCTAGCATTCATATTTTATGAGACAAGGACGACACCCCTCGAAATTTCGCTAAATTTGACCTAGTGGCAGAACGGTTAAGAATTGACCTATGGTATATAGGGTGTTTTTTGTTCCATATGAGGTGTACTAACGCCCTATAACGTTTCCAAACTTTATCGCCAGTCACCCTGTATATGTATATATATATATTATTTTTTTTAGATTTAGTATTTTACATACTTAGATAGCATTTTTGTTATATTGAATACTGAATATCTCTGTCAATTCTTAACCGATTTTGTTGATTCAAGGCTCATTTTTCTTCTAAGCAATCTAATTCAAGAAATAATATAAAATACTAGGTAGGCCGAGAGGGCTGAGAGTTCATGTTAACCTCCTGTACTTTCCTAAGTAACTCCCTGTCACACGTATAAATCTTTTCGACTTTCTTCGGCCCTATGACGTGCGGTGAAGGGAGGCTGGCCCAACAGCTGGAGACTGGATTACATAGCTCCTATAGCTTTTTAACTCCCTGTTATACTTTTCTGAGTTTTTAAGCTATAAGTTACGTAACGTTTTTGACTTAAGTTCCATAGCCTAAACATGAAAATGTTAAAATAAAGGTTACCATTTAAGATTACATAGTTGAGAGAGATACCGCCGAAACTATAAAATAAAAATATTTTTGGAAATCACATAAAACTTTGCGAAAATCCAAGGTGAGTGAGTTACCATTAAAATCTTCAAAAATAATGGAGAGATAACAGGGTGAGCAAGTTTATCGTGGCCACCCTATATATATATATATATATATATATATATATATATATATATATATATATATATATATATATATATATATATATATATATATATATATATATATATATATATATATATATATATTTACATTTACCGTAGATAATGCAGATGTTGTTGCTTCTATTTATTATATAATAGATTTCTAAGAGTAAGTATTAACGACATTGGTTCAAAAATGTGTCGTGAAAAAAAAAGAAATTACAACAATTGACGATGTATAGATTTTGTTGATAGAAATGAAGGAAAGCGAGGGAGATATGTATATATATATTTGTTGGGAAGATTGGTTGATATATGGAGTGAGGTCAGTGGTCATTTGGCCAGCCAGAGTTTAGTCTCCCCGAGGCGTATGGGATGACATAGGACCTGTCACTTGCAGGCGACCCTAGCTAACCACCCTGTCAGCCCAAGTGATTCCCCCTATCCGACCTATACGTATATCGTGTCGTTAGTACTTTACCTGTCTTCTCAACCCTAAACCTTACCACCCTTAATATTCTATCCTTCCAATATCATTGTCAAACATCATCTTTATACTCCATTTCTTCTCTACTTTATTTTATTCTCAAAATAATGATACACCATTGAAAGGACTTACGCTTTGCTGTTTGCATTGTATCATGTATTATTATCATCTGCATACAATCATTATTTATAGAATACTAGCTGAATTATCTTTCTTTGATACGGAGTGTGTTTTATGTTTAATTTATATTTTGCTTCCGAGCTTACCGAAAGTAACGGAAGCTAAGTGATCTTTCCGCAAAACGAAATTTTTTTATATCTCCGATTCCAAAAATTCCTAGATAGAAATCCGCTTCATACATCCGGGAACATTTTTGTTTCCTTGTCTGTCTTTCGATCTATCGGTTTGTCTGTTTGTTGGTCTGTCGCTCAATTTTTGCGAACCAACATATCTTTAAAACTACACGTCCGATTTTAATCAAATTTGTGTGGTAGGTAATTAGCTCATTGTTTGTCCCATACGCACGTTTCTCTTCCACATACGCACAAACATAAATTTATTTACACATATATCTTCAAAAGTACTTATTTGAGTTTTATGAAATTTTTAATGTTGTGTTGAAAGAAGCCCGCAGATAGCCCCAGATTAATTTCAACCATCTGCGCTCTTTAAATTTTGCTAAATTCCAACAATTTTAACAGATTAAAAAAATTGGGGAAGCAATTAGACAAATTAGGCAATAATGCGGCGGATATATGTCCAGTTGAGCGTAAAATTCAAACTTTCCGTAGTATGAATACTACCTAAAACTTAAAAGATGAAGTTTCTATATTGATTGTACAAGGTACAGTACTAAATGGGTACTTTATAATTATAAGCGATACTTCTTGGTCTAGTTCTAGACCAAGCAAGTTTCTAGATCAATTTCTTCGCTACAAACAATAAAATATTCATTTCGAATTAAAAAAAGTTTTATAGAACACATTTTTTATAAAATCAAATTAAACTAATACACATATAACTAAACATTTTTCAGAATTGTCATAAAAAAATAAAAACGAAGCCTTAACACTTTCTCTCTTATCCTGGTATTGTATTAAATATGTATATGTAATTAGAAAATTTAACTCTATTAACATAATTAACTATTACCATAACTACTATTAACATGATTAAATTCTTTTGCATAAGAATACAGAAAACAAAAAAGAAATCTCTAATATTTACACCGTACTGACCGTTTGCTTTGCAGTAGAGCTTGTCGATGTTCAAACTAAAGTGAGGGCGCCCCGCTCACGTTCCGGGTATACCGATGGTTTTATTAAACCTAGGAAATAGTAATTGGAGAATACCTAAAAGAGCCGATAAGCTGGAACACTGTCAAATCACAGGGGGCGTGTTCTTCCAAAATGGCGGTGTAAATGCCGCCCGCGCGCCCTCCCGAAGGTTAGGAGATTTGAAAAATTGTGAAAAATTATATTATTTTTTTTTAGAGTTATCTTTCGTCGGTGTCGGTGTTGTTTTAGCTGATTTTTCTCTTGTTCCTTTGGATACCTCGCTCTTATATTATCATCTGAGATGGTCCAATGAATAAAGTTTATGGCCAAAGTCATGGATTGGTGAAGTTGAAGAGTTGTCTGAAGCAGGTTCTGTTCTCTTCAATTTCGAAGTTATAATCAGGAGTGAAAGGAAACCCAATTTATCTTTGCTCCGTTCCAAGATCCTGTGGAAATGGACAAATGTATTTTCTTCGAACTATTTAGAGGCTAGTGCCGAGATTCCTGCCATTTGTTTTTCTCTTCGAGGCAATTTCTTCGTCCTTGATTTGTGACGTCGTCGACAACGGTCGCTTATTTGTCAAGTCGTTTTCTGAAGGGCCTCTTCGCAAGTCGTTTAGGGTTACGACTCTACCGCCGTCCAGACTCGTCCCTCAACCTATTGTTCCGTGGAACAAAAGATTACATCCTTTTAGAGGGTGGATTGTTCACGACGATGCACAAAATAAATGTAATAAGCGTCTTACAAAAAGGATATTCCTTGGAATCGGATTACCAAGATAATTGAACTTAGATGATTCTACCACCGTCTTCCAAGAGAAAGAAAACCAAATAAGTCCCTAATTCAATCTAACTTAATACTTTCTTAATGTTATCTTAAATTTTTACTTAAATATTTCACTAAAGACTTAATTATTGTCTTTCTATACCAATAAACTAAACCCAAACAAGCTTATTATTATCTTCTTATCAGCGTTAATCTAAATTGGTTTGTTATCATCCATATACCACGAAGCTACATGGCTTACTAACTTACTCATTGAGTTATGGTTTATCCACTTCCAGAGCTAGAAACTTGAAATGTGGCAAACATATAGCTTCCAGCTTCCAACCGACGGAAGAATTCCAAAAAGGTTATATTTTCTATATTTTATTATTTATATATTGATAATTAACTATACTAATAATAATATTAATATAAGAAGGAACTTTTGTCGTGACTCATCACATTTGGGAATTTGATCAATTAAGAGGTGGAGGAGTATGCAGAAGTAGTAAAGGGGATCAAGTGATTTTCTTATTTGATTTAATTGTGTGACTTGACATTTGTTAAAAATAAATATAACGAATAGATAATCTTACTTAGCTAAATAATTGTAAGTTTTACGTTTTTTGTTTTTTTAAATCATTAAATAAATTTATAAATCCTTAAAATTTAATTTAATTGATTTTACCTCCAGAAGAGAGAAAAAGTGAACATTAGTTCACTAGTTCAGCAACATTAGTTTACAGGGAGGGAAGTTACTCATTGCACCCGGTCAGGTTAGACAAGGAGTAATGAAAAATAAGGGAATCGAGAAATTTCATGATTATTTCCAGTGTTGCCCTAGATAAAGCACAAGTAAGTAGGTAAGCTTAGTTCTAATTACATAATTTCATTTATTAACTATTGTTTAATGTATAAACCTATAATTTCATCTTCTTATATAACCTCCACAAAGCTTGTCATGGTGATTCATCAGTAAAACAAACAAAAAGTTAAAAGTGAAATCATAATTCCTAAATCTAGATCTACTAATCCATATGTTTATACATCAGTTATCAATACTATTAAATACACGAATTAGCTACCAGCTGATTCTCCTATCTAATTTTAGTATTGATATTCAAATAATTACTATCTATCATTTAATTTTAACGTAATTAAACTTATTTGGTGAATTGTTTAGTATCATATCTTTTTTTTTGTTTTCTTAAAAAAAAATAAACATGTTTACTTTTTGTTTTAGAAAATACTTAAAAATAAAATCTTATTCGAATTATTTTCTTCTCCCTTCTGGAGGTAAAATCTTGTACGTACATCGGGAGTAAAAATCACTTGCACCCTCGCGATAATTAACTCCCTTGGCTTCGCCTCAGGAACCAACTTCATCGCTCAGGATGCAATCACTTAATTTACTCCCTTGGGGCGTAAATAACTATTACAGATTGCGTAGCAAAGATCGCAACTCCAGCTGGTCTTGTTTATAGATTAAATTCAAATGTTTATTAATAAGTATTATAAGATATTTAAGGTCCTAACGTTAATGGTTTCTATCGAATGGGACCATAGTGCTAACCATGAGTGGTAACAAATAAAAACGATATTAGAATGTTTTAACAAACTACATATTATCATCACATTAACAGATGGCCAGATGACTCGTTTTTTGTACCAATTCATATTTTTTGCCACGAGTCCTTAAAATTGCGTTTTAATTTCCTCTTCATACTTTCAACAAAAAATCACTTCTATTTTTTGTCAAATATGCAAAATATATTTTTCTCTCAATATATTATTTTTTCTGCAATCTATCTATCTATTTTTCATATTCACATATTATGTGAGAATACCCCCCCCCCCCCCCCTCCCTGAAAAAAAAAATACGTGTGGTGTCGTGGGACACCCAGTAGGAACAGAGTTCCTTACGCTTTTTATTAAATATAAATTATATAATTACAGTGCTAAGTATATGATACTAACTACTTATACATGGCGGAGTTAGAATAAGAGACAAAATTAAAAGTAAATATTTGTACTAGCGGAGTTAAGGCAAAATTAAAAGGAAAACTTTTTATTATCTTTTAAAAGAGCGTCTTACAATAAATGATGTATTGTAAATTGAGAAAAAATATCATTTTGATTCGTTTATAGTTAAAGCAGATGGGTGTAGAGAAGAAAAGAACTGTCCCATCAGACCTCCGTCGGCGAATCTCCAATTAAAATATTATAAATAAAATTAATATAAACCACCAACACTAAAAACATTCTGCTTGTATCAGGTTGAAATTTTACATGCCTGTTTCAATTGTACTTTAGACGATGTCTATGAAGTTTTATTGAAATCGTTACGTTAGAACGTAAGATATCGGTAAAAACGTTATTTTCTTTATTAAAACGTTTAGGTCCGCTTTAATAAATTTAGCGATCTTTATCACTGCATAGCAGTGTCGGTGTTCGTTTTACTAAAAAAAATATTATAAATGTTGTTTGTCTCATTAAATAGATGAAGTTAGAATTTTTTCCCGTCCAAAAAATCCAATTTTAAATTTGAAGCTTACGTTTACGCTAACGTTTGATCGTGAACGCTTGGGCGGATAACGTTGTCCAACGTACTTGAACATGTGTATCAAATTTCAACTAACTCGGTGATCTTTTACTCAAGTTATTGTCATCGGTTGATTTCGTGACGGATTTTGCGTGACGGGGATTTTGTGACGGTTATTTTGTGACGGTGATTTTGGTCGTTTTTTCGGATTTACTCCCGGGCTTTTTAATATTTTATTTTCGTTTTTGAATTTATGTTTAACATGAATTTTAAATTTTAACAATTCGTTTTTTAAGTTGAAAGAGAAGAACAAATCTTACTCATTTATAATTCCTTTGGAATTTTTTCATTATTTGTCTATTATTATGTTTTTCTTCTCCCCTTTTAAGTAAAAATCAATAGAAATAAGAATTTCATTTTTGAAAAAGTAACGATGTCGTTGGTGTGTTTTAGTTTTTTCTCTACTTAATGACATAGCCCTATTTTATTTCTCTTGTTGGGTTGTTGGGATTCTTTTGCTTCTTGTAAGTTGCTTTTATAACTTTAATGTCTTTTGTATTACCTATACTTTATTTTAGGGTAAGGTACTTCATTGAAGGGGGGGGGGGGGTCTGTACTAACTCATTTTAATAGTTTTTATTTATTTTATTTTTTGGAACGAAGTTCCTTATGGCACGTTCTGAAGCCCGGGAGTGAATCCGAAAAAAACGACCAAAATCACCGTCACAAAATAACCGTCACAAAATCACCGTCACCCAAAATCCGTCAATAAATCTAAAGATGACGATAACTTGAGTAAAAGATCACCGAGTTAGTTGAAATTTGGTACACATGTTCATTTTACCAATGCCCAGGCTGAATATAACACCCTGTTATACTTTTCTGAGTTTTTAAGCTAAAAGTAACGTAACGCTTTTTGAGTTATGTGCCATAGCCTAAACATGAAGATATCAAAAATATGTTTGGAAAAATAAAGAAGCCGCTTCTTTTCATTCACATCTGGAATCATGTAACAATCAAATGAAATAAATAAAACCTTTAAAAGCATTGTTTCTGCATAATGGTGGACAGCAAACATCCCTGTGGTCAACATTCCCTTGGAAATAATACCGATAAAGAACAGAAAATATACATTGCGATCAAATTTGGATGCAAACAGAAAGACATTGTATATAGACAACACAATTTTATTATTAATATGAAAAGCCCTTTTATCTTAAAAACCTTTATCTTACCTTCCATATATTCTATTATATTCAGTTAATAATTCTCTACGTTCATTTACTTTATCTACCCCTATATTATTATTCAGAAACATTGACCTATATTGAAATAAAAATCTTTTGTATTTCCTTCTACATATTAATTTAAAGTATAATAATAAGCATTTGACTCTATAAAGTCATCTGTATTTACGACCCACGCTTTAAAGTCATCTGTATTTACGACCTACGCTTTAAAGTCATCTGTATTTACGACCCACGCTTTAAAGTCATCTGTATTTACGACCTACGCTTTAAAGTCATCTGTATTTACGACCCACGCTTTACAGTCATCTGTATTTACGACCCACGCTTTAAAGTCATCTGTATTTACGACCTACGCTTTAAAGTCATCTGTATTTACGACCCACGCTTTAAAGTCATCTGTATTTACGACCCACGCTTTAAAGTCATCTGTATTTACGACCCACGCTTTAAAGTCATCTGTATTTACGACCCACGCTTTAAAATCATCTGTATTTACGACCTACGCTTTAAAGTCATCTGTATTTACGACCCACGCTTTACAGTCATCTGTATTTACGACCTACGCTTTAAAGTCATCTGTATTTACGACCCACGCTTTAAAGTCATCTGTATTTACGACCCACGCTTTAAAGTCATCTGTATTTACGACCCACGCTTTAAAGTCATCTGTATTTACGACCTACGCTTTACAGTCATCTGCATTTACGACCCACGCTTTACAGTCATCTGTATTTACGACCCACGCTTTACAGTCATCTGTATTTACGACCCACGCTTTACAGTCATCTGTATTTACGACCCACGCTTTACAGTCATCTGTATTTACGACCCACGCTTTACAGTCATCTGTATTTACGACCGACGCTTTACAGTCATCTGTATTTACGACCTACGCTTTACAGTCATCTGTATTTACGACCCACGCTTTACAGTCATCTGTATTTACAACCCACGCTTTACAGTCATCGTATTTACAGCCCACGCTTTACAGTCATCGAATTTACAGCCCACGCTTTACAGTCATCGTATTTACAGCCCACGCTTTACAGTCATCGTATTTACAGCCCACGCTTTACAGTCATCGTATTTACAGCCCACGCTTTACAGTCATTTGTACAAATAGTACAGTTTATCATGCTGTTAAAAAGCCTTTGTAGATTAATTATTCCAGCTCTTTCATTAATATTGCGTATTATTTTAAAGGCAATGAAGCATTTTTCAATTCAATTTTAATAATATTTAGTTTATTCTTAGATACCTACTTAGCCGCCATTATTCTATTTGTTGCATTTATTTTGTTATTTCTTTATTGGCAATTCTGATGGATTTGAACTAAGATATTATATATTTGAATAAAAGATACAATATGTATAAGGGGGAAAACAGTTTATGCTATTTGCAAGTTAATGCGTAGTTATTATTTTTATTTTTATTTTTTTCTTCTTGGGAAATAGCTTCCTTTTCAATAAATTGTAATCATAGATTTACAAATGCCTTTTAGAAACTCGAGTTAACCCATATAACTCGATGCCTAAAAGAAAAAATCGGTCCGAGACAACTCAGACAAACTTTGTCATATACGAGTTCATAATTATTTAGCCCAGTGTTTTCCATTTATTAGTTTTCGTATGTACATTTAATTATTATTGTGCATTTAATTAAAATTTATCTTAAAAATAACTTCTCCCGGGCGGGGAATCGAACCCGGGCTCTCTCGGTCCGCGTTTTAAGCTTTTTTCTCAGGAACTAGATTTTTCCCGGGAAAACGGCTTATATCGTTGGATTCGTATATAAATGGACAATATTTTAGAATTTTTTAATCAAAATCGTCGGAACCGTTTTCGGGAAATAATTTTTTTTCACGTTTTTTCAAAGTTTTTGGGGAGCAGCGCCCCTAAATTTGGAGCTAAAATTCATTTCTCGATTTCGCCTCGGAGTATGATTTTTCTGAACATTATGCCAAATTTCGTCAAAATCTGCCCAGTAGTTTAGGCTCCAGGCGTCTGCACAGACGACAGACGACAGATGACAGACAGACATTTTTTAAAAACCACTTTTTTGGACTCAGGGGACCTCAAAACGTGTAAATCCATCAAAATCTCAAAATCGAATTTTCGCGCCATCACAATACTTTCTCTTTATATGAGAAAGTAAAAAAATCCATGGTTTATTTTAACTTTTTGGCAGCTTTGTAAATTATGTATATTTATCTGGGAAAATATTTATATCACGATGCTGAAACTGTATAATTGCGAGTGTTCTTACAGTCATTAGTACATTATACTTATAATATTTATAATTTTGGGTGTTAAATATTCCATTAAAAGGTTTAATAAGATTAACAATTTATTAAATTAAAAGTGAATTTATCATTAAAAAATAATTTTTATATCCTATAATTTTAATAATTATTTTTATCACGCGAACAAAAATTTTATATATATTTTTTTAAATAAATTAATCTTAATTTAAAACATTTCTTTATGTATTTTTATTTAAACGTTCTTAATGAATATGATGTGAAATAAATAATTAATCAATTTTCTAATTATAAATGCATAGAATGTTGCTATTATTGATTTGGTATTTAGTAACAATTGGCAGGTATATTCTCAAATATAATAGAGTGCCAATCAAAGCTTAGCTTATCGTATATATGTGTTATAATTAACATAGACATGGTATGTTACAGCTTCATGTTGATTTTGGTTTATCACACGCTTGATTTTCACCTAAATTAACTACAATTTTGTTCGTGACCTTAATGATATTATTTGGAAAAGGTCAAACTAATAAGTAGAATATTCAAATATTTAATTGCATGTTGTATTTGTTTGTTAAAACTAATTAATAAACAGGTCAAGAGTGTGCTAGTCAGCACACAGCGAGGGTCCGTAGGCCACACTGAATAGTTTAAGTAGTACCCTATTGATGGTGTTTTTTAAAATGCTAAAATGCTTACTTTGAACTATCCTATGGGTCTGATATTCTCAAAACACATAAAAAAACTTCTGATAAAGTATTTTTTCCCCAACAGAACTGAACTACAACCATATAAATACATCGAAAAGACAATAGTTATAAAAAAAACGTATTTTGTCGATAAAAAATAAAAAAAATTTTTTTTTCGAAATTTCCAAAAAGTCGTATCTTTACTTTTGGTCGAAGAATGTTCAGGAATTTTTTTGATTTTTTGCACTTCACAGCGAGATTGAGGGGGGGGGGGGGGGGCACGTTTTACACCCACTTCAAACTTGCCTACGCTCGCCCTATCAAAATTATTATCAAAGAATTGTATATTTTTGTAATCAGCTCGACGTACCCTTTCATATGATACCCCTCACGGTGTCGAAACAAAATTAAAAAAATTTAACCCTTTTTACCTTAATTTTTAAAATATGTGGGCAGGTACAAGACACATACATGCCAAATTTCAAAGTGATCGGACGAAAAGTGTAGACGTGAGAGCAGGCAACAGGACGGACGGACAGACACACGCAGGAAAATATAAGGGTCCTTGGTTTTGCCTACGGACCCTAAAAACGATTCAATGGAAAGCAGGATGTTTAAATGTGGTCTTAGTAAGTTATAAGGTGGATTTATAGCCAATTAATATTAATAAAACATAATCATCAGCCAGTGAATGTATTAAAATAATCGAAACCTATCAACGTATCTATTTCCTGGACAAGAACGAATAACAAGAGAATATAGTGACGAAAAATTAAGTTACTTATCAGCTGCATTATCATTTCAACCAAATATTTAAAATATCAAGAAACTAAAAATTGATAAAATAATCTTAATTTCTATTTTATTGTAAAACGTTGCTAGTTTTTCAATTACTACTTTAAATATACAATGACTCATTTTATCCATATTTATTTGTAATGTGGACTAATTGACCATATCTAGTTGTAATTGAAACACTATTTTTTAAAAAAAATAGACTGCCAATTGGTGTGGCACATTGCTTCCTCGCATCCTATCACGTACTTTATTGATATTATGCTTTTACAAGCCGATATTGTCTAATTCGTTTAATTGTTTTCCCCGTTTTTTTATTCTGTCAAAAATAATAGGCCGTTGTTTTGATTTCTTACTTGAATTAAAGTATCAATTAAGCAACAGAAAGATGAAAGAGCCCAGACGGTTCAAAGTAATCTGGGGCTATCTGCGGGCTACTTTCGATAAACTATAAAAGTTTCATACAAATCAGATAAGTATACTTTTGAAGCTATAGGTGTAAATTAATGTATGTTTGTGCGCATGTGGAAGAGAAACAAATGAGCGCAGAAGGTTAAAACTTATATGGGACCAACAATGGGCTACTCATGACCTACCACCCACATTAAAATTGGACGTGTAGTTTTTAAGATACGTTGGTTCGCAAAAATTGAACTACAGACAGACCGAAAGACCGACAGACCGACAGGCACGGAACCAAAAATGACCTGATCATTTTTGGACAAACGGATTTCTGTCTTGAAATTTTTGAAATAGGAGACCTAAATATTTTTCGTTCTTCAGAACGATCACATAGCTTCCGTTACCTTCGGTAAGCTCGGAAGCAAAATAGAAACCATAGTTGCTCAATGTTCCCTTTAAATTATAATGTATTTATAATGTATTAAATTAATTAAATGTATTTATAAAAATATAAATACATTATAAATTTATAATGTATTTATCTAAATCCAAATCCAAATCCTGCCTGAGAACGTGGGGGAGGTCTTGAATCCCACAGTTATTTCAATTTAACTCTGTTATACTAAATTTATTGAAAATTTAGCAGATAAATTATGGTTACGATATAAATTAATGTGGGTTAAGTATATTATGAGGAGGATCGCCGGATTGCGATGTAATTCCCATTTATTCTACATGAAATATTATTAAATAATTTCCCTCTGTATTAGAGATATATCTGAAATAGAGCTGTCTGCACCATGCACACACCGCATAATGTACTACTGCATCATATATTTCAACTTGATATATTATGTTAAAACTGATCTATTTGTGTGAATGAATGTCATAACATTTGTACGTCGGCTCTATCTTTCCTTCAAACATGTTTCATGCCTTTGCTACCTATAAATAAATATTAGACTGTTGACTATATTATATGAATTAAATTGTTCAATAGGTATTGAAAATTTTATTTTTATTATTATTATTATTATTGTTTCCTAACTACTTGAAAATAATGGAAGCAATGCGACCATTCCCAAGAAAACTTTATTTCTCTTAATCTAAATTCAAAATGTTAAAATAATGTTAGTAATGAATTTCAGACATGAAGGAAACATTACAGCAGCATCTGATAATGTACAGAAACACCTCTTACTCCTAGAAACATGGTTAAGAAAATGGAAAATAAAATTAACCCTATAATACTACCGTTAAATATTAATATGCTGTTACTACCGATACGTCACTGTGACTATCATTGGATCTTATTTAAATTAAACTATTTTTTAGTCTCAAAATATAGTAAGTTACTTAAAAATGCATTATTAGTTTGGTTTATAATAAATAAATAGGCGATCCATGAATATTTCTTTAAAAAAGTAGGTACACATTTCTGTATTAATTAGAAGAGGAACACAATTTTCTATCAGGTAACATCTATTCACGGTAATGTTTTCGTCTGTTTCAGTCAAATTTCTTACAACTAAGCTTTAAAAAAATTATTATTATAAAAAATATTAAACAGGGTAGGCATACAGGGACGTTGGGAACCATTGGACGTAGTGGGGGCGACTGGCAGCCATTTTTATTAATTCAATACGTCACTTAGACGCATAGGTAGTGTTCTAGGGTTAAACGAAATGAAAAGCGTACACGTCACATTCAGCCTAAGAACCGGTATCTCTGAATCAAATTCCTATCCCTCACTCCAGTTCTGTCCGCTACCTTGGGTTAAACCTGGAGAGGCGATTAACATGGGCACACCATACAAAACATAAACGACATGACTGCAACCGACGCTACAAACTTTTACACAGACTCTTAAGGGGCCCACACACTTACAGTTTAACTGCAGGCCGTTATCGTATACGATTATCGTAAGGCCAAAATCTCAGACCACCACACATTACCCGACCACCGCCTGCAGGCAATCGTAAAGAACTACAGATCTGTGCCTGTATGCACCATACACTGTGCGATGAATGCCTGCAGGCCGATATCTGTCGATTTTTAACTGCAGTCCGACGAAGGGAAATAAACAAAATAAATACGAATCACTCTACACGCCTGTAGGCCGACTGATAGTGTAGGGCGACATTGATCTTGAGGCACAGGCCGGACAGTCCACGGACTGTCATCTCTCCTTCCATCCGATCCTTGCCTCTACCCTCCACACACCTACAGTCCACCTCCGACTGCAGTCCGTCATCTTAAGGAAAACTGACGAGTGTGTGGCCAAGCTCCGTGGACGGACAGATCGTTATCTTCAGTTAAACTGTTAGTGTGTGGGCCGCTTTACACTACACATCTAAACTCAACATGCATAACAAATTACTCATTTATAACACCATAATTAAGCCCACTTGGCCATATGGTATTGAACTCTGGGGAAGCAACAAGCGTTCCAACTCCTACCTTATCCAATCCCTTCGATCCAAAATCCTTAGAAGAATAACTAAGGCTCCTTTCTATGTCTTCAACTTTACCCTTCAAAATGACCTCAAAGTTCCCATTGTTCAGGACCTAGCCACTTCACGATACAAATCTTTCCATGACTCAATTTCCCATCATCCTAATCCTTTAATCCACAACCTAACATCACCTTTCATGCCTGGTAACCCTTCTCGAGACCTAAAAAGACAGTGGCCCTTTGACCTATTAAACATCAATTAGTAATATGTAATATTTATGTGTAATACTGTGAGTACTGACAATGGACGTCTTTCTCACATCATGTGTACAACATCAAACTTATTTCTTCTTTATTGCTTATAATATAACAAGTAGTCTATGCAGTTGCAATATTCAAATAAATTAAATCAAAAAGAAATTAAATTCAGACATGATGGAAACATTTTGGTTTCTTATCTGTAATATTTACTAACACCTAATTAGATGTTATTTTTATTTGTTTGCGTAACTTATAACTTAAAATAATAGTTATTTATGCACCTAGGGAGTAAAGTAAGCCATTATTCCCTGAGCGAAAAAGTTGGTTCTTGAGGTGAAGGCGAAGGAACCATGATCCTAAATCCCGAGGTACAGCCGAGGGAATTAGACTCTTTAATTCCCCAGGCGCAGTCGAGGGAATAACTCTAATTAGCTCCCGAAGTGCAGCCGAGGGAGATAATTATCACGAGAGGAATAATGGCACTTTACTCACGAGGTACATACAATATTTTATCTCCAGTAGGAAGAAAATACACATTTTCGTCCATTACACAGTTTTTATTTATTATTTTAATAAATTACAATAATTATTACCATTTTTAATAGCAGATATAAGAGATTTAATATTAAAAACTAATAAGAATTGGAATTAAACTCAAATAGAAGGTTATTTAGATGCAGGTTATAAACAAAGATAAACATGGTCAAAAAAAAAGCAGTGTCGCCAACCTGATTTCAACAACTTCATTACATTAGCCATTCGTTTTCTACTATTTTTAAAATAATTAAGTTGCAATCTTTACTTTTTCGCCCTAATTTTACTTTTTCTCCCTACTTTTTAAGTTCAGGGATGAAAAGACTTACTGTAGTCCCTCTAAACTAATTCAAAATCATAACTTTTTCTCCCTACTGGAAATAAACATAATTACCGGCCTACCACTTTTTTCCAGTATAATTTATATATTTGCTGCTAAAATATATTATTCATGTATAATTATTAGTTAAAACAAGCGCAAATGAATTAATTTAGGAAAAACGGAGCCGTATTGGGAAAATTTCTAAATTCTGCTTTTCTTATGAATCATTTATTTATATTCATATTACTCTTGTGTACGTGTAAAAGCTGTTATAACTTCCGGGAATTAATCGGTGTATGCTTAATATCGTCGTCAATAGATTAAGTCTATTTTGCATATAATAACGCCGTTACAGGGGGGGGGGGGGATAGTTAGTAAATGTTGTTGAATACTAATTTTACGTCTTAATCTGCTGTGTTATCTCGATCTAGTACTTTATCGACTACCTTAACTACCACTACTGTGGAAGCCATTGTACATAAATTTACTTAGCACGTTTGTTCCAACGTAGTTATATTATCTTCTTACGAAACATTATCCCTGGGTATTAGTTATTGGGCTTTTGAAACACCTACGCGTGCAAATATATATGTGTGTATGTGTATATGTATATATATATGTGTATATTCTATGTATATGTAAGCTGGAGAGGTAGGTTAAGACGGAATAGAGTGTGTTTGTGAGAACTCTTGGTTTTCCCATGCTAGAATTTACTATGAAAGCCCTTTCCTCATCTCTCTCTCCCTAAAAGCCGCTAGAGAAGCCCGTGGAAAAGCACCTGGAGATGTTAATATTTCACCCCCCCCCCCCCCCCCCCCTGAGACTACCCTTAATCCTAAATTAGCCCTTTTAGGATAAAGTCACTTAGATCCTTTCTTCCTTAACTCCCTCCTACCCCTTGTTAACTGATGACTCCCACCTTGTTTCTATATAATCAAACTTTTCTTCTAGCTTCCCCACCATCTTTTCACACAACCCTAATTTTACGCTGAATACCCACCTGTTTGAAAATAATTCAGTTAATATGTATATTTACATTGGATTTCCGGGGATATATTATCAAAATAAGTCTGGCAATTAGTGTGGCACATAGCTTCCTCGTGACTTATTTCGTATAATTAAATGATTCTATACTTTTACAACCCATTATTGTCTCATTTATTTAATATTCCTTCCGTTATTTGAATCTGACAAACTTTATTTGCTTTTTTACTAGAATTAGAGTATTAATTTACCTGAGTGTTGAACTTAATCTGACACTATCTCCGGGTTACTTTCGACAAACCATCCAAATTTCATAAGTACTTTTAAAGATGTAGGTGTAAAAAAAATGTATTTTTGTGCGCATGTGAAAGAGAAAAAAATAGTGCAGAGGGTGCAAACTCAATTAAATCGGGCAAGTAGATTCTAAGATATGTTGGTTCGGAAAAATTGAGGTACAGATCAGGTTCTCTGATGTCTGAAACGGATTTCTGCCCTGGAATTTTTGAAATTGGAGTCATAGAAGATGTTTTCTCTCCTTTACCTAACTTTGTTAATTGTTTCTTGGTCCATAGGATCTTGCACTCAATTTTTTTTTCGATTAATGTATTTTGTATTTTAATCCAAAAATAAAATAGTTATTTATGGACCTAGGGAGAAAATTAAGGCATTATTCCCTGAGCGAAAAATTTGGATCTTAAGGCGGAGCCGAAGAAACCATGGTCCCAAAATCCCGAGGCGAAGCCGAGGGTAAAACGCTAATTAGCTCCCGAGGCGCAGCCGAGGGGGATAATTATCGCAATGGGAATAATGGCACTTTACTCACGAGGTACATACAATATTTTATCTCTAGTTGGGAGAAAATACACATTTTTATCCATTACACAGTTCTTATTTATTATTTTAATAAATACCAATAATTATTAGCACTTTTAATAGCAGAGATATAAGAGATTCAATATTAAAAACAAATAAGAATTAGAATTAAACTCAAATAGAAGGTTACTTAGATGCAGGTTATAAACAATGATAAAGAAGGTCGAAAAAGCAATGTCGCCAACCTGATTTCAACAACTTCATTACATTAGCCATTCATTCTCTTCTATTTATAAAACAATTAAAAATTCATATTTTACGATTTTGGTAGTATTGATACTACGGAACGATTAAATTTTAATTTAAATCAAATTATAATTATTATTAACTACGGGAAACAGACAGAGAAAAATAGACTCCAGCGCGGGTATTTGAACCACCGGCCTCTATATTTCCAGTATAGCGCTCTAACCAACTAAGCTACGCAGGAGAATGAATTTCTCTGACGTTAATGATACCTTGACCCGAATTTAAAGCTTTCAATTTTTCCACAAGTCTGAGAAGTCAACATTAATGACAAAGAACTAGACCGAGAAATAACGCTTATAATTATTAAGTACCCAATTAGTACCTGTACCTCGTACAATCAATTAGAAATTCATATTTTACTATTTTGGTAGTATTCATACTACGGAACGATTAAATTTTAATTTAAATCAAATTATAATTATTATTAACTACGGGAAACAGACAGAGAAAAATAGAATCCAGCGCGGGGATTTGAACCACCGGCCTCTATTTCTGTTTCCCGTAGTTAATAATAATTATAATTTGATTTAAATTAAAACAATTAAGTTGGCAGTACTTACTTTTTCGCCCTAGTTTACTTTTTTGTCCTACTTTTACTTTTTCTCCCTACATTTTGAGTTCAGGGAAGAAAAGACCTGCTTTAGTCCCTCTAAACTAATCCAAAATCATAACTTTTTCTCCCTACTGGAGATAAAAATATTTATGTGTATGTGTAATATAGTATATAATTAACAGTGTCAATATATTTATGGTATGATCTAAATAATTTTAATAATTATTCTTGGCTTTGTGTAGTTAAGTTTTTCTTGTGAAATATGTAGATGCTGGACTATTTATTCGTAGTCAGACATGACAGAGAGTTTGTTGTTGCTTCTATCTAGTCATGCTCACCCTCTTTTCCCCTTGATATGGTAATCAGGGGGAACTGAAACTTTAACTCAAACAGTCTGGTCCAGAGCCGTCCTATATACTCTACCCTTAGCCTTGCTACCAACCCTTACAGTCATTTCCATACTGCTGTTCATTTTACATTGCACCTGTCCACTGTCCACCTGTCTTGCTTTTATCGTTACAATGTGAGTCCTACTTTTAAGTTTGTTATTATCAAAACTTAAAATCTTAAATCTTACACTTTTTGCACACTTTTAATTAACTTGTTTGTCGGTAAACCAATAAATTTAGGCATTAAAATTAAAAAAAAAATTGTAAAACAAACACGAAGACTAAAAATTAGAAAAAATAATATTACATTTAAAAATAAAATTTATTCTTTTGATTTTAGACCTAAAAATCTGTTAAAATTCTGTTTTTTACTTTTTCTCACCTTCTCCGAAGGTGTATAGGAAAAGTATTGTTTTCACCCTAAAATTTGTTTTCGGGGTTTCAACGGAATTATCCGTTTTAGTTGTTTTTAAGATGTGGAGGTACCAGGTTTAAGGTGGAGCTAACCTTTGTGCCAGCGAGTTCCCTCATTTGCAATAGGACTTGATTTGACTTGGTTTCTTATCTCCTAAGTCGACGTTATTGAGGAGCTGTCTGATTTGACGTTCTTCCGAGTCGGTTTACGCCTCAACGATTCTGTTTTTAAGCGCCTGATATGGCTGTTCCGAGGGTGGAGCGGTGACTATATCAGCTACATGAGCCATAACATCCATTTCGAGGGCGCCTACTACCTTATGGAATTTAGTTGTTTCCACCGTAATCCCAGCCGTGACGAATTGGGATTCTAGTTGTAAAAACCAGAGCTGCGGTCTTGTTTTCCAAAAAGGAGGGACTTTAAAAGCTACTCTATTAAGTAAAACATTCAAGTACTCACTTTTTTTCAGAATTAGATGTCCGTTAAACTCCTCCGTTGTTGACTTCAGTTTCTGACGTTGACATCTTGAAGAAATTTTAGTAAACACTTTTGTTCTTTTAATGATGTATTCTTAGTGGCGGGTCACCAGATGTGGAGGTACCTGAGGTAGCGCGTAGACTCGGAGAAAGATCGCTCTTATAACTTAGATTAATCTACGAATATGTTCGACAAGGAAACAAGAGATTGTGTCACAATGCTAAACGAGTTATAAAAAAGTAAACAAACTTGTTAATTAAAATAATAATATTATAGGATGACGTGTTAAGTCATCCAAAAAGACATCCTGAGTGGTTTTAAGCATGACGTCTATATGAATGTATGTGTGTGTTATCATCGTAGCACCCAAGGTATTTAACCTAGAGTGTTGGATCTTGGCAGAAAAATCAGTCCTTACCTGTAGGGGTGCCGCCCGGAAAATCAACTTTTTCCGCCATCTTGAACCTAGTTTGCTAAGTCAGCAAATATTTGTAAAAAAAATCGTAAAAATTGAAAATGGTCCTGATCGAGTTGAAATTTGGCACGAACGTACCTCTCTGTATGATAATCAAGCCACCAAATTTAATTTTGATATTGGCCGCCATTTTGAAGTTATAATTTTTTTTTAATTTTGAAACTTTGACGGTTAATAATACAGTATACAGCATATCGTTGGAACCAGAAAAAATTAAGGAACAAATATAAAAAAAACCCTGATGAAATTCCATTAATTATAGTTAATTATTAGTTAATTAACGTTAAAATTAATTATTAATTAATTATAGTCCATTAATTAATTATTAGTCATAGTTAATTTTTAAAAAATTGTTTTATAGTTACTAATTTATCAAATTTATGTCTCTCTCTCATAGAGATAGAAGAAATATTTTAATTTTACCTCAACGACATCATTACTAACAATTTAAGTAAACATGATTGAAAATTACCTTAAAAATGGGTCAAAACGTCTCAAAATGGGGAAATAATGTATTATTACTTCTCTGCTGATATTGTTTATTCATTATTGGTATTTTTAATGTTTTAGGTATGAAAACACGGTGGTGATTTCTTATTACAATTAAATGTAAGTAAATTATGTATTTATCATCTTTAAATATTTCATCAGTGTGAGTTTAACACATTACATGTCGTTAATGCAATTTCTTATTAAATAAATACATGTTAAAAGTCCCGATATAGAAATTAAAATTGTTACCCTTTTTTTTTAATAAAATTGGAATTTTGTAGAATTTTCATCTAGCCAAATACTTAACTTTTTCTCTGTCTGTTTCCCGTAGTTAATTAATTAATAAATAATAATTAATAAATTATAATTTGATTTAAATTAAAATTTAATCTTTCCGTAGTATGAATACTACCAAAATCGTAAAATATTAATTTCTTTTTAGGTACAGGTACTAATTGGGTACTTTATAATTATAAGCGTTATTTCTCGGTCTAGTTCTATGTCATTAATGTTGACTTCTAAGACTTGTGGAAAATTGAAAGCTTAAATTCGGGACAAGGTATCATTAACGTCAGAGAAAATCATTCTCCTGCGTAGCTTAGTTGGTAGAGCGCTATACTGGAAATGGAGGCCCGTGGTTCAAATCCCGGCGCTGGAGTGTATTTTTCTCTGTCTGTTTCCCGTATTTAATAATAATTATAATTTGATTTAAAACAAATACTTAACTTTTATTGTATATTCCCACCGAAAATTGTATGGTTTTATTTTTTCGAGTTTTACTCTACTTAAAGTAACAATTTTTATATGCCATTGGGTAATCTTGTATTGATTGCATAATATGGTAGTGTAAATTGTCCTTATGTATAAAGTTACTATTTGAATGAACTATTAGCTTTGATTTGATTGCATTTTGTCCAGTGATATTTTGCTTTCGAAACACGGCCATGTCCAGCAAATTATGGTGGACAATGTGATTTTCATGATCTTGAGTACAAAATTAGTTAGTAGACCGAAAACCAAGTTTGTCATTTGATATGTTAGTTATTCAAATATTCCTTCAAATCAACGTGTTGACTTCTTCAAGCAAGTGACAAACTAACATAAACTTACAGCATCTTAGCCTTCCGGCGACGCGTCTGTGGCCCAAATTAGCGGTAAATTTGGATTCAAGTGCTCCAAGATAGTTTCATTAGTAACGCTTCTTTTATCTTTTGAAAACTATTTTCGCAGCTTTTGGACCAATAAAATGTATTCTATTTTTTTAGGTATTTGTTTAATGGTTTTAAAATGCAAAAATGGGTATAAATGTGTGGTAATTCTGCTAGTCCAAGTAGTTATCTAAGCTCTTTAACCTCCTGAGATCGTTTCGCATTCGTTATGTCTTTAACTTTTTTCTTAATTTTATGTAGTATTGTTGAATCAAATCATTTCCTAAATAATTGGACACTTCTTTAGATTGTTACTCCCCTTATAAAGAAAACAGAGGGGAGTATAATCTAATGAAGGTGTACAGAATGTCCTTCTTTAGATTGTTACTCCCCTTATAAAGAAAACAGAGGGGAGTATAATCTTATGAAGGTGTACATAATGTCCTTCTTTAGATTGTTACTCCCCTTATAAAGAAAACAGAGGGGAGTATAATCTAAAGAAGGTGTACAGAGTATTCTTCTTTAGATTGTTACTCCCCTTTTAAAGAAAACAGAGGGGAGTATAATCTAAAGGAGGTGTACAGTGTATTCTTCTTTAGATTGTTACTCCCCTTATAAAGAAAACAGAGGGGAGTATAATCTAAAGAAGGTATACAGTGTATTCTTCTTTAGATTGTTACTCCTCTTATACAGAAGACAGAGGGGAGCATAATCTAAAGAAGGTGTACGGAATCTTCTTCTTTAGATTGTTACTCCCCTTATAAAAACGGAAGTGTGATATTCATTTGTCCAAATGTACATTGGACAAAATATCACATTTTCTATTAGTATGCTTAAGTTACACTATTACATTTAACCTCAAAATAAACTAAAATCTTACCTTGATTTTTTTTTTTTTTTTTTTTTTTTTTTCTTTCTTTTTTTAAATCAATTTCTTTATTGGCAAAAGTAACCTTGATTTTGAGAGTGTTACTACATTTATTTTATTTAATATTTAATCTTAGAAGAAAATTGAGTTTCTCCATTAATTTAATGAAGAAATTTTAATACTTTTGAAACATTACATATAAATTTATTGAAACCCATGTAAACTGTGATGAAGGAGATTTACATCTAGAAACACTATCTGTTTCAATTCAAGAACATCTTTCGGAGCTAATTAATAGTTTTAAAGACTGCTTTCCGGATATTCCTTCAAATAATATGTAGATTAAAGATCCTTTTTCTGTGGAAATTGAAAAGGAAGAAATGTTAAATTTGAGTGAACAAGAAGTTGATAATGTAATTGAAATTGTAAGAGAAAAAGGGTTTGAAACTGTACACTAATTAATTTTTGGATGCGAAAAAGCGATACAATTTTTAATGCCTTTTGTCACTGCTTATACGTGTGAAGCTGTGCTCAACCTTGGTGTACTTAAAAAATAAGTATCGAAACATATCGGATGTGGAACCTAATTTGAGAATAAAATTAACATCATTAGCTCCTAATTTGAAATTATTATGTGGTGAAAAACAACATCATCCTTCGCACTAACACTAAGGACAAAATATGTGGAAACCAAAGCTTACTTCATTCACTAAAGTTTTAAATTAATAGTAATTTTTTAATTACTTATGTTTTTCTTATATAATTATTTTGCAATTTTTGAGTATGAATAAATAAACAAATAACTTGATTTTAATTTTCTTTTTTTTTTTGAAAATACATATATTGTTTTTTGAAGGTGGGTCGCGAAAAATTTTAAAATCTCGTACCGGGCCGCGGTCAAAAATGTTTGGGAAACGCTGATATATCTTGTTTGGACTGCACACAAACAGGCCAAATCCTTCCAACTACAATAATAAAGGCACTAAAAGGAATCTAGAGTTTATCTCGCTTCAATCAGTGTTTAGATAAAACTGGCAAAATGCTTATTTCATTTAGTTCTTTATAGATGTTTTCTTTAGTTCAATACACAACATATTCACTCTCTAGTTGCAAACAAAGAAATGGTTTCTGGTTTCTCATCTCTAGGTGAAGGGCAGGATATGGGGTTTCTTTTAGATAGAAAAGGATGTGGCTTTTCCTTCGGACAAAAAAAGTATGATTTTCTTTAGATGGATAGTTATATATATATATATTTAAAAGCAATTTCAAGAAAAACTATTAAGTGAATTGTTAGAGTTGTATGGTTTCTCTTCAAGATATGTTGCTCAAGTTAATAGTAGAAAGATGTTGCTCAGCCAATTCTTTTTTTTTGTTGCTGGTAAACTTATTAAAAACACTGATATCTTATAAAGAACCTGTTTCTATTCTGCCTTTTTACAGTTTTTCAACAACCATTATTCATTATTATTTTTTTTTTTTTGGAACGAAGTTCTTTATGGCACGTTACACCGTTTGGAGTCCGGGAGTAAATCCGAAAAAAACTACCGTCACGGAATCGACCGATGACGATAACTTGAGTAAAAGATGACCGATTTTGTTTAAACTTGGTACACATGTTCATTTTACCAATGCCCAGCCTGAGTTCGTTGGACAACGTTATCAGCCCTAGCGTTCGCGTAAACGTAAACTATACGGTAAAATTTAAATTTTAGGAATGATACAAATACATTTTTTTTTTTAGTAAAACCAACACCGACACCGCTATGCAGTGTTTGTGATTGCTAAATTTATTAAAGCATTTATACCGATATCTTACGTTCTAACGTAACGATTTTAACAAAACTTTATACACATCGTCTAAACTACAATTGAAACAGCATGTAAAATTTCAACCTAATACAAGCAACAGTTTTTGTGTTGTGAAGTGATATATTTTATAATATTTTAAATGAAGTCTGTCCTAGAAGCGAGGATTAAAAGGAGTTCCTACCGGGTTTCCCACGACATCGTACGTATTTTTTTTAGGGTTTCGTTGGTAAAACCAAAAAAAGAAACCCTTATAGTTTCGAATAACTTTTTTAAAAAGATTTTGAGGGTCTATATATACATATATATTATATATATATATATATATATATATATATATATATATATATATATATATATATATATATATATATATATATATATATATATATATATATATATATATATATATATATATATATATATATATATATATATATATATATATTATATTTTGTATATATAGATATATATATATATATATATATATATATATATATATATATATATATATATATATATATATATATATATATATATATATATATATATATTATATATATATATATATATATATATATATATATATATATATATATATATATATATATATATATATATATATATATATATATATATATATATATATATATATATATATATATATATATATATATATATATATATACACGGACACACAAACAATGTCACACATACACCTCCGTCAAGACAACGTACTAATTACTAAAGCAGAAACGACATTAATCTCTTCTAAGATATTTTAATGAACAGGAGATGAAAATTAAGCTGTTAAAACGAATCTGAAGAAAATAAAGGATTTCTCAGTAACTGCGCTCAGACTCAAGACTTAATCCTTATCTCTTACTTAAATATTTACTTACGTTTAGCTTTTCTGCTTTTCTCAAGCTTTAATCGAAATAACATGCTGAAAAGAGCTTCCCTTATACATTTATGCATTATGTTATACATTGTGTTATGCATTATGTTACACAGTGAAAATAAAAACAAATTTTAACATCCTTGTTTTGTCAGCTCATAGGTTCTACTTTGTTCAGTGCATTTTCAACAGATTTATTTTGAATAAATTAATTTGAGAAATTATTTGAATATTTTACTTTTTCACATTCGTATGCATGTATAAAGAGGAAGTATTGTACAGGGGAGAAAATTCAATTTAGAGTTCTTACTAGAAATTACTTGTTTGCCGATGGATTTACAGGAGTTCAAAAAAGTGGTTTTTACCGTACAGACCGTACAGACGCGTAAAGCCTAAATCTGCAGAATCGATTCTCTTTCTTTTTTTTGTAGAAAATAAGACACAATTGACAATAATTCTATTAGCAGATAATAAGATTACTAGTAGGCAATAAGACTACTGGGAGACAATAAAACTTCTAGCAGACAATATGACTAATAGGAGACAATAAGACTACTGGCAATCACTAAGACTAGCTAGTAGACAATAAGATTACTAGTAGGCAATAAGACTACTAAGAGACAATAAAACTTCTAGCAGACAATATGACTAATAGGAGACAATAAGACTACTGGCAATCACTAAGACTAGCTAGTAGACAATAAGATTACTAGTAGACAATAAAACTACTAAGAGACAATAAAACTTCTAGCAGACAATATGACTAATAGGAGACAATAAGACTACTGGCAATCACTAAGACTAGCTAGTAGACAATAAGACTACTAGTAGACAATAAAACTACTAGGAGACAATAAAACTTCTAGCAGACAATATGACTAATAGGAGACAATAAGACTACTGGGCAATCACTAAGACTAGCTAGTAGACAATAAGACTACTAGTAGGCAATAAAACTTCTAGCAGACAATATGACTAATAGGAGACAATAAGACTACTGGGCAATCACTAAGACTAGCTAGTAGACAATAAGACTACTAGTAGGCAATAAAACTACTAGGAGACAATAAAACTTCTAGCAGACAATATGACTAATAGGAGACAATAAGACTACTGGGCAATCACTAAGACTAGCTAGTAGACAATAAGACTACTACTTTTACTTAATAAATACATTTAAACTGTGCTGTATTTATTTTTTTACAATTTTTTTATAGTTAATAAAATAAAAAATAAAATATCTCGAAGTTGTTTTTAATTGAACGCTTGTTGAATAGGTTCTTTTAATAGCTCTGAATAAAAAAGTTAATTTCTCTTTAACCTCTCCAGCCTGTTTTGAATTTATTTAAAAACTTTTTTTTTAACAAAAGAATAAATAAATAAAAATATAAATAGCATTCATGGTTTAAATAAAAAAAATGTTAACTGAGAGAGTAAAAGTAATTTGTTTTCTCTTTTTCTTTTTTCAGTAATTATTATAATTATTTGTAAAGACTTTTTATTCTTAAAATTATATTAATGATCTCTTTACTGTTTCCTCTAAGTTTCCAACCCACTTAGTGTTTAGTTGTCTTCCATTTTTAAAAGCACCACCCCTTTTTCTCTCACACCCCACAATTTCTCGGGGGTTTTTCAAGGAATGAGTTGCCAACGTCATTTACAGGCGATATATTGTCGACCATTATTTGTTAAACTGGCTCTTTCTTAAAGTAATCCCCTCATCACTCGAGAGACTTGAGTATCATTTGGGAAACAAGCCGGCGACTAAACTTTATTCTTAAAATGTGGAAAGGTCTTGTTAAATTACGTCACTTTGAACAATTTTCTCTCATCTTATACTTTATCGAAAGACCTTTTTACTCTTAAGAACCCAATGTCTTTTTAAATTTAGAAGTATCTTTCCTTTTCCCCTCCCTTAAAAAGGCAGTGTGGAATGTAGTGATGGCTGGGTTTTTTCTCCAGTCTCTAGAGACTTCTTATTTTCTTTCTAGCTGCTCTTTCTTGCTTTAAACATGGATTTATAGCTTCTGAGATTTTTGTTTTCTACTCTGACTTCAAAAGTTTCTCGGATTTACCCACAAGACAAAAGAGTAACAAACTTCTTTTTTTTTTGGAGGAGGAATGATTTCGTTTTATACTTCTTATTTTGAAGTGCTTTTTTAAAGAGAACTTACCTTTCAAACTTTTCTGTCTAGACTTTTACCGAATTTATTATTTTTATCTTTAAATTTGAGACAGTAATCCTTAATATGAAGAAAAAGGTATCTTTATGGATTTAAAATTGAATTTATATATCAAATTGATTGTCCATGCTTACAAACTAATTTCTCATTACCATTAATTTAAAAATATCTGTTAAAATTGTTTACCCCTCTTTTTGCTTCCGAGCTTAAAGAGGGAACAAGTAAAAGTGTTTTCTTTTCTTATCAACCTTCACTATGAGTAAATACCATAAAATCTCAATCAATACTACTAACTTCATTAAAGAGGGAACTAACAGAAACATTGTGTTCACTTTTGATAACAAAAAACTTTTGTCTCCGATTTTAAAAATTCCAAGACTGAAATCCGTTTCAGACATCAGGGAACATTTTAGGTCTCGTGTCTGTCTGTCTGTCTATGTTGCCCGCGAATTATGAAACGTGTGACGATAACTCGAGTAAATGTCGACCGATTTTGATGAAATTTGGTAGACATGTTAATTTTACCTATGCCCAGGACGAGTTCGTTGGACAACGTTATCTGTCTAAGCGTTCACGAGCAACGCTCTCGTAAACGTGAACTTCAAATTTTAAATTGGAATTCTACGTCAGTAATAATATCTAACTTCATCTATTCAATGAGACAAACATTTTTTCAAATACAATTTTTTAGTAAAACCAACAGCGACAGCGCTATGAAGTGTTAAAGATCGCTAAAACTATTTATTAATAATAGTAATAATTATTATTATTATTATATTTCCGTCTTTCTGATTTTTTACATTATATAATAGTTAACACTTATAATTTTGATTATAAGTTTAGTTCCATGTACATCAGTTACGTTAAATTTAAGGTGAGGGCCCTCAGTAGTTCAAATAAGACTAGATGGAGGGCCCTAATAGTTTTTACACAATAAGGTAATATAATAATAATTTTAATGTTAATATAACAATAAAGTACATAATAGGATGCGAGGAAGCTATGTGCCACACTAATTGGCTGTCTATTTTTATCTAACGTTAGTATAAATGTATCTTCTATTTAAACCTTGCTGGCCGAGGAAGAAATAAGTACTAAGTTTGATAACCAGTTCTGATAAAAACTAAATGAAAAAATTAATTAAAAATGTATTAAAAAACCTCTGCCACTTACGGTTGCACAATGCTTCTTCGTGTAGTGCAAATTGGTGCAAAATGGAAATATTTTTCCAGGACGTAGAAGGATTGGAGTATTAAATGTTTAAATGTTCATGTTTAATTAAATTATTAGGTTATAATAAATAAATTTGTTGATAGATATTTATCTATGTATATTATGTCTATATATATTATCTTTATGTATTGTGTTAAATAATTTAATTAAACATGAAGATGTAAACATTTAATAAGCTTAATTTTATTATTCTTCCAGGATGTGGGAGGACTACTATTTCAGGACACTCGTGTCCTGCTTTGTGCCACTTTTTTTTTCTTTTGGGTTTTAGTCCTGATCAACTGCCAGGGTTATTACAGGACGGGGGTTATCCGGCCACAATAGTATAATTCAATACATATTGTTGAGAGATCGGTACATCTAAGAGATCGATAGATTAAACCGATCTATAATCATTACTCTATAGTCGCGAACAAGATTGCAGTTAATTTAAGTGAAACTCAACCTTATCATAAATTCAAATCTACAAGATACAACACGAAGCTATAACGTACCATATACTTGTTAATTATAACATGTACGATAAGCTAAGCTTTGATTTGCACGCCATTATGATAATATAGAGTACCTGCTAACACATTCTAGTAAACACTAAATCGATATTAGCATTATATAATTTATGATATACTAATGCATTGACTAATTTCATGTACATTAAGACTAAACGTTTTACATTAGAATTTTTATTTTTAGATAAACATTTTTTTGTTTGCATGATGTAAGTTATTAAGATGACAAGACAATTATTAATGATAAATTAAATATACATTTATAATAGAATAATTAACCGATAAATAGTTATTTATGCACCTTGGTAGTAAAGTAAGCCATTATTCCCTGAGCGAAAAAGTTGGTTCTTGAGGCGAAGCCGAAGGAAACATGGTCCCTAAATCCCGAGGCGAAGCCGACGGAATTAGATGCTGCCAAAATTTAAGTAGGGAAATATTACTCCTCTCTCTATAAACAAGTGTGGTTCACATCGCCTACAAGGTTGAAAAAGCAGTGTCACCAACCTGATTTCAACAACTTCATTACATTAGCCATTCATTCTCTACTATTTATAAAATAATTAAGTTGGCAACTCCCCGAAAACCTCTTATCATCGATGAATGTATCGATATGAATGTAAATAACATAATTTAACTTTAAATAAAATATTAATGAATAAATGAAAAAAATATTTGTGTTTAAAGGCTAATGCTTTAACAATCGATGAAATAAATATAAATAATAATCTCAGCACTACAGATCAAAAAACTTGAAATAATGTTTCAAAATAAAATAAAATTAATCCTTCGACTCTTAACAGCTAGTAATAACGGTGCTACATAATAGTTATTTATCCAACTAGGTACTAAAGTAAGCCATTATTCCCTGAGCGAAAAAGTTGGTTCTTGAGGCGAAGACGAAGGAACCATGGTCCCTAAATCCCGAGGTGAAGCCGAGGGAATTAGACTTTTTAATAACTCTAATTAGCTCCCGAGGTGCAGCCGAGAGAGAAAATTATCACAAGGGGAATAATGGCACTTTACACCCGAGGTGCATACAATATTTTATTTCCAGTAGGGAGAAAATACACATTTTCATCCATTGCACAGTTTATATTTATTATTTTAATAAACAACTATAATTGTTAGTACTTTTAATAGCTGATGTAAGAGATTCAATATTAAAAGCAAATAAGAATTGGAATTAATCCCAAATAGAAGGCTATTTAGATGCAGGTTACAAGAAATGATAAACTAGGTCGAAAAAGCAGTGTTGCTAACCTGATTTCAACAACTTCATTACATTAGCCATTCATTCTCTACTATTTATAAAATAATTAAGTTGGCAATCCTTCTTTTTCTCCCTACTTTACTTTGTCCCCTATTTTTACTTTTTCATCCTACTTTTTGAGTTCAGGGAAGAAAGGATTTACTTTAACTAACTTTGAACTAATCTAAAATCATAACTTTTTTTCCTTACTGGAGATAAAATAATAATAAATACATATTACTATAACTTAATCATTGTGAATAAAACAATAAAATATAACATAATATGGCCCGATATCCTTGTGGCGGTTCATTCTAATTCTTTTGCACGAGAAAGAACTTTATTGTTATTTTCCTTATTCTTGGAACCTTATAAATATATTTAAACATATATCAATATTTTTACTTAATATTTGGTTCAGAGAATTCAGTTTCTCATACAAATATTTTTCCTTGTTATAAATATTAGAATATGATGTTTATCCCACTACTAGTAAAATGCATTATTCTACCTTCATCATATTTCATTGTTTGAGTTTTAACTTTATGCGTAGTAAGTATTTTTATTTATTTTATATAAATATATATATATTTTTTTTAATTCTCATCTTTATTTTCTCATTCTTTGTATAAATAATTCTGTGAAAAGCGAGTAAAATTTTCAGTTATTAAATTTAAAATATTAACTTTAAAAAAATATCTTGTAGAGCTCGTTATAAGTTTTTATATAAGTTACTTGTTTGCAAAATATAAGAATAATTTTATAAAATTAATTAGACCCTGGTAGAGGTTATATATATATATATATATATATATTATTTTAAGCAAAAAAAAAGAAGCAACATGTATTGTAAGCTGAATTATATACTGTCATTGTATAAAGGAGTTTAAAATATTTACTTTATCACAGCTTGAGGGCATCATTCTCCACTTTTACAACTTATAGAAAAATAAATTGATGATTAGGAGAAAAATTTAAGTTGATTAAAAATCAGGACAGAATTGAACTAAAGAATATGTTAATATATATGAGATGGATTGATTATAATTTATATGGATTGAGTCATTTTTAAGATATGTTGGTTCACAAAAAAAAAAAAAAAAAAATCATAAATGATCTCTAATGTCTTAAATGGATTTCTGTCTAGGAATTTTTGAAATTGGAGACATAAAATATTTCTTTCTCCAGAATGATCACATAACTTCCGTTACTTTCAGTAAACTCGGAAGCATAAACAAAAAAGTCCAGTCATGCACCATGACTTAATGAGCGAATTTTCAACGAAATCTGCGGATTATTGGCTTATAATAATATAGGAAAATTTTGGTTTAGAATTTGCATGGGTGAAAAAAAAATTTGGTACACAGGGGTACGAGGTACAAAAGTCAAAATCGTATTTACCCTTCAAGATGCATGTCGTTGGAAAGCTCTTTAAGAGTACAGTAATTGTTGTTATGTACTTTTTTATCATATTTTCACATAAAAGGGGGTAAAATGGAAAAAACACGTTTTTTGACCCTAAATGGTCAAAATTTGACCCCTAAATGGAATCCAAAAATTCTGGCCAACGAACTCATCCTTTCTTTTGATATTATTGACATTTTAAAATTTGTTTGAAATTTTTAAGTGCATCCTAAGGGGAGATATCGTCTGGAGTGACACATATATACATACATATATACATACATACATAAAAAAAAGTGTTAAAATTTAGGAATCGATTCAGAATGGTCTAAAACGGATTTCCATGGAAAAATTTTTCAAAAATTCGCATTACAAAAATTTTGAAGCCATTGCAATAGCGTTATTTTCTTTGAAAATTCGCTATAAGATTGTAATTGTTTCTGTAGTAACTTGTTAAAGATAGGTGTTGGTTCTAATATACAGGGTGTGCAAAAGAACCGCACTTTTTGACATTTTCATGTTTAGGCTGTGCTACATTACTCGAAAAGCGTTACTAAAAAACGTTACCCGGTTTATCAAGGAGTTATAAAGGTATAGGAGGTGTGCACAGTC
Organism: Gerris lacustris; assembly: GCA_951217055.1. Classification (NCBI taxonomy): domain Eukaryota; kingdom Metazoa; phylum Arthropoda; class Insecta; order Hemiptera; family Gerridae; genus Gerris; species Gerris lacustris. The sequence continues at coordinate 57,622,951 of OX578284.1, forward strand.
TGTCTCCAGCTGTTGGGCCTCCCTCCACCGCACGTCATAGGGCCGAAGAAAGTCGAAAAGATTTATACGTGTGACAGGGAGTTAGGAAAGTACAGGAGGTTGCCATCAATGCTCAGCCCTCTCGGCCTACCTAGTATGAAGGCATATTAACATTTCGTAGAAGGCGGGCCGGCGCCTTTGAATTCAGTTGTTTGTAATCAAGTTTATACACTTATAGCTCAGCTTCTGTAATAGATAGAGACATGGGGTTTGCGGAGTCTAAAATCTAGATTCTTTTAATTTAAATTTCATATGTATAACTTAAAAAACTATTGGGTGAAAGCCATGCAGTGACAGTTTGAATTAGGGTTTTATAAAAAGTCGTTGTTCGGGTAATAATCATTATCTGGTATTATAGTTTTGATACAATAAATTACACTATGGTGAAAGGGGGGGGGGGGGGGGGGGTTACTTGTAGGTAAGTGGAGGAGTCCCTCAGTGTTATAATATAATAAACATTGAAGATGTGTTAAGCACAATATTGCCTGAAGTCTGGGCAATTTTCTTGCAAGGAGCGATGGGACTATCTTGCATTGTAATTTAGCATTTGATCTTCAATTTCAGGCAACATTGTGCTTAATCTTCAATGTTTGTTATAACACTTAAGGACTCCTCCCACTTACCTACAAAGGATCCCTTCCCCCCTCCATCATATGGTAATTTATTCTATCAAAACTATAATACCAGATAACAATTACTACCCGGCATTTTTTTTAAGACCCTATTTCAAATTGTCATTGCATGGATTTCACCCAATAGTTTTTTAAGTTATACATATGAAATTAAAAGTAGAAGAATGTAGTTTTCAGACCCCGCAAACCCCATGTCTCAATGTATTACAGAAGCTGAGCTATAAGTGTTCTAAAAAGTGCGGGTTTTTTTGTCCGCACCCTGTATAGTTTCCAATGCTTGAAGCAATTTCAGCCGTGTTTAAAATGCTTCTTTGAAGGAACAATGTAAACTGAAAGGGTAGATAAATGCAATTTATTAACGTGTTCAAAGTGTTAATGAATACTAATTTTGCTGTGTTATTAAGAAGGCTTTAGACTGTCTTCTACTGCCAAAGGTTTTCCACCTAACTGGGAGCTTTATTCCATGTTCCTTGTTAAATGTAATTTGTTTCTCTTGTTCTCCAACACTTTGCTAACAAGCATAAGCCAAAACCCTCGTGTTTTCAAACCAAAGTTATCTTCTGATAGTGTTCATTCTCGGAGTGACTGTATCCACTGCCTTTATTATTTTCTCCCAACTACTAAAAATTAAAGTGAAGTAAAAAATAACTTTGATCGTATCCAGATATTATACAAATAAAACTGACTCTTATTGATGATATTAAGTATTGTTACTCAAATAGAAATTTCGTCACAGTATGTATCAGGAAAACTGATATTCTCAATATAATCATGATTTTAAATTTAATTTTTCAATCAAAACTCTAATCATCAAATTACGAGTTATTAATAAAATCCTAATTACTATCTGTTGTTTTAACTTGGTTATATACTGTCTAAAGTTGTTTTGATTGCCTCCATTAGCTTTTATGAGAATCGCAAATACAATTTGGGGGCTTCTAACTGAAGGCTACTTGATCTCAGCAGCTCGATTCTAGCAAGCTCTTAATAAGCTAGAATTTATTGTAATTATATCTTTGAGGCCCTTTAACACCGTCTAATTCGACAGAGTGATTTGTTGTCGAATATGACTGTTAGCAACAAACCTTTTTATAGTAAGGCTTGATTCGCTGACTTGATTGAATAATCGCTTCAAGCACAAGAATAAGCCTGTTTATACCTGATAATTAGGTGGTTGTAATTTTGCTTCCGAGCTTACCGAAGATAACGGAAGCTATGTGATCGTTCCGAAGAAGGAACTTTTTTAGAGGTCTCCGATTTCAAAAATTTCTTGACAGAAATCCGTATCAGATATCAGAGAACATTTTTGATTCCGTTTCTGTCTGTCGGTCTGTCTATCTGTTCCAACATTTGTTAAAAAAAAATACTCATTTGATTTTATTGAAATTTTGAATTTAGGTCATAATTAGCCCATTGTTGGTTCCATATAAGTATCAACCTTCTGCGCTCATTTGTTGCTCTTGTTTCTCCACCTGCACATAAACACTTATTTACACCTATATAATCAAAAGCACTTATCTGATTCTTAATCAATTTTGATGGTTTGTCGAATGTATAGCCTGCAGATGGCCCAAATTATTTCCAACCATCTGCACTCCTTAAATGTTGCTAAATTGAAACTTTAAATAATGAAAAAAATCAAAACAATTTTGACTGTTTTAGGAAACGGGGGAAAATTAAATAAATTTTACAATAATAAGTTTAAAGCTACACGATCCAAGTGGACTTGGACTAAGTAACTTTGATGAAATTCACTTGGACCAAGTGATTGGGCAACTTTTGAAGCAGGGTTTACACAATCTAAGTAGACTTGGTCCTAGTAGTTTGAACCACACTGTCAAAATCAGCTGTTTCTGTTTCAAACTAACGGTACAAACTCGTCATTTTTGATAGCTCGTTCTCATAATTTGAAGGTGGGCGCCATTTTTATTTCCATCCAAGTCTACTTTGATCAATAAAGTTGGGGGCCATCCAACTTAACTTGGATAGTCCAAGTACACTTTGATAGCCTGTTTACACGATCAAAGTAGCGTCAAATCTAACTTGGTCTAAGTCTTCTTGGATCGTGTAAACCGTGCTTTAATAGTATGAAATCATTAAAGTATACAAAATAGAACTGTTAGGGAAAATTTATTTCAACTTGATAAAATCACTTTGAGTCAATATTATTAATAATGTTTTTTGTGTCAAATAAATTGAGTCTTGTTTGAGAACTTGAAGAGGTGCATTTTGTTCAGAGTAGTTAAGGCAAATCCACTGCGAGGTGCCAACAGAGGTTATGGTCCCAGTAAATACTGAATAATCTCAGAGGTTTAGTAAATAATCTGGTAAAAGTATTTATTAATCTTGAATTGTTACGGTTTTAAATTCTTGAAAAAAAAAAAAAAAAAAAAAAAAAAAAAAATGAACGAAAATATTAGAATACCTCTTCTAAATGGAAGTAACTTCGTCGCTTGGAGGTTCAGAATTAAGTCTGTGCTCGCTGGGAAGGGATTGGACGGAATTCTGGAAAAAAAACCCACCCGGAGTTAAAAGCCTCGAGTACGAGAGTTGGAAGAAAAGGGATGCAGAAGCTCAAGCCATCATAACTTGTGCTATGAGTGACTCCTTAGTCGGACTGATCCTAACATGCAAGACAAGTAAGCAAATAATGGACTCCATGACAGAGCGATTCGACGGGGACACGACGCGCAGGAAGATCGAAGTGAAGAACGATATGGCTCGATTAACCATGTCTCAAACGGAGTCATGGGACGCCTACCTCGATAGAGCTGAAAAACTATTGGAGCAGGCGAGAACCTTAGGTGCGGAGATAAAGCAAGATGAAGTTGTCATATCCGTCCTAAGGGGTCTTCCAGAAAAATATAATACGATTGCGATGCAATTCGATAACATTCCGAAAGCTTCATTGGCGGACATACGTCGCAGCTTTAGACTTCAGGATGAAAGGTCGAATAAGCAAAACGAAATTAAGGCAGAGAATAACGCATTTAAGGCACAGGATCCAGGTAAATTTAATAAAAGAAAATGTTATGTATGCGGTAAGACGTCACACTTAGCGAGGTCATGTTGGAAAAACCCAAATAATAAAAATAGAAAGAAGGGTGATTGGAATAAACAACACGCGACGGTAGCAGGAGAATCTGATCAAGAGTATTGTGAGGTAGCTTGGACAGCTGTTGACAGAGTTAAGACTGACACCAAGGTGGACTGGATTATCGACAGTGGAGTGACAAGCCATATGACGAACAACCGCAACATCATAAAGAATATGAGGAAGGAAGACAGAAAAATTCGGCTAGCAGACAACAGCGTCATCAGATCTGACGGAATCGGTGAAGTTATCATCAGGCAACCTGGGAAACAGGACTACATGTTGGAAGACGTTCTGTTTGTACCAAGACTAAAGGGTAACCTACTTTCAGTAAATAAATTAACCTCAAATGACCAAAAAGTAAAATTTAGTTCTGATAGTGGATTGGTTGAGAGTGTGAATGGTGAAACTTTGCTGACTGCTGAGCGTACGAAAGATTTTTATATAATATCTCAAAATTTTGAACGTGCATTAAATATTACGGTAAATGAACTTTGGCATAAAAGATTAGGACACTTAAATTTAAGATACCTAAAATACCTCGATAGGCATAAGATGTTAAAAAATTTAAAATTAGATAATAAGAATGACATGGATACATGTATATCTTGCGTGCAAGCGAAATTCGCGAGAAAAGTGTTTCCAACAGTAGTAGCCCCACAGTCAAAGAAAAAATTAGAGCTAATTCATATAGACTTAGTAGGGCCTATAGAGGAGGAATCATTAGGAGGTTCAAAATACATATTCACTATAGTAGATGATTATACACGTAAGATTTTCACATATTTTTTGAAACAAAAATCCGAAGTGACAGAAAAATTAGGAGAATTTATAATTTGGGCAAATAATAATTTTGAAACGAAAATTAAGAGAATTAGATCTGACAACGGGTCAGAATTTGTAAATAGGGGTGTGACAAAATTATTAAAAACATACGGTATAGAACAGCAGCTAACAACAGCTTACTCACCCAAATCTAACGGCATAGCAGAAAGAGCAAATCGTACGATAGTAGAAAGCGCTAGAGCATTGTTATTAGATTCAGGGTTACCGATAAAATTTTGGGCAGAAGCCGTAGGCACGGCAACATTCTTAAAAAACATCACACCTACAAAAACCAATGATCTCGTAACGCCAGAAGAAAAATTTACTAGTAGGAAACCAAATGTCGCGTTTCTCCGTGTTTTCGGTTGTGAATGTCACTATTGGAATGATAAGTCAACTCGGAAGAAGTTCGAGTCAAAAACTAGAGCAGGGATTTTTCTTGGTTACTCAAGGAAGAGAAAAGCGTATAGGGTTTACGATCCCAAGAGGGATAAAATAATTGAGTCCCGAGACATTAAGTTTATAGAAGGGAAGAAAGGGGTAAATCTTATGGAAGGTAGAAGTGTAGAGGAAAAACCTCAAGATATTTTAATATTTAATTTTAATAACGAGGATATTAACACTGAATCGAATAATGATAATGAAAAAGATGGTTCTAGCAAAATTACTGATAACCATAATGATGACATCGAAATATCCTTAGAAGGTGAGACAGACATCCGAGACCACAGACGAACAGATAGACCATTTAGAGCGGTGAGACAAAAAAAAATTAATTACAAAGAAACACCATATAGACCGACCAAAAATAAAATTAATGTCAACAATGACACGACCTGACATAGCGTTCCCTGTTGCTATGTCCCGATACAGTAAAGATCCTCGAGCAATACATTTAGCTGCCCTCAAGAAAATCTTTAAATACGTTAAAGGAACTAAGAGTTCTGGTTTATATTACAAGAAAGGTAATATCGACAAGTTAGAGTGCTTTGTAGATGCAAGCTGGCGAGACGGACGTGGAAAAGATCAACGATCAACTACTGGATATCTATTTAGAATATCAGGAGGTTTGATATCATGGCTTTCCAAACGACAGTCAAGAGTAGCGTTATCAACTTGCGATGCCGAACTAGTTGCTTTGACGGAAGCTATGAAGCATGGCATATATCTAAAGATGCTGGTTTCAGAACTACTTAGTGAAGAATTACCGACAACACCAATTCTATGTGACAACCAGTCAGCAGTTACGTTAGGTAGAGAGGGGGTGGTATCGAGTAAGTCTGCACACCTAGTCAGACAGGTAGCATTTGCAAATCAGGAATTTAAAAATAAAAATTTTGATATTAAACATGTTTCTTCAGATAACCAAATTGCAGATTTACTTACAAAACCTCTTTCGGCCATAAAATTAAATAAATGTCTTAATAATTTAAATTTTAATTAAAACTTTTACTTGTTATGTTAATTATTGTTTAACACGTTAATATTATTGTTTGATATATTAAGTAATTTATTTAGTATACTTTCAATGGTCATTTGAGGGACTTGAATAAATTTAAGGGGGGATCTGTTAGGGTAAATTTATTTCAACTTGATAAAATCACTTTGTGTCAATATTATTAATAATGTTTTTTGTGTCAAATAAATTGAGTCTTGTTTGAGAACTTGAAGAGGTGCATTTTGTTCAGAGTAGTTAAGGCAAATCCACTGCGAGGTGCCAACAAGAACACGATGAAACTATGTGCCACACTAATGGGTGGAGTATTTAAAATTGTGTTAATAATTTCGCTATTTCAATCTAATTTACATCTACTAATTGCAATTTAGTCTGACAAACAACATTTTATTGAGATATGACTAACAAATGACTTGAACCTTATTGTATTTGATAATGCAAAACCACAAACAGCCTCTAATAATATTATCTTACTTTTTCCTGTTAGTTATACAATATTCCTCTCCTCCCCCTTTCCCCAACAACTATCTCATGGACCCTTTAAACTTTTGTTGGCGTAAACCAAAAAACAACCCTGCAAACAACTTCCATACAAGGTGCATAGGCTTCCGCGGGTAGACTCGTTATAAACAGCTTGGTTTTCCGGTGAAATCCGCGTTACGAAGGGGTTGAAGTCCGACGTTTCACTACTACTACTGGAAGCATCTTCAGGGGTATGTTGCATCGCGATGTTTACTTGAAGCAACAACAAGACAAACTGACATCTGGAGTGAAGGACGACGTATTTATAGTTGATTTGTAGAACGTAGATTATACCTGGATTCCCCGGGGGTTCCTTGAGTCAGGGTTATCCTTTGTCGGGATGATGCAATCGGGCAGGTGTTGCTTTTGTCGGTGATCCTTTGTAGAGCGGGTGATGTATAAAGACGGGATTACCGCGGCTTCGCTTCTTACGTTCTGCTTGGCACAGGTGCTAACCAGAGGTTTCCAGGTCCGGGAAAGAGTGAATCCATCCTCTCTGTTGAAGTTCTTTGGTTGTTTCTTGATCTCAATAGCCTCCCTTACCACCCTGCTGTGATACCTGTTGACAGAAGCGAGTTCTCGTATGCCCTCAAACTAGAGAAGATGGCCGGTTTCATCAGCATGCTGAGCTATCGCTGATCTGTGATCCTTGTTTTTTTACTGCTTTTACGTATTCATGGAACGTTTCTTATCGACTATTACCTTTCCTTGTTGATTCAACCCTACAAACCATTTCCGCAAAACCATCTTATTGACTCTTACCTTCCTTGTTGTGTTGTAACTCTACAAATTATCCTACAAGCCTCTTATTGACCCTTCTAACTTAGCAATCGATGTGATTATTACTGTCCTTGTTAATGTAAATTTCATCATCCTTAACCCTTGAGTCGTTGGGGATATATTTTTTAAATTATGTTAATAATTTTTCTTTTAATGCAAACATTCTTCTTACTTTGCCCTTATCGTTAATGTAAGAAGACCCATTAGTTTTAGGCTTGTCGGAACAAGCTTACAAAGTTACGATTCATGCAGCTCTTTTATGACCTGGCGAATATATAATCATAATTACAAGACGTCATTTTACCTTTGAGAATTCAAATCGTTGTAAGCTTGTAATTAGACCATTTATAATTAAATACTCAAGTGACTGAAGTTTGAACAAAAAAACAAGTCGCTACTATTGTTATTTTTTTTAAATAATATTAATTCTGCTAAACTAAAGCGACATTATTGTTCGTTTAGCATAATTAAGGAACCCTTTTTTTAAAAAAATAGGTAAACACAATTTTTTATTTAACCGAGACACAAAAAGTCGGAAAGTTACTTAATGTATTTTTAATGAGCGATGTCTTGGCTTCCTTGAAACTCAAATCTCTTCTCTTTCTTACCTCTGGGGTCTAAGGGGGAAAAAAGTAAAGAAAATAGTTTAACAAAAAAGGCTTTAAATGTATTATTTCTTTTTTTTAATTTTTATAAAAGAAGTGCTTGAGATAAACAAACAGTACTATTCAGTTATAAAGAAAACCCAAGTTTTAATGTAATTAAAATCATTCTATTTAATATTTTCTGTTTTATCAATTCCCTCAGTTGTGAAACGAAGATTCTTTTTACATAATAACAGAATGTAGTTGAAGATTTAGTCGGCCATCTTGTCGTCAAAAAAAACCAACCACGAGTATAATTATTAGCGGGCTGGGTGTTGGTGAGACGTCGTTACGAAGGCCTGAATAAATGGCAAGCTTTATGTTTTTGTCTCGTTTCACCGAATTAGCGAGTCAACGAGGGAATTCCAACCCTCCTCGACGATATTTTTCACTTATGTCACTTGAAAATTTTCTTACGCTTAAAAACCGGAGTGAGAAAGCATTTCTGTGGAGTGTTCTTTTACGGACTTGGGGTTTTTCAGGTTGCAGATTAAGAAACTTTATCGCTAAGGGTGATAAAGTTTGAATTCAATTTTGTGAGATAGTCGTTGCTTTTTTCGTCTCTTTAATGGTTTTAAGGGGGTATTGTTTAAGCAGGAGTGTTGCGTCGGAGCCGAGGGTGAGAAAGAACCACTCTCGGGTTCACCACACAAATTGAGGTTGCTTCTTTTTAAAAATTAGAGAGCCTAGATTCGGATCTCACGTTTCTTATAAGCTTGTTTGTCGTGTTAGGCTCACTTCTGTCTCTAATTTCGATTGTTTGTTGACAATAATTTATGTTGATTGGGCTCATCCAAAGTTACTAATAATGTCTCTTCTACCCAACTTTCGGGTCAAAGAGAGAAAAATCATTACTAAATTAAATACGACTAGAATTATTAAAACCTCCACATTGCTTTCTCACAGTGTCAGAAAAATAACTACCTACCGTCCATAATATAATATATTATACGTTAGATAATACTACAATAATGTTTCTTTTCTACATGGTGCTACATCTTGTGGAGTTTTGGTGTGCTGCACCACGTGCACTACGTGTGTCCAACAATTTCGGTATGATGTCCTGGGGAGAGTATTATCCGTGATGCTCGCCGTGGTCGTAATCCATGATATCCGTCCGGTGCGTTTGATTCTGCGGTACTGTGTTCATAACAGGGATTTTCCTTTTACAATGGGTGGTTGATAGCGTTACGATCAACGTCTGCTGCCTTGAAGCAGTGGTTCCCGAAGTGTGGTAAGCGGGATCGTGTTCAGTGGTACACGCCGCATAAATATTTGCGGATGTTAAGAGTGTATTCATCCCTTATGTACCTTAAAACCAAGTATAAAAACAGACTTTCCTGCGTTGAGGATGATTTGGGTTTAAAACTCAGCCCCATCACGCCAATTGCCAATTATTGCAGCACATCCATCCCATTAACTTGCCTAACCACATTGTTTGTACTGCGGACGAATTCTTTCGTTATGTTCTTTATTTATTTATTTTTTTATTCAATTTCTTTATTGGCAAAAGTTAACAATAGTAAGGGTAACTGCAGCCATTTTAAATAATGATTTTTGGGTAATAACAAGTATCAAGGTCATTTTGATCCTAATGCGGCTGCGGCCGACTTTTGTGGAGCCAACCCAGCATTTGTGGTTTGTTGATTGAGGAAACCGCAGAAAACTCAAATCAGGTTGGCCGGAGTCCTTCCAGATGTGTTATGTGCTTTATGAATGCTTTTTTTTAATGTAATTTTTATTAATATTCTATGTTCTATTCATGTTATTTTATGTCCAAATTTGATGTTCTTTAATGAATGTTTTTTTTTTTTTAACAAACAATTTGTATTCAGTCCTTTTTAATTTTACAATCATCCTCAAACACATACTCTCTATCCAAGGGATTTAAGGTAATAAAAATAATGATTCAGTACTCTGGCCTTAAGTCATTGCATTAAAAATAATTTTATAAGCCTACCTTTTTTGTATAAATGAATACAAATTGGGTATTTTTAATACAAACTTTCGATTTCGGGGGAAGGTCCACGGACCCCATTCCTCTTTAAAAACGTCCTAGTTGTTCCTGTACAAACAGAAATGGTACATGAAAAAGTCAAGGTGCATTAAGTGGTACGCCACCAAAAAAGTTTGGTAAGCCTTGAAGGACCTTGGATTTTCTTTCGGGGATTCTTCCCTTGGATCTGGCCCGGTTTTGATGCTCCAGGTACGTGCCTCCTCCTTTCCTGGTAACCTGATCTAAGGATGTATTGTCCTGGAGTCACGACATGGACGTAGATATACGATGCTTATGGCATCTCCTTGGATTAGTAGAACATACTGATCGACCTCAGGGCCGACTGTCAACCATTTGACCCCCATAATAAAAACCTACTTGAGATAATATTACAATTCTAGGCATCGCGTGGCTCTATCATTGAAGCGAGTATATAATAATAAATTTTGAATATTGAGAAAATATCGTGAAGAGTTGATAGTTAAAGAATATGGTTGTAGTAGAGAGTCTAGTATTTAGAGAGCCACCCTGCGTTCTTACTATTCCACTAACCACACATTTCCTTTTCAACTGTTATAAAATTTGTCACTTTACTAAACAAAAACTTCTGCCTGTATCAAGTTGAAATTTGACATACCTGTTTCAATTGTTCTCTAAACGTTGTGTATAAAGTTTTATTAAAATCTTTATGTTACAAAGTTAGATATCGGTAAAAACGTTGTTTTCTCTATTTTAAATGTGTAGGTCCACTTCAATAGTTTTAACGATCGTGATCACTTCATAGCAATGTCGCTGTTGCTTTTACTAAAAACAATTCTAGGTAAAAAATGTTTGTTCGATGAGACATAGATGATGATAGAATATTTTTCCATCCAGAAATTTCCATTATAAATTTGAAACTCACGTTTACGCGAGCGTTGCGCGCGATCTCTTGGACGGATCACGCTGCCCAATGAACATAGCCTGAGTATTAGTAAAAGGAACATGTATACCAAATTTTAACTAAATCGGTCAACTTTTACTTAAGTTATCGTCGGACACGTAAACGTTACACACAGACAGACAGAAAGACAGACAGACAGACAGACAGACAGAAAGACAAGATGCATATTTCGTTGAATGTAAGAAGCTCGCTTACGCTCGCTTCAATTATACTAAAATATTTATACTTAATACTATTAACAATTTTACTTATATCGATACCATCCGACTTATATTAATACTAAACGATTTAGAATCCCTTAACATATTCGTAAATCGAAAGTAGAATTCCTCCCTTACTTCATTTTATTAATTTAAAATAAGGGACTGTATTTTAACATCTCATTGTAAAATTCAAAATAAATTACTTAAATTAAAAACTAACCATACGTTCGAGAATATGCTGTGAATTACTGATCCAGGATCCTAGGGCCTTACATCTACAAGTTTTCTACTATTTTTGTTTCTAAATCCCATGAAACTTAGTTAACCATTTAGAAAAAAGAGGAAAATTCATTTGAGTTATTCTTCTTGTAGAAATAAGCTTTAAATTAATTCAAGAGATTCTCTTGTAACTTATAGTAGGAAAACATTTCTTTTTTTTTAATATTCCTAAAAAGATATTAAAAAGAAGTAGGGCACAGTTATAACTCTACAAATAATGCCTCTATTTAAAAACCCTTTTAAAAGAATTCTTTAAAAAACAAAAACAATTATAACTTTAGTTCGAAATTTAGCTTTTTAAAAAAATAATGTAAAGCACATTTTTTCCGAGCTTACCTAAGGTAACAGAAGCTATGTCTTGATCGTTCTATTGAACGACATTTCTTTATGCTTCCAATTTATACAGGGTGGTCCAAAAGTCTCCCCCCCCCCTCTTAACTTTTGAACAGTTTGAGATAAATGAATGAAACTTGGGGGATCTCTACCATGCAAAGAGAAGTTTGTTTTCATGCAATCACCCACTAGGGGCAACCACCTACATTGCCCCAGGCCACCCTACTTCAAATCTCAAATTGGAGTGTATATTTTTGATAGAATATTTAGATTCTACAGTGAAAAATAATAAACTTTTACTTGAAACTTTTTTTTCTATTCCCAATATTTTGCCCCCTATAGGTGGGCAAAGATAGCAAAATTACCCTACCGATAATACTTTGTAAAATCTAAACGGTTAGAGATAAATTAATGAAACTTAGGGGATCCATACCATGTAAAGGGAAGTTTGTTTTCATGCAACCGCGCTGCAGGGGCAACCTCCCATTTTGCCCCCAGACCACCTAACTTCAAAATTTTGTCTTAGAATGTATATTTTTGATAGCAGATTTAGATTCTACGGCAAAAAATAAAAATATTTTACTTCAAACTTTGTTTTGTACCTCTAATATTTTTCCCCCTATAGGGAGGCAAAGGTATAAAAATCATAGATTTCAGCGCCTGGGGGCAAAATGGAGGTTGCCCCTAGTACGCGTGTGGATGATTACACACTTCCCATTACATGGTACAGACCCCCCAAGTTCCATTACTTCATATTAAACCATTTAGGGTTTTAACGATCTAAGTGTTATTTGTTTAATATTTCGGAAGGGTTATTTTGCTATCTTTGCCCCCCTGTAGGGGGCAAAATATTGGAGATAGAAAAAATAGTTTCATGTAAAAGTTTATTATTTTTCACCGTAGAATCCAAATATGCTATCAAAAATATACGCTCCAATTTGAAATTTTGAAGTTGGGTGGCCTGGGGGCAAAGTGGGTGGTTGCCCCTAGTGGGTGATTGCATGAAAACAAACTTCCCTTTGCATGGTAGAGATCCCCCAAGTTTCATTAATTTATCTCAAACCGTTCAAAAGTTAAGAGGGGGGGGGGGGGGGGGAGACTTTTGGACCACCCTGTATAATACTATATATGCTATGTAAATTTCAACCTTCTTCAGTTATTTGTTTTTCTTCCAAATGGTCACAAACATACATTTATTTAAACCTATATTGTCAAAAGAACTTATCAGATTTTTTATGACATTTTTTGGTTTGTCAAAAGTAGCCCGCAGATAGCCCCAGATTAATTTCAACTGTCTGTGCTCCTAAAATATTGCTATTTTGGTACTAATACAGTAAATAATCAAAACCATTTTGATATGCAGTAGAACCTCGCTTACACGACCCTCAATAACACGACAACCTCAATTACAAGTGCAATTGTCAAATCCCCTTGAGATTGCCATAACACATAATGTTAACCTCTATAATGCGACTATTATTATCCAAACAACCTCAATAACACGGATTTTTTTCCAATTCACAACGTAACTCAGAACCTCTATAACAAGTCGTTTTGAGAAGTCACCCTCGATAACGCGACTTTATACAGGAATGGGTCGTCCTTGAACAAGTCTAGACTTGAAAACCCAGCCCCAACCCGCGTTTAGTGATTCCATTAACCTCGATAACACGACTGATAGCCTAGATAACCTTGATAACACGACCCTCAACAAAAAGAGCACCTCGATAACAAGACTATTTCCCTAATCCCCTTGAGACACTTCTTATCGAGGTTCTACTGTATTAAAAAAAAGGGGGGGAAATTAAATCAATTTGACAGAAATGTGTCGTAAAAGCATAATATCATTAAAGGATACGAAATAGGACATGAGGAAGCTATGTGCCACACTAATTGGCAGACTATTTAATTACTGCAACAGAATATTACATAAAATAAATTATCTGAGGTGCAGCAGCTTTTAGAAGGCTTTGATCTGCCACAGGGCGTCTTCTTCTCTTGGCGACTTCATAAGTGTACTTAGAATTAAGTTACTTTTTCAAGCATCGCAGTGGTTGCAGCTGATAAGTTACTTAACTGACTTATGCCTTGGAGCCTTTCTCGCAGGATTTGGTTGTGGTTGAGATCTCTTCGAGTATTGTATTTCTGACTTGCTGAGATATCTCATTTTAGAGGTATCTCATTTTAGACGTATCTCATTTTAGAGGTATCTCATTTTAGAGGTATCTCATTTTAGAGGTATCTCATTTTAGAGGTATCTCATTTTAAGGTATTAATTTCATTTTTCTTTTTTCGTTTCATCACATTCTGAGTAATAAGTTAGCACTTTAATCTTTGATCTCCTCTTTAACGATAAATATTTCGTTAAGTACTTGAAATCATTTATTCGCTACCTAAGTCCTCGAGTTTATTTTTGCTTCATTTTTACTTTCTCATAGAAAGAGAAAGTATTGTGATGGGGAGGAAATTCGATTTTGATGGATTTACTCGTCTTCAGGTCCCCTTTAGTCCAAAAAAGTGTATTTTAAAAAATGTCTGCTGTCGTCTGTCTGTGCAGACTCCTGGAGCCTAAACTACTGGCCACAATTTGATGAAATTTGGCATACATGTTAAGAAAAATCATTCCCCTTGGGGGGAAATCGAGAAATGAATATTAGTTCCAAATTTGTGGGTGGTACCCCGAAAACTCCAAAAAAAATTAGTCCTCGAAAACGGTTCCGTCAATTTTGATTAAAAAATTAAAATTTAGTCCATTTAAATATTTATTCGAACGATATAAGCCGTTCTCCCAGGAAAAATCTAGTTCCTCAGAAAATAGCTTTAAACGCGGTTGGAGAGGCTGGGTTCGATTCCCCACCGAGGAGAAGTCATTTTTATGATACATTTGGGTAAAATGTTCTTAGCATAAAATGGCTTAGCAATTATGAACTCGTATATGAGAAAGTTTGTCTGAGTTGTCTCGGACCGATTTTTAGCATTGTTGCTGTGATGATGGAGACATATTGTACTTGTTCTAGAACTATTTTGTTTAGAAGCCACTTTAAAGTTTTCTTGTTCATTAAAGATGATCGTTACCTTTGAACACGAACACGCTTCTACTATCTTACTACGTTTTTATTAGCTTGCTTTCTTTTTTGTCCAGTACAAATCTTGCAATCGATTTTTAACTAACTTCCCGAATAGCTAGGCATTTGAAGCTTTTAGAATAGCTCAGAACACGATGAAAATGCATTATTTTAATTTTAGTCATCTTTCAGCAGAATTTAATTAGTTTTCAGCAAATTTTGCTATATGAAAGTTAGTTCGGAAAAAAAAAAAAAAAAAAAAAAAAAAAAAAATTGACGTGTCACAACCAGGTTTGTTTACACTTGTGTCCTAGGTATCGGTTTAATTTTTTAACCGTCCCCTACACGGGGGCATATCGATGGCCACGGTTTAGATTCAGTGTTGGCGAGATCCGTTGTACAAAGATTTGTCCTTTTAAAAGGTTTAAGATCAGCCCTCTAGATGGTTGTCATTTATGTGAAGTTAATAAATTCTGAACTTTTTTTATTTTTCACTAACGTTATAATATATAACGATAACAATTATATTATCAACATTACATATGGTTCGACAGAAAATTGAAAAACGTAGTATATATAAAGTCCTTTTTATCTTGTAATTATTCCATTATTATAAAGGTATTGTAAGACGAGCCATAATAAGTATAACTATGATGTGACAGGTTATATGGTGCATATTATTATATGTAATCATTATCGCTCAGTATAATGTAATAATTATATTGTGTAGTATAATGCATGTCCTTACTTACCTCTCTTTCACCTTATGTATGTATATTAGACGAGGTGTCTATTCTGTATGTAACTCAACCCAGAGTATTAATTACATACCTAGAGTACAATGTAATGTAATACATACTTAACCAATTACTTAATACGGCTATTAAATTATTGATATTGGATAATATGATAGTTACCTAATTAACAAGACACTTAGTGTAATTTATTTATGTAATTAGTTGTGTTAGTTTTGTAATCTACTTGAAGATATGACTAAGAATTTGGTGTCTTTAAGTTAATTTATTACTATTATATTTTATTTGTTTTTTTTTTTTTTGCTTTCGAGCTTCCTGAATGTAATAATAAAAAATCGGGTACGAGGTACCTCGGAACTTTTCCTCACTTCAGAGGCCACCAAAGTGGCCTCTCCTGCTGCGAAGCAGCATCCCGAGTAGCAAGACATTTGAAACGCTCAGAATTTAATTCGTTTTCAGCACATTTTGCTGTATGGAAAGTTAGTTCGGAAAACATCCGTACGTTTTTTATTTGTTTGACATGTCCCATATTGTCAATCTTCATTTTGACAAGTTTCATATTGATTTTTTATTTAGTCAATAGAAAATTTAAAAACGTAGTATATAAAAAGTTATTTTTATCTTGTAATTATTTACAGTACTTATATTTTATTTAATTATTTGAAGATTGGCGGTATTTTGACAGATGTAAACGAACTTTGACGTCATCAAAATTATCGCACTAATAAATAATTATATTCGCTTATAATTAATTAATGGAATTTCATCGGGTTTTTTTTATTTTTGTTCCTTAATTTTTTCCAGTTCCAACGATATGCTATATGTCAAAAAACTATTTATACAGGGTGGAGCACGGCAGACGTATGAATTTGAAAATGTAATAAAACACAGAATATTACAAAATAAATGTTTAAAAATTTTTTTCCTGATAAATAACATGGGAAATTTAAATTTACCTAGATTTAAACAAAGCATCGGATAAGTGGTTCCCCTCACATTCCAAACACTGATTAAGCCTTTTTTTAGGTTTTTGTGCACTCTTTCGAACATTTCCACTGGAATTTTGGCAATTTTGGTTAGCAATGTTGTTCTTGAGGGCTTCCAGGGTTCTGGGATGATCGCTGTACACCAAGGATTTAAGGTATCTATCCCCACAGAAAAAATCACAAGGAGCCAAATCAGGTGATCTTGCTGGCCAGTTTAAATCGCCTCTTAAGGAGATGAGACCCCCGGGAAATCTGTCTTGCAAAAAGTTTACGCAAACCCTTGGTGTGTGGGCTGTGGCCCCGTCCTGCTGAAACGTGGAACATAAACTTCCCGTCCCCCTCTTTCAAACGACCCTACTCTCAAACGTCTAGGACCAATAGGGAGCAATCCCCTCTTCAAATTCATACGTCTGCCGCGCTCCACCCTGTACATTCGGTATTATTAACCGTCAAAGTTTAAAAATTCAAAAATTTATAACTTCAAAATGGCGGCCAATATCAAAATGAAATTTGGTGGGCTTGTTTGACACACAAGTTTCAACTCTCTTGGTTGAATACCTTGGGCGCTTCGATGATAACACACATACATTCATACACACATACATACATACAGACGTCATGCTGAAAACCACTCAGGAGGTCTTAATAACATCCAAAACGGATAATTCCGTTGAAATCTCGAAAAAAATACATGTTTTGGTGAAAACAATACTTTTCCTACCATAGTAGTGAGGAAAAGTAAAAGCATCGGGATAAAGTTAACAAACGATTTAAAAAAAAAAAAAAAAAAAAAAAAAAAAAAAATCAAATTTTTTTTTTTTTTTTTTTCTCTTTATTGATTATCACAACTACATAATTTGTTAATGTTATAAGTGATACTGCTAACAATGTTTTTTGGACGGTGAATTACATGCTAAAGGTAATAATCCATTGATTACTCCTTTTGGCGTGAATCATTCAGAATATGAACAAATATAACAATAAAAACAAGTGAGTGAGAAAAGAAGCACTAATTAAAAAAGAAAATAAATGTTTGTTGTAAGGAATGATAAGTATGAGTTAATGTAAGTGTGAGTTAATAATAATTAATTGTTAATATGGAATTCCATATTTAATAGATCTCGGGGCCACTGTCTCCTCAGGCGACGAGGAGGATTATCAGGGATGGATTGGGAAGAAAGAAGTTCTACTAAAGGATTGGGGTGATTTAATAAGGACTCGTGGAATTTATGGTATCTGGATATAGATAGGTCACGGACAAAAGGAATATTGAGGTCATTATGGAGGGTGAGGTTGGATACGTAAAAAGGAGCATCGGTGATTTTACGAAGGATCTTTGATTGAAGAGTTTGTAGTCGGCGGGAGTTGGAAGGCTTGGTGCTACCCCAAACCTCCAAACCGTAGGTCCAAGCCGGTTTTAAGACTGTGTTGTAGATAAGAAGTTTATTACTTAGTGTAATCTTGGACCTACGATCTAAAAGACGAAGCAGCAACTTGTAGCGTCTTGAGATGTCAGTACGTTTAGTCTTAGTGTGGTGTTGCCAGGTGAGTCGTCGATCAAGGTGAAGGCCAAGGTAACGGACAGTGCTAGATTGAGGAATAAGGACTTGGTTAAGAATGACTGGAGGACAGGTACTATGTCGAAGAGTAAAAGTGACATGTGCACTTTTCTGTTCGTTAATCCGGATCCTCCATTTTTTTAACCAAGGTTCGAGAAGGAGAAGGTGACTTTGGGTGTTATTGGATGCAATTTGAGGGTCTTGGTGGACTGATAGAATTGCCTTATCGTCTGCGAAGGTGGCAAGGACTGAGGAAGGGTGTTGAGGGATATCATATGTGTAGATGGAATATAGGAGGGGTCCAAGAATACTACCCTGAGGTACTCCTGCTCTAACAGGGCAGATGGGGGAGGAAGTGGTTCCTAAGCTTGCACAGAACGATCTATCGGTTAGAAAGGACTTGAGGATAAGGTAGTAGGTAAATGGAAGGATGCCCTTGAGTTTCCAAAGAAGCCCAGCATGCCAAACTCGGTCAAAGGCTTGCGCCTCGTCCAAGAAGACAGCTGAGCAAAACTTTTTCTTCTCAAGGGTGGAGGCAATGACATCGACAATGCGATGACACTGTTGGATGGTGGAATGGTGAGCACGGAAACCAAACTGATGGTCAGGAATGAATGGTTTAAGTATGGGAAGGAGTCTACGTAAAAGGAGCTTTTCTAGGACTTTCCCCATTACTGGGAGTAAGCTTATAGGTCGATAGGATGATGGCAGATGAGGAGGCTTGGATGGTTTAGGAATCATTATTATAGTGGCGAATTTCCACAGGGTTGGAAAGTGAGTTGTTTTAAGGACAGAGTTGAATATGTAAGTAAGGAAAAGGATGCCTTTTTTAGGGAGGTGTTTTAGGATTTCGGAGGTAATAAGGTCGTAACCGGGAGCTTTTCGTGGTGAAAGGTGATTAATACAGTAAAGGATATCAGAGGGATTAAAGGCTTTGGGTGGCGGAGATAATTGTAGGGGAGATAGGAGATCTTGGTTAACAAGGTTTTCGTGATCGTGATCAATTATGTCAGGATGTGGGGAGAAAAGGTTAGTAAGATGTTGGGCAAAGACTTCAACCTTTTCAGTTTCAGACTTTGCCCAGGAGTTATCAGGATTTAGAATAGGAGAAGGGATTGATTTTTGTGAAAGGATTCGTCTGGTCGCGTTCCAAAGTGATTTATCTTTGTTTGTTAGTTGTGAAGTATAAGTCTTAAATTTGTCTTCTTTATAAAGTCTCAGTAAGTTAGTCAGTTTTCTACTAGCAATGTTGTAAGTCCGTTTGTCTGATGGGTACCTAGTTTGTTTCCAGTTGGCCCTAGCTCGTCTTTTTTCGTTAATTAATGTACGTATGTCAATTGGTAAATTAGATCTATAGTTTTGTCTGTTAGTAACTGGTTGAGTTGAGTCCCAAATTGAAGTCTGTATTGTTTTAGTCAGTACTTGTACTGCTTCGTCGATGTCACTTGGTGTTTTAAGTGAAATTTGTAGGTCTAGTCTATGGTCTACTAGCGTTTGAAAAGAGTCCCAGTCAACTCGTCCGTTAATCAGTCGAGGTTTCATAGGGCATGTAGGAGGATTAATGTCTAGGACGAGGAGGACAGGGCTATGGTCTGAGGAGAGATCGTCAAGAACAGAAGTAATAGGGTGTAGGTGAGGTATGGGTGTTGAAACAAAGTAGTCTAGAATATCTGGAAGTTTATTTGGATCAGAAGGGAAATAAGTGAATTGGCTAGGAGAAAGGATGTCGTAGTTTGTTGAGGATAAGGCGTTTAGGAGAGTGACACCACGGGGATTACGAGCTCGACATCCCCACTGAGGATGTTTAGCATTATAATCTCCGCCTGCAATGAATTTAGGACCTAAGGATCGGAATAAGGAATGGAAATCTTGTTGGGAAATAGGATGGTTTGGAGGGCAATATATTGAGGAAATCGTGAAATTAAATGGTAAGGAGTTTATAGATATGGATGTACATTGAATTGAGTCCGTGCAAGTAGGTGGTAAAGGATAGTGAGATATGGAATTCCGTATTAGGATCGCACTACCCCCGTGTGCAGTGTTATCTGGGTGATCTGTTCTGTGTGTTGTGTAATTTTGTATGTAAAAATGCGATCGAGTAGTGAAATGTGTTTCTGTGATGAGGGCAATGTCGATCCTTCTGTCTTGAAGCAAAATGTCTAGTTCCTGCCCGTGAAGGGTAGCACCATTAGCATTCCAAAGCAGGATAGTCAGGGATCGCTGAGTTGGAGTATTCACTGATGATGTTGAGAATCAGGAAGCAGAGTTTGGATAAAGGTAGTGAAAGTTGTGAGAGCTGTGAGGAGAGGATTAATAATGGCGTGAAGATCATGAAGGAATTTTTGAAGGGTTGCTGATATATCAGTGGATGATGGAGTTGGTGGTGGAATGTGGACTGGAAGGCGTGGTCGAGATGTCGCACCTGAGGCGGCAGTGGCGTATGTAACTCCGGTGACTACATGGTTGGTTTCATTTGGTTGGCTGGATTGCTGTTCTAAGATTGGCGTTGTTTCTTTTGTGGTCTCTTTGGAGATTAATAGACGTGTAGGAGCTTGGTAGGTAGATGTTTCTACAGTTTGATGGTCGGACTTGTTGACTTTTTCAATAACTGGAGATGTTTTTCTAAATTTTTTTTGGAGTTCTTTGTGGACTATACAACCCCTATAGTTTGCTGGGTGGGCTCCGTTACATAGAACACATTTGGGCTGGTCTTCAGGTCTTTTAGTGCAGTGTTCGGTCAAATGTGACCCTGCACATTTAACACACTTGGGTGCATGATTACAGTATGTTTTTGTGTGTAAAAATGATTGACATCGAGTACATTGAACAATGTCACGGCGCTTGTAGGGTTCTTCCACTTTAATTCTACAGTGGAAGATGGTTCTTACTTCAAAAATATCTTTATTTATAGGGTTCGGCTCCAATTCAACGAAGAATAAAGAAAGGGCAGAATTTCCTTTTATCACGTTGGTTACATTTCGCACTTTGAAGCCAAGTGCTTCAAGTTCTTCCTTTATTGCGTTAGGGGGGGTTGAGTGGTGGAGGTGTCGAATTACCACTCGGTAGGCCTTTTCCTCTTTCGACTGATAAGTGTGGAAAGTTACATTTTCAGCGCGAAAAGAACGAACGGCACTTTTGTAACCATCGATGGATTTGCACAGGATTGCGACATCGTTGGATCTAGCTTTACAGGTAAAGCCGTCATTTCCCAGTAAGCTTCTAAGCCCTTGGACAAATTTCGAGAAGTCTGTAACATTTTTTACAAAAATGGGTGGTGGCTTAGGGTCATTTGCCTGCGGATTATCTTTGACGTCATTTTCATCCCGTTGTTGGGATAAAACACCGTAAGGGTTTGGTGTAGTGAAATTAACTTGAACATTTGACGTTGATGGCTGCCCTTCATTGCGGGTCTGTTGTACAGGTTTAGTTGGCTGGCCTCCATGAAGGGAGCCTAGCGCAGTGGTGTTGAGCGGGTCTGGACTGTTCGGTCTTGAACCAGAGGTAGAAGGGGAGGGAGCGCGACCTTCGAGGGAGCTGTCAGTTACGGCCCTCTTTGGTTTAGGCGACTTTGTTTTTGATCTGCGCCGTCTCTTCCTTTGACCCACAGTCTTATTCATGTTATTGATTGATAAAACTATTTGTTTACCTTTTGGAGGTTGCCGTGTGACCTTGGTGATAAGAGGCCTTCCTATCACGCTCCGTCGAAACAGCTTCTTCTATTTTATAAAAAATAGCTAAACTAGAAATATTGAAAATAATAATTGAAAGACTTCCGATTAAAATAAAACTTTGAGAAAAAATAGAAAATAATAAACTACACCACTTGGTAAAAAAATGAAAAAGAACTGTAAGCTAAAACTGGGATAAAATAATAGTTGAAGTGAGAGCCGATGTGTAAGGTTTGAACTCTGGCATGCAACTAAAAATCAAATTGAAAATTTTATTGACCACCAATGTGTTTTAGAGTTCAGGAAGCATTTTGTTTTAGTGTTAGACAGGATTCTATCTGTCTACCGGTCCGATGTTGTTCGAATTTGGTTGGTAGGTCTAAATTTGCTCACAGACAGTCCAATTTGAATTTTAAGATTCTATACACATTGCATCTTTTTTTGCATGCACACAAAAAAATCGATTTACACATAAATTTTTCTGTAAGGACTAATTCGATTTTAAAGAAATATGAATACTTTATTGAACTTAGTGAACAGCTAATATCATCTAAATTTCAACCTTGTAGGTGCATTGCTATTCAACAAAACAATAAATGTAACACCACGTGAAATCGAAACAGGCCCAAATAACCTGTTATAATGTAAGTTTTATAGTAGCACTCTTAAATACATATTTTTCGCTTAATTTTACAATCTTGTGATTTGTCAATCGTAGTACTGAAGCGAGTAAGCTATGTGCCACATTAATTTTCATACATTTTTATAATATACTAATTTAAATAGCAGATTCAATAAAAATATTCATAAGTTTTTTAGCTACGAATTTGTAATAGCTAAAATCTAAATTTTAAAATAATGAAGTGTTAAAATAATTCTTATCTAAACTAAAAATGTAACTTTTAATTAAAACAATATTATAATAATTGTAGTTAGGAAATTAAATTAATAAAGATCATAATTAAAATATGACATTATATTATTAAATCTTATGTATTAAATTTTAATTTACCTGTTGACTGTTTTAAGTAATAAACTTAGTAATTAAAATTAACCGTTTTAATTGCAAAACTTAGAGCATTTGACAATGAAATATGTTGTTTTGGCTAAAAGTAAATATAATATCTTATAAGACTAACTGACTCGTAAAGATATCTTTTAAACCACTGGGGGTTACAGGTGAAAAAACACATTAAAAATAATTTGCTCCCTAGAGGAGCAGGGCAACCCAGCTAGTACGGGTGATTAAGAATAACCCGTCAAGTTCAACATAGAATAAATAAGCGACTTATAAAACTCGTAAACTATAAAACATTTCTTTTAACTTTGTTGTATAATGATCATTTAAATTATGCTCAAGTTGTATTCCTGTATAAATGTTAAAATTGTAATTGTATCTGCCATAAATTCTTACAAAATGAGTTGTCAAACATCGTTATCATGTTAATCAATTTAAGAAATAATTAAACATTACATTATTTATTTTATTTTTATAAATTAAACATATTAAATGACTTTTTCCATTTTTGTTTCTGAGCTTACCGAAGTTAAAAGAAGCTATTAATATTAAACAGTTTTTTTCTTATTTCTAAATGCCCAGTTTTTGCCAGAAGAACAAATGAGTTATCAAAGGAAATAAACATTAAAATAAAGACTTTCGTTCGTGATTTAGACCCTATAAAGGATGAATAAAAAATCTAAATTTTAAAAAGTAGTTTTTATCATAATATCAAACAATTTTGATTTTGTTATCATTCCGATGAACGAAATTTGTTTGGTCTTCGATTTCACAAATTACAAGACAAAAATACGGTTCAGACATCAGAGAACATTTTTCTGTTTGTCTGTCTGTCACTCTTTTTTTGCGAACCAAAATAACTTAAAATCTACTGGTCCGATATTAATGAAATATGGATGGTAGGTCATAATTAGTCCATTATATGTCCCATTCAACCTTCTGCGTCCATTTGTTTCTCTTCCACATCAATTTTTTTCTTTCACAAATATATGTTGGCAAAATGAATATTGGCATATAGCTAAAACTAACTCTACCAAAACTGACAAATTAGAAAATATCAAATATCATAATTCCCTTACATATATAAAAGGTTTAACCGAAAATATTCAAAAAAAACTTTTAACATTTTTGATTGTAGTGACATCAAGTTTAGTTTAAAACCCGTAAATGAAATAAAAGATAATCCGGTACCAATGGATGATGCAATGGGCATCGTGTACCAAATACCTTGTGGTGATTGTGAAGGGGTGTATTGGTGTATATAGGTGAAACCCGACAAACTTGGCGAAATCGCAAAGATCAACACCAGTCTGATGTTAAAGCCAAAAATGATAAAACCGCCTTAAGTCAACACTCAAGCAATATGAACCATGACTTTAAATTTGAAAACTCCAAAATTTTAAATAGAGAAAATAACAATAGAAAAATATTACTATTAGAAGCACTTTACATTACAAAAGAACAACAAAATTTAAACCACAAACAAGATTCCAGAGAATTGAACAAATATTACAGTGCCAATTTAAGATTTTCAAATTAAAAATTATTCCCGCCAAACTCGCTGGGTAATCATATGATTGAATTGTAACATATGATCTATATTACCTTCCCAGTGGGTTATCGTTAATTTCCTTATTCTTGTATGTTCGAAATGTTGTTATTGCTATCCTAGTTTTATTTCATTACTGTTGACTGATTTCATCTTATTTATTTATTGTCATTTGACGAAGGAATAGATATGTTCCTAATATTATTATCTTATATGTTCAAGACGTGAAAAGTTTTTGTATTCTCACCAGTGTAATGAATATGCCTTGAGAGAGGGCGAAATATATTTAGTTTGAAGATGAGTTAAACAATTTTAAATTATTATTTCCTTTAAGTGTCTCAACCAATGAAGTAAAACAATCAAAGGAAACAAACCTAAGAACTCGCATATAAGATAAGTTCCATAGCAATGTGAAAGATAAAACCGATAGATTAAAAAAAACCGACGTAATATATAAAATCAAATGCAAAGACTGTGATAATGTTTATGTCGGTGAAACTACTCAAAATCTAGAAAATAGACTTAAACTACTGTTATGATATACAGTCAAAAAATGGCAAAACAGCGATTGCCATCCATACAGCAAAAGAAAACCACCAGATAGACAAAGACAGTATTGAAATTCTAGATACAGAAAGAAATGTTGCCAAAAAAAAAAAATATCTTGAGGCTGCATATATCTCTATTTCTGATAATTACATCAATTTCAAAACTGACTCCAAAGATATTAACAAATTCTATTCTGCAATCCTAAAAACAAAATGATCTCAAACTCCTAAAAACATATTTATAAAACCCAACTTTTAAAATTCATAATTCCCGCCAAATATATAGTAATAACTAAATAAACGAACCAAAATAATTCCAATTAAACAAAAACTAATTCATAATTAAAAACATACGGATAAAATATAAATTATAATTTTTAAATAATTTCGTATAATAAAAATAAATTATATAATTAAAATAGAGTAGGTTACATCCAGGTTACCAATTTTACCATGCCTTTTATTAATTTATTATATTATTTTTTTAAATATTTATTTGACAAATGTTAATTGTTTAATTGTTAATGTTATGTGATGTATTTTATTGTAAATGAGAAAAATATGACGAACCAAAAAGGTGATAATATCTTTTTTCCAACATAATGACACAAAAATAAATTTAAAAAAATACATTTTCAATCTAGGTAAGATGTTGTGTATTTTATTTTAAACCGATTACAATAAAAAACTTAATTTATTAGTTATTGTAGCTTTTGACGTATTAATAGTGTAAACTTTTTATATAAATCTCATGTGTGTTTCAACGATGTTTCGATGTTTTAGGCCTGAAGATGACCAAGAAGGTCGAAATATAGCCATAATTGAAAAGTAAATTTGTACTTATTATACCCTAAAAGACCCAACTACTCAAAATAAGTATTATAAATTAGGGACTAGAAGAAAGAAAACTTAAATTAAAATTTTATTTTAATTTTTGTTTTAAATTAAAATTATTTATGAAAATCAGTTATTTTATTCAAGCATTCTAAATTATTTCGCTCAGAGATGTTTTTTTTTTCTTTGAAGCATTAATTTGTTAGATTAATTTAATGAAAATAATTTCATTTAATAATTAAATTCTTATAAAGGTAGAGAGGATTAAAAGTGAAACTTGGTTTATTTTTAACAAAATTAATGTAAGTTAAAAATCATAGGAAAAAACTTAAGCTGCATAATAATAAAGGGTGGATATTATTATCATAAGTCATTTGGGCGTATTTCCCATTTCTCTTTTTATGCTTATAAATTTTGTTAAAATAATAGTTATTATACAACTAGGGAGTAAAGTAAACCATTATTCCCTGAGCGAAAAAGTTGGTTCTTGAGGCGAAGCCGAAGGAACCATGGTCCCTAAATTCTGAGGCGAAGCCGAGGGAAATAGACTCTTTAATTCCCGAGGTGCAGCCGAGGGAATAACTCTAATTAGCTCCCGAGGCGCAGCCGAGAGAGATAATTATCGCAAAGGAAATAATGGCACTTTACTCACGAGGTACAAACAATATTTTATCTCCAGTAGGAAGAAAATACACATTTTCGTCCATTGCTCAGTTTTTATTTATTATTTTAATAAATAACAATAATTATTAGCACTTTTAATAGCAGATATAAGAGATTCAATATTCAAATAAAATAAAAATTGGAATTAAACTCAAAGAGAAGGTTATTTAGATGCAGGTTATAAACAATGAATCGATGATAAACATGGTCAAAAAAGCGCATTGCCGCCAACCTGATTTCAACAACTTCATTACATTTGCCATTCATTTTCTACTGTTTATAAAATAATTAAGTTGCAATCTTTACTTTTTTGCCCTACTTTACTTTTTCGCCCTACTTGTACTTTTTCTCCCTACTTTTTGAGTTCAAGGATGAAAAGACCTGATTTAGTCCCTCTAAACTAATTCAAAATCATAACTTTTTCCCCCTGCTGGAGATAAAATTATTTTTTCAGTCAGTCTCACACTGGGCGACGTTCTGCACCGTCGCTCATGTTTATCTATCGGCGACGTTTTTATGTGACGCCGAAGACCGAAATGTATAGCGCACAATGAGATTTTTCACATAAAGAAACGTTGTCGTCTCACGAGACAAGTGTGAAACCGCCCTTAGAGAGAGGTTTGACTTATTATTTGGGGGGATTTCAAAGTGTTCTTAGGTTATTAGAGATATATTTGAAAATACTTTAGAGTTGTTATCTCTTCAGAGGTTTTCAGAGAGGAAAAATGTATTAAAAGTTCCGGGGATACATCTCAGTATAAAATTTATCAGTAAAGTGACAAATATCTCTGGAACTTGTCAAACTTTTATTAATATCTTTTATATATTTTCTTCTCTTAAAAATCCCCTTCATAATAATAATAATAATAATAATAATAAAAAAAAAATCTCAATTTACCCCCATAAAAAATATATATGTTTACAAAGAGAAAGCAATAACGCAAAATTTCGATGTTTTTTGACAAAATGGCGCCGAGAATTAAACACTATCCCTAAGTGGTATATATATTTGTAATCTACTCTTCAATACCTTTCATTTGATACCCCACTCAAAATTTTAAAAAAATATTTTTTCTCGAGTGACGTAAATTATCCGCCATCTTGGATTTCCAGTTAATCAGATCAAATTGCTAATCTTATTTTTTCTATGGCCCAGCAGACCAAACATTTTGCATATTTTTCTATATTTTTAGTAACAGAGGAAATACGATTTTAGGGGGGGGGGGGGGGGGGGGAAACGCAAAATGTCGATGTTTTTTGACAAAATGGCGCCGAAAATTAAACACTATCCCTAAGTTGTATATATATTTGTAATCTAGTCTTCAATACCTTTCATTTGATACCCCACTCAAAATTTTAAAAAAATATTTTTTTCGCGCGACGTGATTTATCCGCCATTTTGAATTTGAAGAGCTGATAATTTTGAATTCGCTATATTTTTCCTGTGTGCGCGTCAAAACGATCTTTTATACTGGAAAGTTTCAAGTTTTTATCTCATTTGGTTTAAAAGTTATTGGAACCGTACAGAGTGACTGACAGACACAGGAACGAAACTATAAGGGTTTCTTTTTTTTGGTTTTACCAACGAAACCCTAAAAAACCGATGAAATTCGACTAATTAGTTTAACAGTTATAAGTGAATATAATTATTTATTAGTGCGATAATTTTGATGACGTCAAAGTTTGTTTACATCTCTTGAAATACCGCCAAACTTCAAATAATAAAATAAAATTTAGCTATTAAAAATAAGGTTATATTTGAAGAATGATAATAAAGCAGTTAATTCAGAGCGGTCATCCATCCAAGTACTGACTGCGTCCAATGCTGCTTCTTCCTGCTGCGAAGCTGCAGGAGAGCCTACTTTAGTGGCCTCTGAAGTGAGGAAAAGTTCCGTGGTACCCCGTACCCGATTTTTTTTTTTTCTTTTTTTGAATAGATTTTTTGTTCTGTTTAACTAAAAAAGTTTTAATCGAATCATTGCTGGATTTTCTTTAAGAAATAGATTAAAGAAACGACGACCAATGTTGTAAATACTCAAGGTGAAATTTTGTTCACCCTTAAACTTGCTTAATGTTAGCCTTGCTTCTATATTATACCGAGTACTTTTACACAAAGAAAAACCGGGCACGTTTCCAATAGATTTCTCGCTTTTTCACCTTAAAGGTGAATCCAACCTTTTCCAAATTAGTTTTGTAATAAAACTGAAAGAGTTGGCTTGATTTGTTTATTGTTCATGCACAAGTAGAAAATGTATTATATTCCAGATTTCTTTATTGTTGTTTTTCGTTTATTTTACTACATTTTTATTAGCTTGCTTTCTTGTTTGTTTGTTTGTTTTTTTTGTCCAGTACAAATCTTGCAATCGATTTTAAACTAACTTCCCGAGTAGCTAGACATTTGAAACTTTTAGAATAGCTCAGAACAGGATGAAAATGCATTATTTTAATACTTTTAGTCATCTTTCAGCAGAATTTAATTAGTATTCAGCAAATTTTGCTATATGGAAGTTAGTTCGAAAAAAAACCGCAAGTAATTTTATTTTAGTCCACAGGCCACCATAAGAAGTGAGTCGCTGATTGATAAAGTTTTCTTACCTTATGGAATCGCTTATTTATGCCTTGTCCACCGATGAATTGGGTATATGGCAACTGGGCGCTGGGCCATTTCTTTTTTGTTGACATGCCAAACTTGCCCTTCTGCAGGAACATTGAAAAGAGATATATAAAGTTTTGATTTTCACAGGATCGTTTAATTAAATTATTTCAAAAACAGTGGTGAAGGTGGCCACCGATACGAGTGGGCCGTTTTCTTTTCAACGTCCCCGTAGAGTGATATGTTTGGGGCGGTGGACACCCGAAACGGCCCACTCTTATCGGTGGCCACCTTTACCACTGTTTTTGAAATAATTTAATTAAACGATCCTGTGAAAATCAAAACTTTATCTATCTCTTTTCAATGTTCCCGCAGAAGGGCAAGTTTGGCATGTCAACAAAAAAGAAATGGCCCAGCGCCCAGTTGTCATATACCCAATTCATCGGTGGACACTGCATAAATAAGCGATTCCATAAGGTAAGAAAACTTTATCTATCAGCGACTCACTACTTATGGTGGCCTGTAGACTATTTATTTTGATATGAGCCATGTTTACGATCTTTATTTTGACGGGATTTAAGATTCAAAAAATTTAAAAATGTAGTATACAAAAAGTTCTTTTTATCTTGTAATTATTTCTCTATTACCTTAATGCTTTGTACTATGTAAAACGTCGGCATAAAAACTCTTGAAATACGGTCACCATTAAAAGACTTAAATTTATATGTTTTCTGATTCCAATTAACGAATTTAATGTCATCACAACATTGTAGGTTTTCCCTACCAGTGTCGAACAAATCTAGATAATTCGAAAAATATGGATTTAATAATATCATTATGTTCTAGGACTTTATTGTTTATTAGATCTAAAATCTTGTAATGTTGTGGAGCTAGAGCCAAGAAACCGAATGCTTTGAGGAGCGGTAGTCCTTCCTCAATCACAAATGATGTATGCCCATGGTTGAGATAAGTGGCTGCAGAGCTCTTGAGGACTCTGCAATCAGTAACAGATTTCACATATAAATTCTTTCCAACCTATTCTCTTCACATGACCTTTCATCTACCACCGACTCTCCTCATCCTCCCCCCCCCCCCCCCCCCTTCCAACCTGGATATTCGTGCACCCATTCTCAACCCATCAATTTCCAAAGCACCAATTCGGTCCTTTCGTCTTTCCGTTGGTTTCTGCACTTTTACTTCACTGGTTTTAACACTCTCAAGACTGGGTGACAGATTAGTCTTTTTGTGCTCCTTTCCATCGATCTAGTCCAAAGAACTCCTCCATTCAGTAAAGCTAGAGCCTTGCGAACGAAAGTAACTCGTGTCTATCATTTGACTAGATAAGGTACTCATGGATAATGACCCCAACGTGTTTCAAGGTTTCCACTGCCTGGACTGCCAGCTTGGATAGTGGAATTAGCCTTCCTTCTACGATGAAAGAATACTTTAACTTCTCCATGTCAACTCTTTAGAATTCATATCCCAATTATGTTTATGGAGATATACCTACTAGAATATTTCCCTTCTGTATATCCACACTTTATTATTAATAAAACATGTACTAATCGTCAGCCAATTACTGTGGCTCATAGCTTCCTCGCGTATTACTTAATATATGCTTTTACAAGTCTATTTTGAATAATTAATTTAATTTCCCCCATTTTTTAAATCCTCCATTAGTTTGGATTAAATTAATTCAAGTATCAACTAAGCAATATTTAACGAGCGCATACGTTTGAAATTAATCTTTGGCTATTTGCAGGCTACTTTTGGCAATCCACCTATATTTCTTAAAAATCTGGTGAGTACTTTTGAAGATGTAGGTGTAAATAAATGTATGTTCGTGCGCATGTGGAAGAGAAACAAATGAGCGCAGAAGGTTAAGAATGACCTACTATCCAAATTTCATTGAAAGTGGGTGAGAAGTTTATAAGATGCGTTGGTCCATATAATTGTGAGCAGACAGACAGACAAACACGTAAACAAAAATGTTCCCTAATGTATCAAACGGACCACATACCTTCCGTTACCTTCGATAAGCTCGGAAGCAAAATATCAGTGGACCAAATGCTTAAAAAGTTCTAACATACTTGGAAAGTTTTAAGAAATTTTAGGTTAACCCTTAACTGGTATCGTCGGGTCAAAATGGACCCAGCGTATCTCTATCTTGCCACTAATTGGTGGCTATAGCACTTAGATGGTGGAGGCTCTGTGACATCTCACACAATGAGTACCTGAATCGACACCTCAATTTTTAGTTCAATTCGAGCATTAGAAGTGTCTGTTTTGCGACGTCCGGGTCGACTTTGACCAATAAATTGATTTTTTTTGCATTTTTTAATAAGTGTGATTATACATGTAAGTGAAAATAAAGTTCATTTTTCAGAAATTTTAATATTTGCCTTTAAATTTTGGAAATTAGGTTTTTCCAATATTTCAATATCAATAAAGAACTTTTTTTTAAAAAAAAATTAGGGCTACAACAATATGATTTCTTATAAATACTTGAAAATATTTATGAACCTGCTGGAAACAGTGTCAAAAATAAAACATTTGAATGTAAAGGCGGAAACACACTACTATCACATCACGTGGCGTGATATCACATGAAAAAAGTGTGCGGTGTTGATTTAGTAAGGTTTGTATACATTGCAGCTACACTACTCACGTCACGTGACGTGATAATAGTGTAGCTGCAATGTATACAAACCTTACTAAATCAGCACCGCACACTTTTTTCATGTGATATCACGTCCCGTGATGTCACGTAACGTGATGGTAGTGTGTTTCCGCCTTTACTTTTCATTTTATTGTTTTATCAGTCTTGATAAAACAATTAAAGCCTTATTGAGTACGATTTGACCTGACGATACCAGTTACGCAAGTAAATATGACGATACCAGTCAAGGGTTAAGAAGTTTAAAATTATTGTAGAGCCATCATTGACTTCAATATTACCCAAACTTCATCAATATCAGATAAGTCGTGTTTATTGTCTTGTTGTTCCCAAAAAATATTTATAACCAACAGATTGTTTGCTTCAAAAAATTGTTGAGAAGTGCTGGACTGGCGTTAGATTTGGTGAGATCGAAGCAATAGGTTATTGATGGATAAATCAATTCATCGTAATTTTGAAACTAGCTCATAGACGAGTGTAGGAAATTCCTTACTAAGAACCTCCTCCTACCTTCCTACCTAAGATTTGAGTTGTCTTAGTCGGTCTGTAAATATTTGCCGACCAATAAAGATAGCTATTGTACAAGTATTTGCACAATATCGCGGTGAATTTGATCTCTCTCGAGGGACATTTTCATCCTAAAACTATAAGCACATTCAGTAAGCGTTAATTTGCCAGTTTGAATAAACTGTTATTGTTAATTTGGATAATGTTAATTTGCTTATTCATTAAAACGAGCGAATTGCAATAAATATTAGATTAATCATGATGAGTTGGAAGTTAAAGAGGATGATTGTAATAGAGAGTCGTGTAGTGGGGGGAGAAGAGTGCCTGTTTATATATACCTTGACTTACATGTTCCTGCTATCTTTATATTAACTATTATTAAATATATCACTTCATTACGCAATAACTTCTGCTTCCATCAAGTTAAAATTTCACATGCCTATTTCAAATGTACTTTAGACGATGTGTATGAAGTTTTATAAAAACTCCTTACGTTTGAACGTGAGATATCAGTAAAAACGTTGTTTTCTCTATTTTAAACGTTTAGGTTCGCTTTAATACTTTTAAGGTTCTATATCACTTCAAAGTGGTGTCGCTGTGTTGGTTTAAATAAAAAATTATATGAAAAAAATGGTCATCTCATTGAATAAGATTCTATCATCTATTTATCAATAGAAATACCAGTTTTACATCTGAAGCTCACGTTTACGCGAGCGTTGCGCGCGAAGTCTTATACGGATAGCTCTAAACAACGAAACAAACCTGATCATTAGTAAAAGGAACATGTAGACCAAATTTCAACTAAATCGGTCAACTTTTACTGATGTAATCATCGGACACGTAAACGTTACTGACAGACTAACCGGATGCATATTTTGTTGAATGAATTCCAAAATGTTTAAGAAGCTCGTTTACGCTTGCTTAAATTAAATACGGCTGTTGAATTAAACATAAAGGCCCCATCCATTGTCGTTCTTTCCGTAATGAAAGCCGATTTTGTCAAGAAAGAGTGTTAGTGTATGGGGTTCAAGAGGAAAGAACGGCAGGATTATAATCTTACAAGATCATCCCGTCGCGCCATCCTCTCCATTCTTGTCCACCGATAAGTTTCATGTGGATGGGATAGAGATAACTGTAGAGATCAGCGCCCCATCCACTGTCGTTCTTTCCGTAAGGAAAGCCGATTCCGTCAAGAAAGAGTTTCAGTGTATGGGGTTCAAGAGGAAAGAACGGCAGGATTATAATCGTTCATGATTATCCCAGTTAGGCAAAGAATCCCGAAGGTTTGTATGACACGACACACGACACGCTTTCCCTCGACGAGACAACATTCCCTTGGAAAGTGAGAGGAAAGAGACCACCCACACGCGTTCTTTCCTTCTGGCCTCACAAAATTTAAAAACAAACAGGATTATGCTATTTCATGTGGATGGGCAAAGAAGGGATTGTAGTCACACGACAAGTCTGCAGGATGGAATGAGCGGATTGTCTCACAGGAAAGAGTGCAGGAAAGTGGTTGTGTGGATGGTAATGAACATGATTATCAATCATGCCGTGCTTTCCTTCGCGATTAAGAAAAAGGAAAGTCTGTCGGGAAAGATCGAATGTGGAGCTATGATCAAGTAAACTCTTCAGTTTCATTTATTGTTGCTAATTTAAAAGAATCTGTTTAATCATTCAAATTAGTTATAAGTCATGAACTTGACGGTTTTAGAAAAGTCACCGGGTATTAAAAGAGTAAAGATTTATGTAGCTATGCTTTTGATGTTAAGAACCAAAGTTGCGAATAAGGATCGAATTATAATAGTTTGTTTTTTAGGGTCCGTAAGCAAAACCAAGGACCCTTATATTTTCCTGCTTGTGTCTGTCCGTCCGTCCTCTCGCGAGCTCTCACGGCTACACCTTTCGTCCAATCACTTTGAAATTTGGCATGTATGTGTCTTGTACCTGCCCACATATTTTAAAAATAAAGCGATTTAAAACAAAATATTTTTCAAAAAAATTAGGGTAAAAAACTTAAGGGTTAAATTTATTTTATTTTTTTTTCGACACCGTGAGGGGTATCATATGAAAGGGTACGTCGAACTGATTACAAAAATATATAATTCTTTGGATATAACTTTGATAGGGCGAGCGTAGGCAAGTTTGAAGTGGGTGTGAAACATGTCCCCCCCCCCCCCTCTATCTCGCTTATGTGAAGTGCAAAAATTTCCTGAACATTCTTCGACCAAAAGTAAAGATACGTCTTTTTGGAAATTTCGAAAAAAAATTTTTTTTTATTTTTTATCGACAAAATACGTTTTTTTTATAACTATTGTCTTTTCGATGTATTTATATGGTTGTAGTTCAGTTCTGTTGGGGAAAAAATACTTTATCAGAAGTTTTTTTATGTGTTTTGAGAATATCAGACCCATAGGATAGTTCAAAGTAAGCATTTTAGCATTTTAAAAAACACCATCAATAGGGTACTACTTAAACTATTCAGTGTGGCCTACGGACCCTCGCTGTGTGCTGACTAGCACACTCTTGACCTGTTTATTAATTAGTTTTAACAAACAAATACAACATGCAATTAAATATTTGAATATTCTACTTATTAGTTTGACCTTTTCCAAATAATATCATTAAGGTCACGAACAAAATTGTAGTTAATTTAGGTGAAAATCAAGCGTGTGATAAACCAAAATCAACATGAAGCTGTAACATACCATGTCTATGTTAATTATAACACATATATACGATAAGCTAAGCTTTGATTGGCACTCTATTATATTTGAGAATATACCTGCCAATTGTTACTACATACCGAATCAATAATAGCAACATTCTATGCATTTATAATTGGAAAATTGATTAATTAATTATTTCACACTTTTTGGAAATTTCGAAAAAAATATTATTTTATTTTTTATTGACAAAATACGTATTTTTATAATTATGGTCTTTCGATGTATTTATATGGTTGTAGTCCGGTTCAGTGGCAAAAAAATACTTTATCAGAGTGTGTTTTGAGAATATCGGACCCTTAGAATGGTTCAAAGTAAGCTTTTTAGAATTAAAAAAAACACTGTTTATACACTTTACAGTTAAACTCTATATAGTTTGGCCTACGGACCGTCGCTGTGTGCTGACCACACACTTGACCTGTTTATTTATTATTTGAAAATTCGTATATATCTTATTATGTTACTAAAACTTCTGTCTCACTTTCAACTCATTTTTCACAAAAGAATGTTTTTCGAATGTTTCTCGACATAGAATTCCTTTCTGTCTTTTTTTAGGGAATCTAAAATGTTTTTCACGGATCTAAATAAAAATTCCTTCCTATTCACAAAATCCTAGATATAACCTTAATTCGAAGCGTCGGCGTCGTAGTAAATTTTCACATCCTTTAAACTGTTATTTACGACGTGTCGAACCTTTCTCTCAGCTTAAGAAGAGGTAGGAGGAAGAAGGAAGCCGTTCAAGCTTTTAAAGGAATCTCCATTATTCCTTATCTTCAGTGAGATGTTTACGATATTTTTTTTTTTTTTTTTTTTTTTTTTCAATTTAAAAGGATATTTATAAATATAGGACGTAAACTGACAGACGAAGGACTTGTTTTTATGATTCCTTTTACACCTCTCTCGGATCTTTTATTTAATTTTTTAAGTTTATTTTTTTATCTGTATAAACAGATAAATATTTAGAGTATAAACTGATGATTTTAGTAACATCTTATTCTTTACTTATATGTTTAGGTATAATAACAAAGAAGTCCAGTCATGCACCATGACTTAACGAGCGAATTTTCAAAGAAATCTGCGTATTATTAGCTTATGATTAAATTTTGGTTTAGAATTTGGATGGGTGAAAAAAAAAAAATATGGTACACAGGGGTACGGGGTACAAAAGTCAAAATAGTATATACCATTCAAGATGCATGGCGATGGGAAGCTCTTTAAGAGATATAAACTCTTCTGCATAAAAAACAAAAAGGGGGCCCTTTTCTATAAGAGTACCGAATTTTGTTTACAAGTAAATCTTTTAATGCCTTTTTAGAATATTTGGTCGGCTAAGTTCTTCTGCATGACGCAATAGCTTGGCAAGAAGCATTTCAACAAACCAAACCGGTGGAGAGCGGCCGTGTCCAGCCAATTATGGTGGACAATGTGATTTTCATGATGCTGAGTATAAAATTAGTAAGTAGACTGAAAATCAAGTTAATGTCAGTTTGTCCCTTGATAATTGACCACTTAGATCTGGAGTAATATTTATTGAACAACTAACCTATCAAGGGACAAACTAATATAATTTGATTTTTTGTCTACTAACTAATTTTGTACTCAGCATCATAAAATTCACACTGTCCATCCGCTCTCCACCGTTCGTTATTTTCAAATACCTATTGCCAAGCAATTGGTATTTGCACAAGCAAATTTGTGGAATGTATAAAGAGAAAGTATTGTGAAGGCGCTATAATTAGATTTTGATGTCTGAGTCCAAATAGCGGTCACGTTTTTTAATATACACTATGGACATCGTATCCTACTTCAAAATTATTTTGTATTGTCCTTTGTGACAACGAACCCAAAAATAATGACTTAAATACTAACGAAATGATCAACAAATTTGTTTTTCTGATAGAAAAACATGTTCTATTTTTAATGTTGTAGTTATTAATCTATTTTTGCGAGGATAGCAATGTAAGAATGATACTACATATTATATTCATATGATACAATTTTTTGTGAGTTGTCACAATCCGATTGTTTTTCTTATATTTTTTTTTCCTTCTGCCCTTAGAATTTCAAATATTTATTCACGTGTTAAAAAAAAAACCTCGTGACACTGTAGAAATATCTTTGTGTATTTTATAGCCCTGTCCTGTGCTTTCTGTTTGCAATATAACACCGTGGGTTTTTTGCACTTCATGACGCTTGACCACCCTTTCCTTCACACCCACATGCATTTATATATATATTTATATATATATATATATATATATATATATATATATATATATATATATATATATATATATATATATATATATATATATATATATGTATATATATATATATATATATTATGTTTGTGTGTGTAGGTGGGAGTATGTTATAGTTTTTCTTAAGCTGGAAGTGGATTCGTCCAATTTCAAAAGTTAGGATACGACTTGTAGCGGATGTTATTTGACACGTTTTCTTCTCTGAGTCAATTTACAATGTTATTTCTTTTTTTCTATTTCCTTTATTGATTTTTCTTATTTTTCAATTTCCGTGTATCAATATCATGTGACAATCAGTGTTTCTATTCGTTTTAGTTCCCATGTACAATATATACTTTATATATTTTGTCAGCTCTTTTTTTCTTTACATTCTCAAGTTATAAGAGAAAGTATGGTGTTCTGCATTAATTTAATAGTAGAAACGTTTAGGGATCCATGTATTTGATTCATATTTTTTTAGGGTTTTGTTGGTAAAACCAAAAACAAAAACCCTTATAGTTTCGTTCATGTGTCTGTTTGTCTGTCACTCTGTACGGTTCCAATAACTTTTGAATAAAAATAGATAAAAGCATGTAACTTTCCAATATTAAAGATCGTTTTGACGTGCACACAGGAAAAATATAGCGAACTCAAAAATATCAGCTGTTCAAATCCAAAATGGCGGATAACTCACGTTATCCAAAAATCAAAATTTCTTTTTAAAGTTCGAGTTGGGTATCAAATGAAAGGTATTAATGAGTAGATTACAAAAATATATAACACTTGTGGAAAGCGTTTAATTTTCCGCTCCATTTTATCAAAAAACATCAACATTTCCACTGTTTCTAAAAATATGCAAAAAGTACGTTCTGCTGGGCCATTGAAAAAATAAGGATATCAATCAATTCGATCTGATTAACTGAGAATCCATGATGGCGGCTAATTGCTGTCACAAGAAAAACATTTTTTTTTTTTTCAATTTTGAGTAGGTATCAAATAAAAGATATTAAAGAGTAGATTACAAAAATATATAACACTTGTGGAAAGCGTTTAATTTTCTACGCCATTTTGTCAAAAAACATCAAAATCTCCCCCCCCCCCCCCCTCCCTTTACTTATTTCATGTTTAAAAAACCAACGAAACCCTTATTACGTGAGACTTCTACCAATTTATTTAGCCTGGAATTTCTTAGTGTACTGTATGGTTTCTGCTGCCAAATTATCATGTTCCGGAAGAACGTCGTCAAAAGAACTAGTGAATGCCTTGGTTTCCAAGTCATTTCGGACATTATTCTCAAGGGAATTGCTCACGATTGAGTTACAACTCTTGGTCTCCCCCGGAACATCTAGAATTATCTTAAAAACTGTTAATTAAAATAAGATAAAAAGTTTGTTCTTTTGTTTACAATTGCTGTAAGAATATTAGCCGATTAGCTCGTCACACTAATGCATTTAGCAGTTGTTTAGCACTATCTCAACTAATTTCAGCAATTCAAACTTGTTTATTATCATCAATTATTATTAATATCAATTGAAATAAATATTTAATGTATTAAATAGATTATGTCTATTTCTTCTAGATACTAGACCTTCTACACTTATAAAATAATAATGTGTAACCCAATAATAATGTGTAAATAATGTGTAACCCAATTTCAGGCATTCACCATAAACCTAGTAGTAGTAGTAACCTAGTACTTCCTACTAGACGGGTAGGACGAACCACTTGTTCAAACCTCGCAATCAGGCGTACAGTAGACCCATTTTACTTTCCAGTGGTGGAGAGTTTCAGCTACTTCACACATCATACATTTGTACATTGTACCGCCGAAGCGAGTATGATGTGGTCATTAGTAAGCTATATGAGCGTGCTTCAAAGTGTGGGGGAAGAGGACCCCTCAGGGGGTCCCCTCGCCCTACTCCGACCTCGAACCATAGATACAGATCACATCTCATGACACGGATCGAACCCACTAGACAGCGTGGGGGAAGAGAACCTCTCGTGGGGAGCCTTCGCCCTGTTCCGTCCGCGATTCATAGATGCAATTCAGAGTATCACGGCCCGGGATCGAACCCACGACCTCGAGTTGCCTCGACTCAGTGATAGCTGCGCGGTGTCTTTACCACCTCGGCCACCCTGGCTCCCTCCATAAACCTATCTCCAAGAGCTTTAGATAAAAGAAACAGTCAGTTCATCATACGACTGTCTAATTACCAACCCTTTTTTATTTATTTTTCCTGGATATCATGTAAACCTAGACTTTCTTTTCACTGAAGTCATTATGTGTGAAATATGTATCTTTGGCATTGAATAGAGATAAGTTTTTTATCTGACTCGAACTAAGCAAGTGGTCATACATTGCTTATTATTTCTTTTATGCTTAACATTATTATGTTGATATTCGGCTAGTTTAACCAAGATGTCTGGATAGGATATAGCTCTTTTGTCCTGGCATCCAGGAAAATGTTTACTTACATAACTCTACTAGATGCCATCATCCAGTAGAGTTATTAATGCTTCAGATTTAGCGGGATCTTCCCATCTTCTCTAAGTCACGAGAGGAATTATTGCCATAGGCACGTTTAAGCTTAACCACCTCTCTGTATTTATTTACAAGTTTTTCATTTTACCATTTGATAAATTTTATTATTATAATTGGCTCACTTATAAATATTTTATTGTTTATCTTATTGTTTGCGCCGCTGATAAAACGTCCGTTTATAAATACGAGAATAAGTATGTTGCTCTCAATTCCGTTATATCGATCTCTTAGGACGAGAGAAGGGAGGATCGATATATCTCATCAATAAACCGCCAGTTGCTTAGCTAACTCAGAGGTGAGAGGTACGTCCCGCACCCGCTCTCTACATCTCCGTCGAAGCTTCGAGAACCTCTCACCAACCGTATACCTAAGGGCATCCCCCGATAAGTATAATTTTAATTTTACATTTAGTTAGGTACACTTTACATACACACACACATTCAGATAGGTTTGTTTTTCCCGCTTTCACAGGTACATGGTTAGGTCACTACACAATTAATTCCAAACTCTGTTACGCCCTGGTATCGGTATTTGTCAGAAGTCAGACGTATTATCAGGTACTCTTTCTATGTAACATGCTTTTTTACCAACGCCTTTTCCGTCAACTTACCCGTTAAACCTACAGATACAACTATATACAGTACACTAGCATTGGCCCATTGTGCTATTTCTTTATTATTATTTCTATCATATGATACTAGTTCCTGGCCAGGTCAGGACTAACCCCCCTGGTCCGACCAGCAGTGTTAGCAACTAATAATTAGTATATTTTAATTTAAAAATATATTGTTTTTGGAACTAAACAATAATGTTGTATACATAATTATATATTATTACAAAGTTTATACAAATACCTGAATTAATATTGTGTATAAATTAATTCTATTAATTTATTCAAATACATTAGATATTAGTATGCTTTAGTATTTGTCAGTGAATATCATATAGGGTGACACTTTTAAGTTTGGATGATCTAAAGATCACATTAAATTTAACGAGTTAATTAATAATTTATATGGAACGTATATCAGATTTTTGGAACGAAGTTCCTTATGGCATGTTCTGGAGCCCGGGAGTGAATCCAAAAAAAACCACCAAAATCACCGTCACAAAATAACCGTCACAAAATCACCGTCACAAAATAACCGTCACAAAATCACCGTCACGCAAAATCCGTCACGAAATCTACAGATGGCGATAACTTGAGTAAATGCTCACCGAGTTAGATGAAATTTGGTACACATTTTCATTTTACCAATGCCCTTTTTGAGTTCATCGGAAAACGTTATCCGCCCAAGCTTTAAAAGACGGGAAAAAGTGTTATTAAGGAAGCCTGTTACCTTACTTGTTTTGATTATTTTTGTTACATATGTCAAAAATGTCACTTTGTTTTGTAAATAAATTAGTAGTAGTAGTAGTAGTCTAGTACTTCCTACTAGAACGGGTATGACGAACCACTTGTTCAAACCTTGCAATTAGGCCATCACTTAGGCCCTTTTTACGCCCCGTGGTGGAGAGTTCCAGCTACTTCACACATCATACATTTGTACATTGTACCGCCGAAGCGAGTATGGTGTGGTCATTAGTAAGCTATATAAGCGTGCGTCAAAGGCCCTTTTTACGCCCCGTGGTGGAGAGTTCCAGCTACTTCACACATCATACATTTGTACATTGTACCGCCGAAGCGAGTATGGTGTGGTCATTAGTAAGCTATATAAGCGTGCGTCAAAGCGTGGGGGAAGAGTCCCCATAAAGGGTGTCCCTCGCCCTGCTCCGTCCTCGAACCATAGATACAAATTACGTCGTCATGACACGGATCGGACCCACATCAAAGAGTGGGGGAAGAGTCCCCATAAATGGTGTCCCTCGCCCTGCACCGTCCGCGAATCATTGATCCAATTCAGAGTATCATGGCACGGGATCGAACCCACGACCTCGAGTTGCCTCGACACTTAGTGATAGCTGAGCGCCCTAACACGCTCGGCTACCCTGGCTCCCTGTAAATAAATTAAAATATAATCATGTAAAATTTCTTTCACTATATAAACTCATCATGATCAACTTTTTTCTTATATTTATAGTAAGACGCTTGCTTTAATTATACAAATAATGATTTTCTTTTAATTTTGCCTTAACTCTGCCAGGTACAAACAGTTCGTTACTTTTAATTTCGTCTCTTTTCTAACTCTGCCATGTATAAGTTGTTAGCAATGTATACGTACTTAGCAGTGTGATTTTATAATTTATATTTAATGACAAATGTAAGGAACTTCGTTCCTACCGGGTGTCCCGCGACACCACACGTATTTTTTTTTTATGATACTTCTTTGGTATTACAAAGTATGATAAAGAACCACTTCCAGCCTTTTTTTAACTGAAGAAAATAATTGTTGGTACAATTTGAGTTGGTTTATAAGTTTCTTAATAACAATCCATTATGAAGGAAATTCAAGAGGACTAAACCAGAAGCCTCTCAGCATCCTCTCTAGATTCAAATACATTACGAGGTAAAAGCGTACTTATTCCGCACTTTTATGTCTGGCCACTGATCGATATTGCTGTGTTATAAATGACCAGGGGCAAACTTTATAGTCTTTATACGAGCAGACTCTACTTTATGGATATTCCCTTCATGAAACTGGTAATTTCCTCTCTTTACTATTATTTTAGTATAGGACATAATTTAAGTTATGCGTCATCAACTTAAAAGAAAACATCAAGGATTTGAAAGGTTTATTTTCCTGTTACCATTGGCTTGACTGTTAAATTCTCTTAATTATTTCTAAATACTTTTCTTGCAACAATTTATTTTATATTATTGCATTAGAATCAAACTTTAACATTATTCTTTTCTACTTTTCTCAGGCGTTGGTTGCTTAAGATGTGATTACTATAGCTATTACATTTTGCATAGTTTTTTTCAAAAGATATATTAATACATATAAACACTCTTGACTTGCCTAACCTGCACCCATACATGCTAACATTCTTGACTTGCCAAACCTGCACCCATACATGCTAACATTCTTGACTTGACAAACCTGCACCGATACATGCTAACATTATTGACTTGACAAACCTGCATCGATACATGCTAACATTCTTGACTTGACAAACCTGCACCTATACATACTAACATTCTTGACGACAAACCTGCACCGATACATGCTAACATTATTGACGAACCTGCACCGATACATACTAATATTATTGACTTGACAAACCTGCATCAATACATGCTAACATTATTGACGACAAACCTGCACCGATACATACAAACATTCTTAATTTGGCAAACCTGCACCAGTACATAAAATCATTCTTGACCTTAAAAACCTTATCAGGAGGTTCTAATTACTTGTCCAATTTTAAAGAAATTTAAATAATAGGAACTTGTATTAAGATTCTGCGGCCATTTTTTTGTATCTTGCACATGCACACAAACATAAATTTAATTACAGCTATATATTTATACCTACTAATCTGATTTTCAAGAAATTAGGATGATAGACCTTACCAGGAATCTAGGAAGAACAATGTTTGCATTTTTTTGTTTATAGTTTTTAACAAAACTAAAGAATCGCCACAATAAAACTAAATGTAAGCAATTCTACTAATATGTAGTCAGCAACTTGCAACTATTTTAATGTTATGCTCAGTTGCTCATGCATTCAAAGATATTCTGTACAGGTTTGGATCCTTCAGTAATTAAATCACTGAAAGGAATCTGGTTACCTTGATTTATGAAACAGACTCTGTTAAATTGGATCCCGTCTAAGATGGAATGTAGTTCTGCGGGGATAGCAGCCTAGATACAGCAAACTACCTACTACTCAGGTCTCCACTAATTTAAATCTAATCTAAGGGAATCTCATGTCTAACCTGCCGGAGTGGAACTAGAAGGTTTGGTTTTACCTGACTACCTGCGACCCTTGTCCCAAGAACCCGGTCATCGGTCATCCCCTAAGGGCTGTTTTAGTAACGCCGTAGCCTCACTGATCGACTATCCAACCAAATTCTAAATTTTTCTAAACTTTTTTCATTCATATAAGTTTGTTACTGGATGTTTCCTATTAATATTTATAAAAATAATATTCATAATTTTGAAATACATTCCACATACATTATTTGTGTCTACCACTATTCGAGAGAAATAATGTTATTAATTAATTATATACATTGTGTTCCCGGATCGGATTTCCAATACGTGTAATGACAAAAAAATTGTACATACATACATATATACATACATACATATATACATACATACATATATACATACATACATATATACATACATACATATATACATACATACATATATACATACATACATATATACATACATACATATATACATACATACATATATACATACATACATATATACATACATACATATATACATACATACATATATACATACATACATACATACATAAAATAAGTGTTAAATTTTACGAATCGATTCAGAATAGTCCAAAACAGATTTCCGTGGAAAAAATGTTCAAAAATTCACATTACAAAAATTTTGAAGCAATGGCTTAAAAGCAATAGCTTAATTTTCTTCGAAAATTCAAAATTAAGCTATTGCTTTCGAAGAAAATGCTTCGAAAATTCGCTTACAAAACAAATATTTTAAATCTAATTTAAAGAAGAAGAAGAAAAAAAAAAAAAAATAAGATAAGTTTCTCCTTTTCTAATATTTATTATTATTATTACTGGTCTTATATTACTTTGCTTTGTAAGTTGCATCGCACATTACGATTTCCCCAATTTTGAACCCCTTCCCGTGATTCAATCTTCCCCAAATTTTGCACATAGATACAACTAAGGTGAAGAATACAGAAATAAAAAAAAA
This sequence comes from Gerris lacustris, assembly GCA_951217055.1. Taxonomy (NCBI): domain Eukaryota; kingdom Metazoa; phylum Arthropoda; class Insecta; order Hemiptera; family Gerridae; genus Gerris; species Gerris lacustris. Next base: position 57,667,488 of record OX578284.1, read on the forward strand.
ATAAAATAAAAACAAAATGGCGTCAAATTTATTTGCTTTTTAAGTTTCATCGCACACCTATTACCCCAATTTTGAACCACTTCCCGTCATTTAATCTTCCCTAAATTTTGCACATAGATACAACTAAGGTGAAGAATACAGAAACCAAAAAAACAAAAAATAAAAACAAAATGGCGTCAAATTTATTTGCTTTTTAAGTTTCATCGCACACCTATTACCCCAATTTTGAACCATTTCCCGTCATTTAATCTTCCCCAAATTTTGCACATAGATACAACTAAGGTGAAGAATACAGAAACCAAAAAAAAAAAAAAAAGTTAGAAAATAAGACCAGTTTTGAAAAATGGCATTTTTATATTAATTATTTTTCTCTCTTCATTTAATTTTCACTAACACATTTTCCAATTTCACTTTCAGCTCTTTGTTGACAAAAGAGCTTCACATGGTTTCACGGATTAAAATCAGAACACCAATTTCTTCTCAATAACCCAAAAACTACTTAGGATTAGAGTTATGAATGTGTTTTTTTCTTTCTTTTAAAGTTGAAAGCTTTTATTTTTCTCTCGGTAGATCGCTTCAAGGAATTTTTCTTCTTCTTCTCTCGTCTAGAAAAAAAGGTTGGCTTTCCTGTCAAGCAGGTTTTTGAAGTTACTCCTTCAGGGCGTTTCTTTCAGGAAATTGCTTGGACTCGCCCTTCACTACTACTTTTACCTTCCTACCTTCTTTCTTATTCTCTCCCTTTATAACCCTTCTGTACTTGCTAGTCTTTCAAAATCGGTAGAAAACAGAGAAAGTAAGACAGATAAATAGGAATTTTAGAAAGTATAGGAAAAATACATTACAGAAACGAGAAATAATATTATATATATATATATATATATATATATATATATATATATATATATATATATATATATATATATATATATAATATATAGAACACGCCCTTCATAAAGAAAAAAACTCGTAATATAAAAAAAGAGTAAATATCTAAGGGTGTTTTCAATCCCATTCGGGAAATCGAAAATTTAATTTAAAAATACGAAACGGAGTGGAATGAAGGTAAGAAGTAGGAAACAAAAAATCGTAAGATACACACCCTATATCATTTATTTCTCTCATGCGTATATTTATTTATTTATTTATGTTATTATTCTTCTGATGAGATATTATTGTATACCTTTACATTTTTTATTCTCTGCCTTTTTTTATTCTTGAGAAATCAATTTACTTATAAGTATGTTAAGGAATTTTTTTTGTTATTCTAGGAAAGGAAGTTGAAAAATTTAAGGTTGACTTAACATAATATTAAAGATAAAATTAGAAGATAATTTTCATTGGAAGTGGTAAATTGTTAATAATTATTTATTTGGCAGAGTCTGGAAGGTTTAGATATTCTAGGGCTTTTATAGCCTGGTTTCTGCATACGGCCGCTTCCTAGCGGTTCGCATGAGAACCAGGCATCTGGCTTCCGCCCTGGTGGGGATACGTTTCCCTTCCGGACCGAACCGGCGTTGGACCGGGTAGCGTTCGACTGCTGTGTGTTGTAATCGCACTCACCGCCAACCGCAATATCGAAAGCCGCCATATATTTTCAGTTTCACCGCAAGTTTATATATAATTTTATGTGTTTAAGTATCATTTCATTTTATGTTTTTAAAGTTCGTCGGTTTCGCGCATCACCAATCATCACTTCACCATCATCATCTAACTCCCAGGACTGGAAAGTTCCAGGTAAGCTATAGAATTAATCTTACCTTCCAGACGAACTTAGATTTTGTGTTCTCTGTCGCCTTACCGGATGCCAACTTCCAAAAGTAAATTTAAGTATTGTTCACAGTCCACAATACCCCCCCCCCCCCCTCTTTCCTTTCGTTTACCAGCGTTCGCAGGCAGGGTTTAAATCCTCCTTTAAAATTAAGGGGAAATCCTCCAGGAAGAAAATTATAAATATGAGCATTTTTATGTATATATATACTCGTATATTTATGTATACATACTCGTATATTTATTCACACACATATAATGTTTGAGGTGTTTCCGTCTAAATTCGCGGTAATGTTTTATAAAAAAATGTTTTTAAAAATTAATGAAATTAACTCAATATGCCCTCTTTAAAGTATTCTTACCCTGATGGTATTCACTTCTGCCACCTCGTTTTGTATTTTTTACTACGTTTTTATTAGCTTGCTTTCTTGTTTGTTTGTCCGGTGCAAATCTGGCAATCGATTTCTAACTAACTTCCCGAATAGCTAGACATTTGAAGGGAGCTAGCGTAGCCGTGTGAGTTAAACCACGTCTGCTCGGCCATCACTGAATCTTGAGTGGAACGAGACGGGGTTCGATTCCTCGCCGTGACACTCTGATTTATATGGCTCACTATTGATCACATCATACTCGCTTTGGCGGTACTATGTACAGAGGTATGATGTGTGAAGTAGCTGGAACTCTCTACCGCGGGGCGTAAAAAGGGCCTAAGTGATGGCCTAATTGCAAGGTTCCAACAAGTGGTTCGTCCTACCCGTCCTAGTAGAAAGTACTAGACTACTACTACTACTACTACTACTAGACATTTGAAACTTTTAGCATAGCTCAGAACACGATGAAAATGCATTATTTTAATACTCTTAGCCATCTTTAAGCAGAATTTAATTGGTTAATTGGTTTTCAGCAAATTTTGCTGTACGGAAAGTTAGTTCGGAAAAAATCCGCAAGTTATTTTATTTGTTTTGCCATATCCCATATTTTCACAATCTTCATTTTGACGGGTCTCAAATTTGTGATAGATAAACAGTGAATGACAGCAAAACAGGAAATATCGATTATATTATTTCAAATATATCGATGGCACGGTTTAGATTTGGTGTATTTGGTGTTGGGGAGATCCGTTGTACAAAGATTTGTCCTTTTATAGGTTTAAGATCATCTCTCTATGGTTGTCATTTATGTGAAGTAAATAAATTCGGAACTATTTTTTTTTTTTCACTAACATTATATATTATATAACAATAACAATTATATTATCAACATTACATACGAATCAACAGAAAATTTAAAAACGTAGTATAATAAAAAGTTCTTTTTATCTTGAAATTATGTTAAGTATTCGCTGACATGATATATGTCGTATCTGGGACCCAGGCAGTGCTTCCGCCAAGTGGAGCACTGCCGTACTATCCTTTACTGGAACCAACTCACGGCAATATGGACCCCCCTCTATTATCCTATTGGAGATACTAAGTTTTATAAAATTAATTTTAATTTAAAGTTCACGACAAAGTGAACCAGAAATAAAAATGTCACACCTCTACCCATAGTAGTTCATAAGATATATGAGCCTAAAGTTTTGTTATTTCGTCACTGACTGACTCACTCATCATAATTCTAAGGCACTTCTAGCAATCCTAGAAACTTGTATTTTTGTATATAGGTAAAGTTTATTGTACAACTAAAGGAAAGTAAGTTCTACTAGGTCTAATTCATCAGTGCAAGTACATGATGTTAAAAACAGTTTCTGACTTGGCAAATACACACCACAAAGAGGCTAAAATTAAATGCAGTATCCTAAATAATACAAGTATCCTTGTGCTGCTACGCTCAAATAAAATAATAAAAATATATTTAATTTAAGTTTGTGGTGTGTATTTGCCAAGTTAAAGAAAATTTTTCTAAATTTAAACGTGTAGAGGGATTTGGGAAAGAGAATAGAGAGAGGGACAGACAGACATCATGTACTTGCACTGGATAAATTAGACCTAGTAGAACTTACTTGGACAGTGGGAGACTTGGCTAAAGCTATGATCTCACAACTTTTTATGCGAGAATTGGCTTATTTGTTTACACTAGTTATTTTTTTGGGATTTATTTAAAATAAAAATGTCTCTTTCATTTCATAATTTTGTATCATCTAATTGTGTGTCCTATTAGAATAATATTTTCTAATACAATGGGAAGATGTTGGTTTTAAAGACATTTAATTTTTTTTTTTATATTTAAAGCCTTATAATATAACTGTTTATTGTATTACATTTTACGGTTTTTCTAATGTAATCTTGAAAAGTTTTTTTTTTTCTAACTACACCCTTTTTTTATAATATATTTTCCTGTTATTACATTTCAGTTCTCTAGTTCTTGTTGTTATATATATTATTTTTAATATCAATAAAGTATGATACACTCTAAAGATTTTGTTTTAGGAATGTCCTCGTATTTTTATATTTGTCTCTTTTCTTTAAAATTTTTTCCACTAAGTGTTGAAATTCTTTACCTTATTAACTCTTAATACTACAGGGACGAAAATAAACAACAAAATATCCTAAACACCTGAAGCATCTTAGACTTTATCCTTATGGTCCATTAGATAGAAGGGGGTCGGGAACGTTCTTCCTTAATGTTTTTGTACTGCACTCAACTACATCCCAACCCTTAAAGTATAACTCATATATCAACATTATAAGTTAATGTCTCTTTGCTGCCTGAGTTACTGCCATTCCTTTTTCTACCCTCTCTGCGAATCTTGCCCAGTACCGTAGAAGTCTTTTAATGTTTTATCGCCCTTTCTTACCTACAACCACTCCGGACAATGAATTATTTCTACTCTACTCTGAATTTTTTACTCCCGATAAAAAAGGAGAAAAAAATCTTCCCTTTTTTCTTCGAGTTATACTCACGCACAATAACAACCGTAATATTTCATTTTTATATATCTTTTCTTTTATCTACGATTTTTTTTCTTTTTTACTTGGGGAACAAGTGTATGTAATTTGTCTGCCCATTTATTTTGTCCAATATTTTTGTTTCCTTCTAAATATGTTATTCTATTTGTAAATATAATTTAATGATGATAATATGTGTGTTTACCAGATAAATATGTAATCGAGTTTCCGTTTTAATTCGTTTTGTTGTCAGCAACAATTATTTTTAGCATCCTTCAATAATATTCTATAAAATATATTCTCGTCCTAATACCTTAAATCTTGATTATTCCTTAAAGTTGATGGTTTTACTAAAATGTATCGGAAATTCTTAATTGCATTTGTCGATGCTAATATTCTGAAATATAAACTCAATTTAGGTCTGATCTATACATCCACAGCATCGTCTAAATTATTATCTATCCCACTTCATTAAGCGGTTCAACGAAATAATTTGTGATATTATCTTTCAAGCGTTCAAGCATATAACAGCATTTGTTAAATGTCCTGTTAAAAATATGTTCAATTAATTGGAATAAACAAATGTTTCTTAATTTGTAGCCTGAAGAAGCCTCCAAAGTGTTAGGGCGAAATAAAGCAAGAATTTAAGAGCAAATAAGAAGATGGAAATACCTTAAATTATTTATCAACCAAACCAAATAAATAAATTAAATAATAAACTTAAGAGACCGAGAAACAAATATTCATTAATAGTTATCTATATAATATATATACAACTAAGAGTGACAGTTAAAAATTAAAGGTACTTTCACTTCAACATAATATGGCCGCCATATTGAATTATTGCCACCATCTTGGATTTAATCTCACGCTATTATCTTAGCTTAAAGTGGACTTAGAGATCTGAAATTTGTTACATAGACTAATGGTAAACAAAGAAGAAAATTAAAGATAACATCACTTTAACATATAGCCGTCATGTTGAATTATAACCACCATCTTGGATTTAATCAGATACTATTACCTATTTTTATTTACCTATTTTGATACTATTACTATTTTCTAGTCTGACGCGTCAAAATTTTAGGGTTCAAATAAAAAAAAAACGCCCCAAAACTAAAAAAAGTCACAGAGGAAAACGGTGTCAGATTTGGCCTAAACAAGCCATACAAAAAGGTTTGGAAAAAGTATGTATAAGTTACTTTTTTGCCTATGGGCACCCTGTTTATCAGCTTCCACTGGACTCAGAATTTTGAAATATGGTAAATAGAGTAATGATGTCTTGAATAGAATTTTTTAATTTTTTGGCCTATACCAGTAAGAAGAATAGCAAGTTTTCAAAATTAAAAAAATATAGTTTTTACGATTTTAACTCTAGAAGTTAATAATTTCGTAAGAAGAAATTTTTTTATTACAATTAAAATTATATTGACTATATACATTACTGTATATATGTTACATTTCATAGAAATTCCTTTAATATTTGTAAGTTATACTCATTCTCATTACCTAGTAGTAGTAGTAGTAGTCTAGTACTTCCTACTAGAACGGGTAGGACGAACCACCTGCTCGAACCTTGAAATTAGGCCATCACTTAGGCCCTTTTTACGCCCCGCGGTTGAGAGTTCCAGCCACTTCTCACATCTTACATATGTACACTGTACCGCCGAAGCGAGTATGATGTGATCAATAGTGAGCCATATAAATCAGAGCGTCACGGCGAGGAATCGAACCCCATCTCGTTCCACTCATGATTCAGTCATGGCCGAGCAGACGTGGTTTGACCCACACGGCCACGCTGGCTCTCATTACTTTATTACTTTATCATACTCTCATTACTTTATTCTCATTACCTAACTAAGCAAGAATACAAAGTTTTAAAGGCAGATTGATTTACCGTATTCTAAATAAGATAGACTTTACAGTATTGAGACTAAAACAATTAAAATGTATTATTATACTGAGGCCTTCAATTTTAGTCATAAAGTCATGTCTATTATTTAAGTATATGTACAATGGATGAAACTTGGTGATAGATTTATTTTTCTTTCTCTGACTTTCTGGAAAGATTTGAATAAACTTCGTGTAAGGGAAGTCTTTATTCTCAAAAAAAAAAGGACTCATATTACATCTAAAACATAGTAAGTTCTAGAAAACTTCATTTATTTTATAGAAATATTCAAGTTTAGATATTTTGGAAAAACAAAAAGTAAAAGAATAGAAATGCTTTCAAACATGACTAGATTTATAATATATCTGGCTTTATTAATTCTGCATATATTAAAAAAGTTTTTTAAAAAATATTTTCAGTTAGATTGTTTCCAACTTTTATAAAACCATCTTTTATTTTTTTTATATAAAAGAAAAAGTGCTGTTTATAAAAAGCATTTTTATAAAACAATGATAAGGGACAACTTATAACAAGGTAAAGATTTAAGCTGTTATATGTTTCAATTCAAACCTTTTTAATGTAAACAATTTTTTTTTTTTTGTTTCCTTACATTGTTTTACATTATTGAATATATAAAAGTAAAATAAGGGCTCAATTTGATTTGGTTTGTAAAGTGGTTTGAAGACGACATCTGAAGTGGTTTGTTTGTGGATTGTTTTTAAAGTGTGGTTAGAGGAAGGTGTTGTTTATATGGTTTTACAAAGTACTGCTAAGTCCTACTTGAGATAGAAGTTAAGAATTTCAAGTATTACAACTCTTTGTTCATTTACTTGTTGAGAACCTGCAGGTTGTTTCTTTTACTCAGATTCTTTGAGAATTCCAAGTCTGTTTGATGTCTCGTTATTTGTAATGATAATACAAGTGATTCAACAAGTCCAACAATAAGAAACTAACCTCCAAAAACCTCTCCTTTTTTTAACCTCTACCTCTTAGGTCTTAGACCAACTTTCTTTTCTCATAACCTCTAACTTTGCTTTTTATCACTTTATTCGTTTTTAGGGTTTCGTTGGTAAAACCAAAAATAAAGAAACCCTTATAGTTTCGTTCCTGTGTCTGTCTGTCACTCTGTAAGGTTCCAATAACTTTTGAACCAAAAGAGATAAAAACATGAAACTTTCCAGTATAAAAGATCGTTTTGACGCGCAAAAAGGAAAAATATAGCGAACTCAAAATTATCAGCTATTCAAATTCAAAATGGTGGATAATTCACGTCACGCGAAAAAAAAGATTTGATTTCAAAAAATTTTGAATGGGGTATCAAATGAAAGGTATTGAAGAGTAGATTACAAATATATATATCACTTAGGATAAGTGTTTAATTTTTGGCGCCATTTTGTTAAAAAACATCGAAATGTTGCGTGTCCCCCCCCCCTAAAATCGTATTATTGCTGATACTAAAAATATAGAAAAATATGCAAAATGTGATGTCTGCTGGGCCATAGAAAAAATAACATTAGCAATTTGATCTGATTTACTGGAAATCCAAGATGGTGGATAATCCATGTAACTCGAAAAACAATATTTTTATTAAATTTTGAGTGGGGTTTCAAATGAAAGGTATTGAAAAGTAGATTACAAAAAATATATAACAATTGTGGATAGTGTTTAATTTTCCCCGCCATTTTGTCAGAAGACATCAACATTTTATGTGCCCCCCCTCTAAAACTATATTTCCGCTGTTTCAAAATAAGAAAAAATAATCATAATGTGCGTTTTGCTGAGCAACAGAAAAAATAAGAAAAGCAATTTGATCTGAGTAACTTGGCATCCAAGATGGCGGCTTATTCCTGCCTTTGGGAAACAAATATTTTTTTATCATTTTGAGTGAGGCATCAAATGAAATGTATTGAAGGGTAGATTACAAATATATATAACACTTGGGGGTAGTGTTTTATTTTCCGCGCCTTTTGTCAACACAAAAATGTCTCCCCCCCCCCCCCTTATACTAATTTCAAGTTCACAATATACCAACCCCTTTTTACGTGAGACATCACGCCTTACCAATTTATTTTGTTTTTATTATTTTTTTTTTTTTTACTTTTTCTCACTACCTATGATAGGAAAAGTATTGTTTTAACCCAACATTTCAACGGAATTATCCGTTTCGGGTGTTTTTAAGACCTCCTGAGAGGTTTTCAGCATGACGTCTGTATGTATGTGTGTTATCATCGTAGCGCCCAAGGTATTTAACCTAGAGAGTTGAAACTTGGCAGAAAAATCAGTCCTTATCCCAGTCTGAACCGTCTGAACCCAGTTTGCAGAGTCAGCTAAAATTTAAAATAAAATCGAAAAATGGTCCTAATCGAGTTGAAATTTAGCAAGAATGTACCTCTTTAAATGAAAAACAAGGCCACTAAATTTCATTTTGATATTGGCCGCCATTTTGAAGTTATCAATTTTTTAATTTTGTAACTGTGATAGTTATTAATACCTAAAGTATAAATACAATTTTGAAATATCGTTGGAACCGGAATAAAATTAGGAACAAATATAAAAAATAAACGATGAAATTCCATTAATTAGTTTAAAAGTTATAAGTAAATGTAATTATTTATTAATGCGATAATTTTGATGGCGTCAAAGTTTGTTTACATACCTGTCAAAATACCGCCAAAATTTAAATAATTGAATAAATAAAAATATTGTATAAACATTATTTAAAGAGGCCACTTTAGTGGCCTCCGCAGTTAGGAAAAGTTCAGAGGTACCCCATACCCGATTATTTATTTTTCTACTTTTATTTAAACTAAACAAATTAGGCACTTCTTTAGATTGTTACTCCCCTTATCAAAACAGAAGGGGATATTCCTTTGTCCCAAAGTACATTGCACTAAACATCCCTTTTTCATAATAATTATTTAAACCAAGTCATTTTTATTCTAAAACAGTATAGGTTCTAAAACGATAAAGTAAATATTTAACGTACATTGTAAAACGGCCATTTATTGTAGAATTTAAGACCCATTTCTCCTTTAAACGTTTTCTTCAATTTGTATCCATAAATTGTTCCTAAATGTTGCCTTTAGATTGCAATTTTACCTTACTTAGTAATTATTTAAGATACATTGTAAAAAGCAAATTACTTCTTCTTAATTATTTTTTAGCAATTTATGGACATAAATTGCTAGTGTGTTTCTTACGTATAATCTTAAAATTTTTAAAGACAATTTCATATAAAGGTCATTAATATTAATTTCTTTTATATTACATTTTTTTCATATTAAATTTTTAGTATTAACTTCTTTCATGTATTAAGTTCTTTCATATTATTTTTTTTTCATATTAAGTTATTTCGTATTAAGTTCTTTCATGTATTTAGTTTTTTCATATTGATTTTTTTTTCATATTAAGTTGCATTTACTTAGTAATCATTTAAGATACATTGTAAAAAGCAAATTACTTCTTCTTAATTATTTTTTAGCCTTTTATGTCTATAAATTGCTATTGTATTTCTTACATATAATCTTATAATTTGCACAATTTCGTATCAAGTTCTTTTGAATTAAGTTCAATTTTATATATTTTTCTTTTCATATTAAGTTATGTCATTAAGTTTTATCATATTTAAGTTCTTTCATATACAAGTTCTTTAAGGAATAAATTATGTTATATTAAGCTCCTAATTACAAATAAGTATTGCAATTAAGATGAAGGGGAGGTGTAGGAATAACTTTAATGTAAGTTTTTGACAAATGCAAGAAGAACTAATATCGAATATTTTGAAATTAATTAACGAGGATGCTAATTATGGTTGAGATAAAATAAAAGAGCACATAGTTATTAAAGTGGAGGGGGTTTCTCTTCTATAAAGGATTTTAGTATAAGATTTAGGAGGCTGACTTGCATTCATCGGTAGACTGGAGAGAAAGGGTCTCAAGCCTGCGGGCTTGTAATCGATATTAGGTTTCAGGGAACCAAAGCTAAGTTTTCAAAACCACCTGCTTCACCCCCCCCCCCCCCCCCCCTCCTATCCCAACTAAACCTTTCTTATGAACCTATATAAACCCTTCATTTCACAACCTAAATCCTGCATATATATATATATATATCCTTTTCCCTTACCCACAACCTTCTAACTCATACATTTTTAAAATCCTCCCGCCATATTTGAAGCTTTACTATGATGGACACTTTTTTTTAAAACTTATTTCCCCAATTTTCTCTTTTCGGTATCCCCCCCCCTTGGTTTATGCTGTCGTATAATAATATAACGGGTAACATATGATTTTTTCTTTTTACTTCTCCTTCGCTCATAAACTTAAGTTGAAGTTTTTGTTAAAGTAGAACACGTTTAGAAGAATATCATCATTTATTCGCATTGATAAAAGGAGAAAAAGTTATTATTTTCTATAAATATAAGAGACACGTTAATAGTTATTTGTGCAACTAGTGCGCAAAGTGGCACTTTGCTGCACTCAAGAGAAAAATTTACGCACGAGCCGCAGGCGAGGGGGGAAAGGTTTCTCGAGTGCAGCAAAGACACTTTAAGTTCGAGTTGCACATTACAATTTTCCTACAGTTAGTTTTTAATCTGTAAATAAAATATAAAATAATAGAGTGCTTATAAACATGTAAAAGGTTTTATAATATCAACTAAACCAGCTGTTCTGTTTATAGCCAGTGTTGCCTTTTCTTGCCTGATTCAGCAAACCTGACCAAGCGCTGTTATTATTTTTCATCATAACACTTACTTATTACATTTCATTCTTTATTTAGATTGTCTATCTTTACTTTTTTATGTTTTAACATTTTTATATTTGATATATAGTGTTTAAATCATGTAGTTAGTTAAAAAATAATCATTAGTTGTCATTGTTATAATTATTATAATTTAGATTATTTAATCCTTTGTTTAGATTTAAGTTCTTTATGTTCGTAAGTTGGAACACTGGAGTGCGGTAAAGTAAAATGAGTGCGGTAAAGTAGTAAGTGCAGGAATCTGCAGTTTTGCGTACGATAACAAACACTTTATCGGTGAACTATAGGAAACAATTTTAACACTTAGATTTAAAATAAAGAGATTATAGTACTGAATTATAAATGCTAGAAATGAGATACAAATAAACTACAATTCAATTTATTAGATTATGCTTTGTTTTACGCAGTATCTATTTTATTGATTAGTATATTTTTTTGTTGTACGCGCAATAGTTGATATTTAATTTATATGTTTATTTTTGTTTTTCATAACAGTGCTATTTAATTTATTATATTTATTTGGGTTTCGAGGTCATCCTAGAAACCCTTATGCTTTTGGTAGTTGGTCCGTCCGTCCGTTGCATCTTGAATCATATCTCCCAGTCTATTGTACCTAGAGATTTGAAATTTGGTCGACAAGTTAAACTTTTTTGCCCAAAAACAAGGGAAAAATTTTGTGAACTTCAGTTGCGAACTGATCATTTTTATTTTTTATTTCTTAACTGACATTTTTAATATATTGTAATATTTGAGTGGGATATCATTTTAAAGATTTTGTAATGTAGATCAAAAATATATATCGCATCTCTAAAATACCGGCCATTTTACCCCCGAAATTATTAAAACAAATCGCAAAAAAAAATCCCTCCCCCCTCCTACCTTTTTACCCCGGATACTTTTTTTTGACCCACACCTAAACGAATTAGATACTAAGAGGGACAAACCAAAAAACCACATAAATAAATTAGCAGGTCAGAAGAGCTAATAAACTCGAAATGAAAAGAAATGAAGATAACATCATAAAAACCCTCAACCAGCAGATTAAAAAGTCTAATCGACGATCATTTATTATGCAATTTTAACGATCTTTCAAGTGTTAACTTACTATTAAAGTGTGTAAATTTAAATCTAAACTGGTATGTTAAATAAATATACACTATTTGAAATTGTTGTCTTGATCTGATTTGTTAATATGATGTTTCAGACACGAATATGCCTCAGTGGAGGCCAAATATAGCCGATTATGAACATTGTTTAAGATGGACAAAGTTTAAGATTTTTTACCCTTACCGACCCACACCCTAACAAAACTTTTTTAACAATATTGAAATTTACAAAAGAGTGAACATTTCATTCGTTTCATCTTCGAATAATCATTTTTAATTGAAGCTAGCGTAAGCGAGCTTTTTACATTCAACAAACTATGCATCTTGTCTGTCTGTCTGTCTGTCTGTCTGTCAGTAACGTTTACGCGTGTGACGATAACATGAGTAAAAGTTGACCGATTTAGTTGAAATTTGGTATACATGATCCTCTTACTAATACTCAGGCTAAGTTCGTTGGACAGCGTGATCCGTCCAAGAGTTCGCGCGCAACGCTCGCGTAAACGAGAGGTTCAAAAATTAAATTGGAATTTCAGGACGGGAAAAGATTCTATCATCGTCTATTCGATGAGACGAACATTTTTTACAAATAACATTTTTTAGTAAAACCAATAGCGACACCGCTATGAATTAATAAAGATCACTAAAACTATTAAAGCGGACCTAAACGTTTATAATAGAGAAAACAACTTTTTTACCGATATCTTACGTTCTAACGCAACGATTTTAATAAAACTTCATATACACCATCTAATGCACAATTGAAACAGGCATGCAAAATTTCAATTTGATACATGCAGTAGTTTTTTTTGTATCAAAGAGATACATTTTGTAATAATTGAAAAGGAGATGTGTGGTTAGAGGAATAGTTAGATTTCGGGGTGGTTTCCTTACTACAAGCCGCTGCACTACTACTATACCCATTATCTATCAACTCATCATGATTCATGATTTTCTATTTTTTCAATATTCAAACATATTTATACTATACGCTAGCTTCAATGATAGAGCCACGCGATGCCTAGTTATTCTGATGGAAAATAATTTTAATACTCTAAACTATGTCTATAAGAACAATAAAAACTCTAGAGTTTAAGTCTTAAAAAACACATTAGAAGCATCTTCATTAACTGCGTCGACTCCAACTCGGTAGTTTTTTTTTTTTTTTACTATTTTCAAAGACAATAAACGAGGAAAGAAATTGCTGAGCTAATGTCTGCAACGGGAAATTGATTTTTTCAACTAAAGATGCCTGACTGAGAAGTGAACAAGAAAATAACGAAGAGCTTGTAAAAATGAAGGTAAGAGTTAAAATAACGAGGGCCCCAGAATGAGAAGGAAAGCAAGATTATTTTATGGTAGGTTTCACCGGGGGCCCTTCCATTATTTCACAACAACTAAATAGAAATCGCTCCGAGAGACAAATCTTCCAGAGAAATTAATGTTCGATGCAAGAATAATGTAAAAGAAACATCTCAAAACGAAATTGAACCTATTCGGCACGTGGATAAACCATAAATAATAGTCGTTCACATTGCATTTACTAAACAACTCGAAGCACAAATATACATGCACAAAAATTAATGTCTTTAATTATTATTGTTTTCTTTTTTTTAACCCCAGATTCAAATAATTACAAGATAAAAAGAACTTTTTATATACTACGTTTTAAAATTTTCTGTCACAAATCATACATTTGAAACACGTCAAAAAGAAGATCGTAATTATGGGATATGTCAAAACAAATAAAATGACTTGCGGATTTTTTCCGAACTTACTTTCCATACAGCAAAATTTGCTGAAAACTAATTAAATTCTGCTGAAACAGGGCTAAAAGAATTAAAATATTGCATTGTCATTGTGTTCTGAGCTATTCTAAAAGTTTCAAATGTCTAGCTACTCGGGAAGTTAGATAAAAATCGATTGCAAGAATTGTACTGGACAAACAATCAAACAAACAAGAAAGCAAGCTAATAAAAACGTAGTAAATTAGGTTAAATGGTGACTTAATGTTAAACTTTCAAATTATATATCAATAATAAAATATCAATATTACCATAAGTTTGGATTTGGAGTTTTTATTTTCTTGAATTTTAACTTTTTGTTTAATTATTTTTCTTCTGAGCTTAACGAAGGTAACGGAAGCTATATGATCGTTCCGAAGAACGAACAATTTTTAGGTCTCCAATTTCAACAATTCCAAGACAGAAATCTGGTTCTGACATCAGGAATATTTTTGGTTCCGTGTCTGTCTGTCGCTTAATTTTTGCGAACCATCATAATACCTTAATAATTACAAGATAAAAATAACTTTTTATATACTACGTTTTTTAATTTTTTTTTTGAATCATAATATGTAATGTTGATAATATAATTTTTATTGTTACATAGAATGTTAGTGAAATATAAATAGTTCCAAATTTATTTACTTCACATAAATGACAACCATCTAGAGAGCTGATCTTAAACCTATAAAAGGACAAACCTTTGTACAACGGATGTCACCAACACTGAATCTAAACCGGGGCGGGGCCATCGATATGGTTCCATGTAGGGGAGGGTAAGAGAAGAAAAATAAGCACAAGTAAAGAAGTACAGATGTAGAAAAATTAAACCGATTTCTAGTACACAAGTGTAGACACACCTGGTTGTCATACGTCAATTAATTTATTTCTTTGTTTACTTATTCTTTTTAGCTGTCATTCAATGTTTACCTCCAAATAAAAAATCACAAATTTGAAACCCGTCATAATGAAGATCGTAAAAATATAGGATACGTCAAAACAAATAAAATAACTTGCGGATTTTTTCCGAACTAACTTTCCATACAGCAAAATTTGCTGAAAACCAATTAATATCTGCTGAAAGATGGTTATAAGTATTAAAATAATGCATTGTCATCGTGTTCTGAGCTATTCTAAAAGTTTCAAGTGCCTAGCTATTCGGGAAGTTAGTTAGAAATCGATTGCCAGATTTGTACCGGACAAACAAACAAACAAATAAACAAACAAGATAGCAAGCTAATAAAAACGTAGTAAAAACTACTCTGATTTATTGAAATTTGGATGGTCTCATGCAAGTTTCAACCTTCTACGCTTATTTGTTTCTCTTGCACATGCGCACAAACATACATTAATTTACAACAATCATCCTATATAATCAAAAGCATTTATCTGGTTTTTATGTAATTTCGATGGTGTGTTGAAAGTAACCTGCAGATGGTTCCAGATTAATTTTAACTGTCTGAACTTATTAAATTTGCTAAACTGACACTTTAATTTATGTAAAACATCAAAATTTTTGCAAGTTTTAAAAAACGGGGTAAAATTAAAGAAATTTGACAATCATAGGTTTTAATAGTATAAAATCAAAAGTATATATTAATCAAATTATAATTATTATTAACTACGGGAAACAGGCAGAGAAAAATACACTCCAGCGCTGGGATTTTAACCACAGGCCTCTATATTCCGTAGTATGAATACTACCAAAATCGTATAATATGAATTTCTAATTGATTGTACTAGGTACAGGTACTAATTGGGTACTTTATAATTATAAGCGTTATTTCTCGGTCTAGTTCTATGTCATTAATGTTGACTTCTCAGATTTGTGGAAAATTGAAAGCTTAAATTTGGGACAAGGTATCATTAACGTCAGAGGAAATTATTCTCCTGCGTAGCTTAATTGGTAGAGCGCTATACCGGAAATATAGAGGCCTGTGGTTCAAATCCCAGCGCTAAAGTGTATTTTTCTCTGTCTGTTTCCCGTAGTTAATAATAATTATAATTTGATTAAAATTAAAACTTAATCTTTCCGTAGTATGAATACTACCAAAATCGTAAAATACAAAAGTATATACGAAATAGGAACCGAGGAAGCTATGTAGAATTGATATTATGTTGATATACATTAACACAATGAAATGTTTTTGAATCAATTTTTGAGTGTAATTTCTGTAGTCGTGGTAGAGTAAATTTGCTTGACCAAAATTGACGTCGAGAAACGAAGTTCGCGTTTCGAGACTCGTCCAAGTGAAACATTTTTTATGTGAAATTAAACTAAATTGCAAGTTTTTGTTTTAAGACTCACCTGTGAGATATTTTAATCGACTGCCGACTTAGGCCGGCAATTGATTTACCTGTAAAAAATCTTCCCTCTGGACGAGTCTCGAACCCCCAACCCTTGGATTGAGAGTCTATTGTGATAAACACTTTACCACGGAAGTAGTATATTTCATCAGTGTACAGAATCGGTGTATAAGGGTATTATTATAACAATTGATATAATACTATAATATATTTTATGTTTTCATGTTTTTATTCGCTAAAATTTTATGAAAATATTTTATTAATTGACATTATGTTTCTATGAGAAGTTACCTGACTGTGGCAGCATTGTAAACTCTTGTTTATAAATATGTATGTTGCGTATTTAATAAATGATTTATATAATATGCATTACTTAAATAAGTGTTATTGTGTTATTTCATACACATATTTCATATGTTTATTCTGTTTCTAGAACTTTTCTGTTTATTCTGTTTCTAATGCGTGAGAGTCTCACACATTTTTTTTTTTTTTTTTTTTTTTTTTTTTTGTAAAGAAAAATATAGTTTCTTTTTAAAAGTATTTTATTATAACGAAAAGAGTTCTTGTGTTATTCTTGCAAACATAATATTTAGGTCTTACAATAAGTACAGGATGTAAAGTTGTATTTTTTATTTCACTTCATGTTACTTATTATTAACCCCTTTCGTAATATTTTTTATTTATTTTTCGATCAAATACAACAATAGAATTATTTATTTATTTATTTATTTAGTTGTTTTAGGTGCATGACTACTGGGTTAAAGCACCTATACAATAGTTTGTTACAAGTACATGGTATAATTTATAAGTACAACTATTACCAATTACAATCCCGCATTACCTATTCTTGAAATAATTAACTAGCAGTAAAAAAAAAAAAATAAATAAAAAAAAAATTAAAAAAAATAAAAAAAATAAAAAAAATAAAAATAAATAAAAATAAAAATAAAATAAAATAAATAAATAAAAAAATAAAAAAATAAAAAAAAAATAAAATAAAAAATAAATAAATAAATAAAAAATAAATAAATAAATAAATACACAAAAAATAAATAAATAATAAAAAAATAAATAAATAATATTACAAAGTAAAACAAGATAGAAGTATGATAATTAAATGTCACAATAGAAGTCGGCGTCCTGACAACAGAATTATAATAGTTAATAACTACATTTTTTTAAAAAATATTCTTTTTTTCAAAATGTTTTGATTAAATTAACTCTGTGCCTTGGAAATAAAAGGGCCAATATTAAAATTATACGATATTATGTCCTCCATTGATCTAATTTATATTATATCCCCCCCCCCCCCCCCATCCGTCACTTTACCCTCAGGGTCCAGGGTTAGAGTTTATTAAAAAGGGGCCAATGTATTATATTTGTTAGAAGGACAAAGACCACAATGTGCACAGTGGTGGACATAATATTATCAAATAATTTTAAGGTAGAACTAATTTGTCTTTGAAGTTTTCAACGCTTGAGCTATTGGGTTTTATTTGGCTTCTGTTTTACCTTAATTTGACTAACATTTTATTATTTTGTGTATTCATTCCTATTCACTATAATCATGCATTGCCATATAATTATTTCTTCTCTATAAGAGTCATTTTTCATGAGGTGAAAATCAGTCAAATTAAATCAGTGAAAAATTAAAAAAAAAAAAAAAATGTCATGAAAGTAGGTAAAATATACATACCACTTGAGGTACATTTTAAATATATAGTACTATATGTAACAACAAAATATAACAATAATAAGAAACACAAATATATGATCACAATCAACCTATTGAGATTGTGATTATTTATTTGTATTTTTTTTTTAATTTTTATATTTTGTTGTTGAGTTGGGACATCGATAGCTAAACATCGATGTTTTCAATACATCGAAAGAGCAACATAGATGTTTTTTAGTCGGATACATCGATGTTATCGATACGTCGGCATCGATGTCCAAACCCTATTTTGTTGTTACATATAGTAATAACATAAATTATACGTAACAAATTATACCTATTATAAGTTAAAATACAAGAAATTCAAGATAAAAAAGAAAAATTAAGACCATCCTTTTCTCAAAATTAAAATATAATAAACACACATTAAAATTTGTAAAATAAATAAATTACTCCCCTTAACCTAAAATTACAAAATCGAGACCACCCACCTACGGAAACCAAGAAACGAAAATCGAATTAGCCAATAAAATTACTTAAGGAAAACATAGGAAGGACTCGGGTTCACCCAATCTTATTTATGTTTTCTGTGGTTTCCCTCAATTCACTAGGCAAATACCAGGTAGGTCCCCAATTACGTCAGTCCGCACAGACTACCTCTTAACACCCGTTTAAACACCTGTAAATTATCTTAGTATCTCAGTAAAAGTCCAATAAAAAATTCATTTAAAAAAAAAAATATATATATATATATATATATATCAAGGAATTAAAAAATAATAAAATATTTACTCCGAAACTATCCAATATACCCTTCCACAAATTAATGTAATTAAAAAGCTCCAATCCTTTACAAAATATCAAAACAATTATAAAAGCACAAACTACCCCACTAAATTACATTATGGCTCCAGTATTATAATACAATTTTTTTATATACACAAATATACAATTTGTTGTTTGTTACTTATGCCAATAAATAACTTATTAAAAAAAGAAATTTCTGTTTAAAATGATGTAGCTTACATGGATTTTTTTTTTTTTTTTAATTTAAACTAATTTGACTGGTTTTATTCTTTTTTAGGGTTTCGTTGGTAAAACCAAAAAAAAGAAACCCTTATAGTTTCGTTCCTGTGTCTGTCTGTCACTCTGTACGGTTCCAATAACTTTTGAACCAAAAGAGATAAAAACGTGAAACTTTCCAGTATAAAATATCGTTTTGACGCGCACACAGGAAAAATATAGCGAACTCAAAATTATCAGCTCTTCAAATTCAAAATGGCGGATAAATCACGTCGCGCGAAATTTTTTTTTTTTTTTAATTTTGACTAGGGTATCATATGAAAGGTATTGAAGAGTAAATTACAAATATATATATCACTTAGGGGTAGTGTTTAATCTTCGGCGCCATTTTGTCAAAAAACATCGAAATTTTGCGTGTCCCCCCCCTAAAATCGTATTTCCGCTGTTGCTAAAAATATAGAAAAATATGCAAAAAGTGTGGTCTGCTGAGCCATAGAAAAAATAAGATTAGCAATTTGATCTGATTTACTGGAAATCCAAGATGGCGGATAATTCAAATATATATACCACTTAGGGATAGTGTTTAATTTTCGGCGCCATTTTGTCAAAAAAACTTTTCTCCCCCCCCCCCCCTCCCCCTTCTAATTTTGTGTTCACGGTACCAACGAAACCCTTTTTACGTGAGACTTCACGCCTTACCAATTTATTTATATAATTCCGGGGGGCTTTTACACCCGAAGACGCAGGCCACTTAGGTATTCATCAAACCCGGGTTAAGGACTAAGGATCGAAATCTTCACACTCGTGTGAAGATATGGTCGTTAACTATGACTCCCCTCCTAGTTGTAATACAACCAAGAGTGTCATCATTATGATTTCCAGGCCGAAACCTGGTGGCGCCACTCTTTCGAGGAGTTTCCTATTTGTTTAAACAAAGCGGGGTGGACATTGAGCGGGGGGCCAGGTCTGGGAATCGGACCCAGATCTGTGGTCCGAAGCGGTCACCCTTTTATCTTCTGCTTAACTTGCATTATAGCAAGGCGCAGGCGCTCTAGCCTCCAAGCCACCCAGGCCCCCTGGTTTAGTGTAAAATGACTTCCTCTAATAGAGAAGAAAAATTCTGCTCCAACTTAAATACTCTTTTTTACTGGTCTTATATTACTTTGCTTTGTAAGTTTCATCGCACATTTCCGTTTCCCCAATTTTGAACCACTTACCGTCATTTAATCTTCCCTCAATTTTGCACATAGATACAACTAAGGTGAAGAATACAGAAACCAAAAATATAAAAAAATGGCGTCAAATTTATTTGCTTTTCAAGTTTCATCGCACACCTATTACCCCAATTTTGAACCACTTACCGTCATTTAATCTTCCCTAAATTTTGCACATAGTTACAACTAAGGTGAACAATAGAGAAAAAAAAAAAAAAAAAAAAAAAAGTTGAAAATAAGACCAGTTTTGAAAAATTGCATTTTTATATTAATTATTAAATAAAGAAATTGACTGAGGATGAGGTTGAAACGTCTAAAATGAAATGAACTAATTTGTATCAATCACACCTTAATTGGGCCCATCATACTTATTAATAATTCAACTAAAAAGGTGTCGATTCCAACATACTATAGTATAGACTATAGACCATATATTTTGTTTTAATATATATATATATATATATATATATATATATATATATATATATATATATATATATATATATATATATATATATATATATATATTATTTATTATTTTGATCATATATTTTGAAAATTTAATATTTCTGAATTGCTGTTGCATAAATTTATAATTGAACTAAATAACTTGTGTATTTGTGTTGTAGGTATGGGCGTAGCGTGGTGTTTTGCACTTTGTAATATCTTGGATAACGTGAGTAATGTTATTTTCAACATGTTATTTTATAATTTATCATACATTTATTTAATAATAATATTCAAGTCGGTTGTTTCTTGTTCGGCCTAAACTGTCACAGCTTTTAAACTATTGCTTCCAGGCTTAGCGTAGGTAACGGAAGCATTGTAATAATTTTGATGAACGAAAGTTTTTGTCTCCGAATTTGAAAAATTCCTTAATCCATTTCAAGCATCGGAGATAATGCATCCTTCGTGGCTATCTCTCAGACTGTTGTTAAACTTTTTGCCAACAACCATAACTTAAATAAACAGGTCAAGTGTGTGCTAGTCAGCACACAGCGAGGGTCCGTAGGCCACCACACTGTATAGTTTAAGTAGTATCCAATTAATGGTGTTTTTTTAAATGCTAAAAAGCTTACTTTGAACTATCCTATGAGTCTGATATTCTATATACACATAAACAAACTTCCGATAAAGTATTTTATTGCCATTGAACCGGACTACAACCATATAAATACATTGAAAAGACCATAATTATAAAAAATCGTATTTTGTCAATAAAAAATAAAATAATTTAAATCAAATTATAACCTAAAAATAGTTAAATCAAATAGTTAACTACCAAAAACTTAAAAATTGAATTTCGAACTGATTGTACAAGGTACAGGTACTAATTGAGTACTTTATAATTATAAGCGTTAATTCTCGGTTTAGTTCTAATGTCAAAAATATTGACTGTCTAAATGTATATGAATATTGAAAGCTTGGATTAGGGACTAGTTATCGATCACGGTAGTGAAAAATCATTCTCCTGCGTAGCTTAGTAGTCAAGAGCATCTGTACTGGAAATACAGGAGACCCGTGGATCAAATCCCGGCGCTGGAGTGTATTTTTCACTGTCTGTTTCCCGTAGTAAATAATAATTATAATTTGATTTAAATTAAAATTTAAACTTTCCGTAGTATGAAAACTACCAAAAACTTAAAAATTGAAAATAAAATAATATTTTTTTCGAAATTTCCAAAAAGTGGTATCTTTACTTTTGGTCGAAGAATGTTTTTTTTATTTTTTCAGTTTTTTTGCACTTCACATAAGCGAGATAGAGGGGGGGAGGGGGCACGTTTCACACCCGCTTCAAACTCGCCTACTCTCGCCCCATCAAAGTTATAACCAAAGAATGATATATTGACATTTTTATGTTTAGGCTATGGAACATACATCAAAAAGCGTTACGTTACCTAAAAACTCAGAAAAGTGTGACAGGGAATCAGAAACCTATAGGAGGTTTGCAATCCAGTCTACAGCTGTAGGACCTTCCCCTACCGCGGACTCGAATGTAACCGAGGACGGGACGTGTAGGTTCGGCTGCTTTCGGTTCTCCCCCACTCTATAGCCTATAGCCCAGCTCTCTTCTACTCTACTACACTTAGTAAAGTCTAGTCTAGAGCAGCAGTTCTCAACCCACGTACCCCTTTTTGTATAATTGACTGACATTAGATCAAGTGTTGTTACACTACTGCTAATATTGTAACATCGTAGACACAGCCGTAAATAGGTCAATTACTTTACTTACGCTCATAAACTCGAAAAACGACACCAAAAAGCATTACATAAAAATGTCTCACTGTCTTGCAAACTCGTATGCAAGCAATTTTTGTAATTTTTCTTTTTTTTTGACATGCCAAACATGCCGTTCTGCGGGAACATTGAAAAGAGATAGTAAACATAGATAGATAGATAAACTTTTGATTTTTACAGGATTGTTTAGTTAAATTGTTTAAAAAATAGTGGCCACCGATGCGAGTAGGCCGTTTGGGGTGTCCACTAAAGTGGGCCTTCATCAAAGGGGTGAAAAAAAAGTATTGCAATTTTGTGCTCCCAACCCCTAACTTTGTGCGAATACATGAAAAAATGATTTTTGAAAAGTTTCAGGTCAATCGGAAAATTTTAAATGGTGCCGCTTTTTATTTTTGTAATCAGCTTGACGTACCCTTTCATATGATACCCCATCACGGTGTCGAAAAAAGAAATAAAATAGTTTTAACCCCTAAGTTTTTTACTACCCTAATTGTTTTGAAAAATATTTGTTTTTAAGCCGCTATATTTTAAAAATATGTGGGTAGGTACAAGACACATACATGCCAAATTTTAAAGTGATCGGACGAAAGGTGTAGCCTTGAGAGCAGGCGACCGGACGGACGGGCAGACACACGCAGGAAAATATAAGGGTCCTTGGTTTTGCCTTACGGACCCTAAAAACACTCGTCCGCTTTTAATGAAATTTAGATGGTATCATGATTAGCCCATCGTTGGTCCCTTAAATCAACTTTCTGCTCTTCTACATTCGCAACAAATTGTTTTAATTATTTTTCTAGATCTTTTAAAATACTCATCCGATAAGGAGGATTGTTTTTGTTTTTTGGTCAAAAGTATAGCCCAGTGATGCTCCTATATCAATTTAACCATCTGCGTACATTTAAAATTGAAAAATACATGTGACATGACAGAGAATCGAAATATGTTTAAACAATCTCACCTTTAATTTTAAGTGTTTTTTGACTGTGATTGTGATGTTATTTTTTATTATTTTTATATGTTTTAGTTAAATTTAGCTAAATGACTGTGATAGTTGGTGAAAACTACTTTTGTAACTTTATTTATATACCTACATATTTTAAGATACTTTGATTCGATTTTTAACATTATGTGAAACTATTACTGATTATGATTAGGTAAGACGCTTTTTATATTTGTTAAATTCTTCATGTTTCATGATGTACTTTTACACAAATGATTATATTTATGAGTTCTTATTGATGTTTTTAGGCATGATTATGCCCCGGAGGGGGGCGAAATATAGCCTGTTTATGCAGTGATCTTCATATTTTGACACCCTATATGACCCAACTAAGTATTAACTTTAATTTTAATTTATACATATAAATGGATCCACTTCAGGGTAATAATAATAAATTTCAATAAGTTATATTGTGGCGACGTTTTGACCTGTCCGGTCATTTTCGAGCCTGAAAAAATAGTTTATTTAGGTATTACATCAAATAACATTGCACTTGTAAAGACGAGAGGAGGAAAATAGACAAAAGTATATTATTTTTTTTATAATAAAAGAGAATTCACCTTACAAGCTATGGAGTAATACTCATAACAGTCATAATTTATAAAATTTCATTGGAACTGATTGTTCCATTGTCAGATAGTGGTCATATAGTGATATGTAGCAGAGGGATCTGCTATCTCAATTTGCGCGCTTCCGAATATTTTGGCGGTTGAAGTAACTCAGCTGCGCTGCCCTATGTCGCCTGCGTATCTACGTGCACTTAGTTAAGCACTTAAGCTATTGCAATGGTTTCAAAATTTTTGAAAAATTTCTCCATGGAAATCCGTTTTAGACCATTCTTAATCGATTCCTTACGATT
Organism: Gerris lacustris; assembly: GCA_951217055.1. NCBI lineage: Eukaryota > Metazoa > Arthropoda > Insecta > Hemiptera > Gerridae > Gerris > Gerris lacustris. The sequence continues at coordinate 57,691,995 of OX578284.1, forward strand.
ACTTTTTTTATGTATGTATATATGTGTGTCACTCCAGACGATATCTCACGCTAATAGGCACTAAAAAATTCAAACCATTTTTAAAATGTCAATAATATCACACACTTTCGACACTTGGAAATCGAAAGAGCGGCTGAGTCAAAGATTCCTTTTACCGCGATCAGAGTGTCAGGGAGGGATCATCAGTTAAAACTTAAGAGGAAATATAAGGTAGAAATACCATCAAGAGCCAGATGGGAACAAGGAGAGATAATATTCGATAAGGAGACTCTGGTGGCATACACGGATGGCTCGAAGAATGAAGCCGGAATGTCGGGTGCGGGACTGTTCTTGGAAAAGTCCGGCACCAAAGAGAGTTTCCCGTTAGGCACACTCACCATCGTTTTTCAGGCGGAGATCTACGCTATCCTAGAGGTGGCAAGGCAGCCTGAGGTGGTGGAGGCAACAGCTAAATCTATAGCCATATGCTCGGATAGCCAAGCGGCACTACATGCTCTCGATGCCCCTAGTGCAACCTCTGCACTGGTGAGGGAGTGTCGGGAGACACTAGAGCTGCTGGCAGAGAGTAAAGAGGTAACACTGCTCTGGGTCCCGGGACACCAAGGGATCCCAGGGAATGAGAAAGCAGATGAGGTGGCAAAAATAGGAGCCTCCATTCCTTTCTGTGGACCGGAACCCGCAGTTGACTGGTCGAAAGGTCAAGTCAAAGCAGCCATTAAGAGGTGGGTATGGGAGGAAGCAGATAAGGAATGGTTGAGCACAGAGGGATGCAGGCAGTCCAAAATGTTACTGCCAAGGATAAATAAGAGGAAAACCAGATGGCTGCTAGGACTGAGCAGGACCAACCTGAGAAATCTGGTTGGAGTGCTAACTGGACACTGTAGGCTCCGAAGACATCTGGCACTACTAAAAGTAGAAGAGGACCCCACATGTCCAGTGTGTGGCGAGGAGGAGGAAACAGCCTACCATTACCTGGGAGTGTGTGAAGGATATGGGAGATTACGCTTTCATATCTTAGGGAACGGAGGAATTAGGGAGAAGGAACTTAAAACTCTTAAGTGGCAAGATATCCTCTCCTTTATGATCCAAACTAAAAGGTTTGAGGATGAGGTGGAGGTGGTTTGAGGGGTGTGGGTACGTCTGGGGTTGGCAAAAAGGACCCAAAGATGGTCTGTTTGCCAGGCTAGGCCTCCCCGCCCTTACTACTACTACTATGCATGTATATATGTGTGTCACTCCAGACGATATCTCACGCTAATAGGCACTAAAAAATTCAAACCATTTTTAAAATGTCATTAATATCAAATGAATGGACGAGTTCGTTGGTCAGAATTTTTGGAGTCCATTTAAGGGTCAAATTTTGACAATTTAGGGTAAACAATAGCATAAAAACGTGTTTATTCCCCCATTTACCCCCCTCTTATATGAAAATATGACAAAAGTATACATAACAACAATTACTGTACTCTTAAAGAGCTTTCCAACGACATGCATTTTGAAGGGTAAATACTATTTTACTACGTTTTTATTAGCTTGCTTTCTTGTTTGTTTGTCCAGTAAAAATCTTGCAATCGATTTTTAACTAACTTCCCGAGTAACTAGACATTTGAAACTTTTAGAATAGCTCAGAACACGACGACAATGCATTATTTTAATAATTTTAGACATCTTTCAGCTAATTTATTATTTTTTAGCAAATTTTGCAGCATGGAAAGTTAGTTAAGAAAAACTCCGCAAGTTAATTTATTTGTTTTGACATATCCCATATTTTATGATCTTCATTTTGACGGGTTTCAAATTTATGAATTATGACAGAAAATTTAAAAACGTAGAATATAAAAAGTTCTTTTTATCTTTTAATTTATACTTTTGTACCCCGTACCCTTGTGTACCAATTTTTTTTTTTTTTCACCCATCCAAATTCTAAACCAAAATTTTCCTAAATCATCATAAGCCAATAAAACTCAGATTTTTTTTTTGAAAAGTCGCTCATTAAGTCATGGTGCATGACTGGACTTTTTTTATATTCCTAGTGGTGACATGCATCATGGAGACACCTATTGCAATTATATTTTCACTATGTATTATGGTCTCTAGAGTTTGTTTCTTCCTCTTTCTGTTTTGACTATTTGTCCGTCATATTATTAGTAGCCTGAGATTGTATTTTTCCCATAAGACTTGAATATACAAAAGTGTATAATTGTTTACCATATTTTATTTGTAGATAGAAGCCTTTTTACTTCTACAATTTAATCCATAATTGTTTACCCATATTTTATTTGTAGATAGAAGCCTTTTTATTTCTACAATTTAATCCATAATTGTTTACCCATATTTTATTTGTAGATAGAAGCCTTTTTACTTCAACAATTTAATCCATAATTGTTTACAGACCTAAGTTTAATCTGTTTTAGTGTGTCAGCATTATTATTTTTATTTGATGGCCTTATCACTGGATAATTCCTTATATCATGTTCCTTCAAGCCACATATTCTTAGATATGTATTTCTTATCACAGCTACGTATTGTAGTGCTGTATTCAAATAAGAGTTGAAATATATATATATATATATATATATATATATATATATATATATATATATATATATATATATATATATATATATATATATATATACAGGGTGACTGGCGTTATATGTGAAAAAATGAAGTCCGTTGTTCTACGCCTCGAGGGCTACAAAAAACACTATATAAACCATGGGTCAAATATTAACCGTTCTCCCATAAGTTCCAATTTTATGTTTTTTTGAGATCGCATGCCTTTCCTCATAAAAACACTAATTGCTCCAAAAGTATAAAAGCTAGAACAAAATTTTTGGTTTCGTTGTAAAGCTGAAAAAATATTATCCTATAAGATAAGTGTATTTTACATTTTTCATTCCCTCAAATTACATGACAAAAAATGTAAACAAATGTTATTTTTAAGAAAAAATAAAAAAATATTTTTTCTTTGAGGTTCCACAACTTAGAATAGAACCAAGCTTAAACTGTTCGGATTTCAGGAAAAACTTCCAAATTTAATTTTTGACTAACAGATGAGTAAATAATTAAAAACAACAAGACTGGTTTAGTATGCTCACCTATATTTCAACAAAAACAACAATAAACATGTTTCTTGTTTTACTTTCAGCGAAGTTTACTAGAAATCCCGCCCTATGAATAGGTATTAATATTAATATTGATCGAAAATTTAGGAAATAAGGATGTTTTTTCTTAAAAATAACATTTGTATACATTTGTTGTCATGTAATTTGAGGGAATTAAAATGAAAACTACACTTTTCTTATAGGAACTTTTGTCAGCTTTACAACGAAACCAAAAATTTTGTTCTAGCTTTTATACTTTTGGAGCAATTAGTGTTTTTACGAGCAAAGGCATGCGATCTAAAATAAAACAAAATTTGAACTTATGGGTGAACGGTTAAGATTTGACCCATGGTTTATATAGTGTTTTTTGTAGCCCTTGAGGCGTAGAACAACCCACTTCATTTTTTCACATATAACGTCAGTCACCCTTTATATATATATATATATATATATATATATATATATATATATATATATATATATATATATATATATATATATATATATATATATTGATGGCCTAACTGAGGGAGTTGTTCTAAAATTGAGAAGTTTAGGGAGAAAAAAAATAATTAAAAAGTTTGTTGAAAAATATGAATTAGGTCGCCATGACAATGCTAAATCTCGCGTTGTATTTAAAAGAAGGAACTTTTTTCTGTTTGTTTTAAAGGGTTCTTTTTTAAGGTAATGATTTTTATTTTTATAATTATCTCTTATAACAACTTTTTCCTACCCCCCTCCTCTTCTTTACATTATTTTCTCTCATTTTCATTTATTTCCATAAATTTCTCTATTTATATTTTCCAAAGAAAAAACTCTAAAAATATAAAAATAACTGTCTCAACAATTATAACCTTCACTTTCTCTATTTCGTAACTCACGACCGTGATAATCTAAACCACTTTAGGTAAAGGCCAGTAGAATACACTGTTTTTAAATTATATATATATATATATATATATATATATATATATATATATATATATATATATATATATATATATATATATATATATATATATATATATATATATATATATATATATATATTATTTGAAAACACACACCGCACTTATTTGAAAACAATGTGTGAAACGAGAATTGTAAGAAAAAGGTAAAAAGTGGTTTGGAAGGAAAGATTTCCCGGGGGTAGCCACCTTGTTTTTCATAACCTTACATTCTATGTAACCTACCTTTTTTTCACTAAAGTCTATATAACCTTCTTTTAGCATTACACACTTGCAACTCTTTTTCTATTTATATTAAAATGCCATCATGTTTAGTATGTTCCGCCTTTCCCTCTTGACATTTTGCGCCTCAACCTTGACTTTTAACCTTTATTATTACATAATATTATGTTATTGTATTATACTATATATACAATATATATATATATATATATATATATATATATATATATATATATATATATATATATATATATATATATATATATATACATACTAGCTGACCCGGCAAACGTTGTTTTGCCATATAAAATATTTCTAGAGAATAATTTGGTAGTTAAATAAAAAATAACTAACTTATTGTAAGTGTGTGGGGACGTGATCTATGACTGAGGAATGGAGCGCTGTGAACAATGACAGCCTATCAAAATAATAATAGACCAAGCATATATTTAATAATAATTCATTTTACTCTATTAACTTAAGTAGTATATATTTAAAATTATGTCTCTTAAAAGTTATATACACATTAAAAAAATGTTATCCATATTTGCTATCACTAATTATGATAATTTAAAAAAATCAATATCAATCTCTAAGTGAAATGGATTGTATGATATTATATTTAATAATTTAATCATAATAATAATTATTTATAAATTTAAAATTTAATCCCTACTCCGTGCTGTTTCTTGGGTGAGAAGTGACGCCGGTAGACGCCTGGCGGGGATAACTGATCGATTGATAATTGATCAGTTATCCACCACTGAGAGTTGAAGATTATTAAAGTACAAATATGGCTATTAACAAATGGGGGTTGGTGGTAAAAAGGTAAAATTTTAAGATTATAATTATTTTTTAATGCCAAATAATAATTTAGAAAATTAAATTAAAAAATGATGTCCAAAAAATACAAAATTCAGGTGGTCCACTCTTATCACTTAGGGCTATAAAAAATAATTTATCTACGATTGATACGAAATATAAACATTATATCTCTGTTTAGATGCGTAGAAAGTGATTATTTACGTACTTGTATTCATTGCGCATGCACGTCTCATGGTTCTGAAGAATTCCTCTTCTTTACCGCGCTAGCGTGGTAAAGAAGAGGAATTCTTCAGCTTTACGCACGATTAGCGAGTTTGTTTACATTTAACAAAAGTAATTTGCTATTCTTTTATTAAAGTAACTGTTTATATCGAGTTTATAGTGGAGAACAATGAATGAATCAAGTGGCTTTGACGAAAATGTAGAGAATAATACTCCTCCAGAAATAATTAATTCGGCAAAAAATACAACTCCAGGTTAATGCCATCTTTATCAAGAGAAGAGATACGAACTTACATACAGCAAGTTTATTTTTTTCTGTATTTATTATTTAAATCTAACAATCGTAGATAAAGTACGGTACGCAACTCGTGGGAAAACGGCATTTTGCATTGCTCGTGTGGTTTTACTACCCTCGCTGTCGCTCGGGTGCAAACTCCACACTCGCATGCAAAATGCTACTTTCCACACTCGACGCGTAATGTACTATTACGACCTATTCTCAGACCTACCGAATGTACACAAAAATTTCTGTTCTAGCCTGACCCGGCAAACGTTGTTTTGCCGTATTAATTATTTCTATTGAATATTTTGGAAGTTAATTAAATATAACTAACTCATTGTAAGTGTGAGGGGATGTGGTCTATGACTGAAAGAGGAATGGAGCGCTAAGGACGATGAGGCCTATCAAAATAGTGAGAAAGCTTATTGTGTGAGAATGATATGAGACCGGCTTCGTTCACATCCCTACTCCGAACTGTTTGCTGCGTGAAAAGTGAACCCGGAAGACGCCTGGCGGGGATAACTGATCGATTGATAATAATAATTACAATTGCCGAGAAATTAATTAAATAATCTAGCAAAATGCAATAATTTTAACATTTTTACATTTTTGTCTAATTGTTATCTATTGTTACCTAATTGTTATCTCATTGTTATTATTAGTTTTGTTATTTAATTGTTAATTTAAATTTTGAATATTAATTTGAGTATTTATTTATTCTCTTTCATAGTAATTTATTGAATTTTAATCCTTTGCTGTTTCTTAGATGTATTAAGTAGCTTTTTTTCTAGTCATTTATTAGTACTTTTATGGACATTTTTTGTTAATTCATTTATGTATTTTATATAAATGTTTATTCAAGAGTGCCTCTCCTTTGGCCCTGCATTCGGAGGACTCTTTTTAAAATAAAAATAAAAATAAAAAAATAAAAAAATTGATCAGTTATCGACTACTGAGAGTTAAAGATTATTACAGTTATAATATCACTATTAAAAAATGGAGGTTGGTTGGAGGTAGAAGGGTGAAAATTAAGGGATATATTTATATGTAAACTCCCCGTCAAAATTAAGGCACCACTTTTATATGCTTACACAAAAGTCGTTCAATTAGGATCTTTTTTCTATTGTTTTCATCTCGGGCAGACCTATTTCGGCTCTGTCGATCATATCCACACTCCTGGAACCGCCAAAAAGCTCTGAGATTGTAGTGAGATGCACTCTTAGTCGACCACCAATCTTTTGAGAAAAGCCTTTCTTAACCCATCTCTACGGGTTTAATGGCTTTCTCCATAGTTAAATTAGGAGGTCTATTCTTGTTGACACAACCAAACATCTGTATTATGAATAACTACGTGAGATCAGCTCTCATTTAATCAACTGCAAATAACAATGAATCATTTATGATGATGAATAAATATAATTAATTTCGGTATATAATTAATGATGATGATTAAATATGATTAACGATGATAATTACATATGAGATGATGATTAATGATGATTATTAATGAATCATTAAACATCAGTATAAATTAGAGATGGTCCAAACAGAGAAATATAAAGGTGGTGCGTTAATTTTGACGGGGGTGTATTTTTAATCCACTGAGTGTTGAAGATTATTACAGTACCTACTAATATCGCAATTAAAAATGAAGGTTGGCGGTAAAAATTTAGGTAAAAAAAGGGTAAAAATTTGGGGTTATAAGCATTTTTTTAATGCCAAATCATAAAAAATTAAATTAAAACATTTTGTCAAAAAAAATAAAAACTATTTTTGGTTTTTTTTGGGGGGGGGGGGGGGGGGGGGGGCATATTACTTTGGGGTGGTAAAAGGGTAAACATTTAAGGTTATAAGTATTTTATAATGCCAAATCATAAAAAAAAAAAAAATTAAAACATTTTGTTCAAAAAATAAGATTTTTTTTTTGGGGGGGGGGGGGGGCAACCTCATCACTTACGGGTGGTAAAAAGGTATAAATTTAGGGTTATTAGTATTTTTTTAAACCCATATCATAAAATAATAAAATTTAAAAAAATTAGCCAAATTATTAAGAAAATTAAATTTTGGGGGGGCCTCCCTCATCACTTAAGGGTGGTAAAAAGATAAAAATTTAGGGTTATAAGTAGTTTTTTAATGCCAAATCATAAAAAATTAAAAATTTAAAAATTTTGGCCAAAAAAATTAAGAAAATTAATTTTTGGGGGGGCCTTCCTCATCACTGAGGGGTGTTAAAGTTATAAAAATTTAGGGTTATTAGTATTTTTTAATGCCATATCATAAAATAATAAAATTAAAAAACTTTGACCAAAACATTCAAAAACTAAAATTTTGGTGGCCCCCCCCCCTCATCACTGAGTGGTGGTAGAAAGGTAAAAATTTAGGGTTATTAGTATTTTTTAATGCCATATCATAAAATAATAAAATTAAAAAACTTTGACCAAAACATTCAAAAACTAAAATTTTGGTGGCCCCCCCCCTCATCACTGAGTGGTGGTAGAAAGGTAAAAATTTAGGGTTATAAGTATTTTTTAATGCCAAATCTATAAAAAATGAAATAAAAAAATTTTGTATAAAATATCAAAAAATAAAATTTTGGGGGGGCCCCCGTTATTACTTAGGGGCATAAAAAATAGATAACATCCTATTCTCAGACCTACCGATCAATATAAAAAAAAAATCATCAAAATCGGTCTAGCCGTTTCGGAGGAGTTCGGGATCAAACACCGTGGCCGAGAATTTTATATATATAGATATATATATATATATACATTTTCATATTTCATATTTTCATATTTCTCTAGTAAGAGTGGATGTTGCCAAATGGCGAGTTTCTAGCTTCTCTTGTCTAGTTCTACTGCCGTAAAAATTTTGGTTCCTAACGTAAATTTTGGTGGGATTATCTAACGTTTCGCGCAGAGGAAAGTTTATATCTGGCTTAGCTTAACTGGAAGAGCGTTATACTGGAAATATGAAGGTCCGTGGTTCAAATCCCGGAGCCAGTGCAAAATTTTTCTCTGTTTCTGTCTCCCGTAGTTTAAATTGTTTGAATTATATATATATATATATATATATATATATATATATATATATATATATATATATATATATATATATATATATATATATATATATATATACACATATATATATGTATATATATATATATATACATATATACATATAGATATATTCAATATATAAAAGTTACCAAAATCATCATTATATCTAGAAACGTAAACAAGATTTTACTTTATAAATTTTGGGGCCAAATTAAATCTAATAATATCTAATTTAATCACTTTAATTATAAACAATATAATATATATTTATTTATTTACAACAGAAATTTACATTATATACTTCTGTATAAGTGTTAGAATGGATGCAAATATAATGCAATTTTACATTAAAATTATTAGTGCAGTTATTAATAGCTTTTTTCCATCTTCTTGTTTATTTTCTCTTTCTATTTCTTTCTTTTATTATTCTTTATCTTAATCTCTTAGAATAATTAGTTAATTTATTAACAGAATAACATACAATTAAATGATGAACAGCAAAGAAATTAAAAATTAAAATGATGAAATTTATAAATAAAGCATTTTTTTTAAAAAAATACAACAACAACAAAAATAAACTTTACAAACAATTTTACAAAAATAGGGCTAATTGATAGGTATAAAGTTTAGAATGTTTTCATATTAATCAATCAATTAGCATATTTTTTAAGTATTCGAATAAAAAATAAACTATAAATATAGCATAAATAGAGATTAATAATTAATTTAAATATAATAACTTTTTTAATTTATATTTTTAATTATAATTGATGAAAATAAGACATTAGATTTGTTCCAACCACACCTCAAACTAGTTTCAATCTGTACGACGCATGTGCATTAGCAAAAAACATTCAAATGTGGTCCGATGCGCATGCGTCGGACAGTTCCAAACCAGTTTTAAGTGTGGTTGGAACAAACCTATTATATAATTTTATGTATTTTTATTAAGGCTGTGAGCTTATTTTATAATTTATTCAACATCGTTCTAATATGAGTAATATAATGCAAATGAGCTAGATATAATTAATTTATAAAGTAAATTTTAATATTTAATGCAAATAGTTACTTAAACGTATATATAATCTTACTGGAATGTCAAAATTGCATAAAAAAAATCGATATAGCCTATTCAACTATCTAACATCATTACTATTTTAAGCCTAGACCACATTTTCGTACTGGTATATATTGTATGTGCTTTTCACGGAGATTATAGACATGTGGATATCGAAACAATAATAAAAAAAAATGTAAAAGTGTACAACACAGAAGGATTTTTTAAACTTTGTTTTCTATTTTCAGCAATATCAGATTTATTTTTTTCAATCTCTAGAAAATTAGATTTTTTCCGGGATAACGACTCATTTGGTTAGATTGGTATTTAAATTGACTTTATTTTAGAATTTTTTAATAAAAATTGTCAGAACTGTTTTCGAGATTTTTTTTTTTAGCCCCTAAATTTAAAGTTGAAATTTATTTCTCGGTTTTACCTCCGAGAATGATTTTTCAAAAAAATGTATGGCAATTTAATTGAATTAACCTCGGAAGTTTGGCACAACGTGTGTGCGCAGACTACAAACGATTGATCGACTTTTTTTTAAAAAAAAACTACATCTTTGAACTTAGGGAACGTCTATACTTTTAAATCCATCAAAACTCAAAATAAAATTGTTTGAGTGTACACGAGAGTGTTGTTGTATACGTGAAAGTAAGAAGTCGTTCACATGTAGTAGAGAAAGAAATTGGCAAACAAGGTTTAAATTAATTATAAATTAACGAATTATAAAAATAAAAAAAAATCATCTTTTTTTTGGCGATTGGATCAGTCAGATGGCATCGTATGAAGTGACTCACCTTGCATATTATTTTTGTTTAGAGTTCTAATGGAAACAGCCCTGTTAGTTTGTAATACTCAATCGCAAATTTAGAATTTTAAAATAATTTTATTTTGATAAACGACTTGATTAAAGATGACAAATTATTTTTAGAAAGTTATAATTTGTTAAATTTATTTGACGATAGTAATTGTTATAGAAATGTTCTATGGTCTTAAAGTGTTTTAGAAGACCCTCTTATTGAAACCATTTTCGACTTTATGTCAAATTGTAATAATTCGTTGTTTCTTCTACTTTTCATTTGGAAGGAGGAAGAAAATGAAGAGAATCGATAGTGAAAACGGTTCTGGGAGAGTGCCGGATTGTGGGAGAGTGTCGGATTGTATCTCTTGTAGAATTGCTTTAGGCAAAGTTGCGAGTGGCAGATTTGTAGAGTCCTGTTTCTCGGTACCGACAGATTCCTGTATGATACTCTACGGAACTGCAACCTCTTTCACAACCTTCGTTATTATTCCGGGTCCGGTATCTGTATAATTTAATTCCTGGGCTATCCTCTCGAAATGAATCCCCCCCCCCCTGGCCTTTCTATCCTTTAATATATATCAAGGCAAGGAGAAGAGAAGATATTCCTTTCTGAGAAATTCCAATTCCATTTTCCAAAATAGAAATAGAAGAGAAAAGAGTTGGAAAAGAGAAAAATTCAAATATTCAATTACAATATAAAAATAAAATACTTTCGGATTCTTTCACTTAATAAACATGATTATAAGTGTACAATTCTTTTTTAAATTATAAACAAGAGTTCCTTTTTTCCTCTTTTAATTAAAAAAAAAAAGTGTGATCACTTAAACCGTAATAAAAGGACTGTGTTGAGTAAATTCATTCTTAGTTTATATATCCGGAGGAAATCCGGGGGAGGGGGGATATGGGCACTTAACACACTGATATGATCATCAGAGTGAAATATGTGTTAGTTGCCTCGGATGCTGGAACTGTCATCAGAGTTATTGCTAAAGACTTTGGTTTCTGGCGATAGTTGGCGAGTGCGCTAACCACCAGTGCTCAATACTGACTTCAGCGTTATATTGCTAGACGCGACTCCAGCGATAGACGCTCAAGCGATAGTCGCTGGGCGACTATCGCTGAGGACTCCTCTTGTGAGTTTGCATGTTACCGTTTTCCAAGCTGAGCGACTCTTAACATGCACAATGCACACTTAGCTCCAAGACAGCAAACTGGGCGACTATCGCTAGAGTCGCGTCTAGGAAAACATATATCTTTACTCAAAAATCATGATATATTTAGGATTAGTGGCTTAACCCTTAACTAGTCGCAACCACATAAATGCACATAAGGTCGCGTCGGGTCATTTGGACCCAACATTATTATATGCTCAATCATACGCCATAAACATGTTATAAAGGTTATAATAATAATAAAAACACGTAAATATAATCAGTTTCTATTTCAGAAGATTCACTATCTTCTATAGGCTCTTCCTCTTCTTGTCGGCGGAATTCCGCCAGTATATCTTCGTCTGTATAAAATAATTTAGACATTGCAAAGTCAAAACTCGAACAAATTACAATACAATAACTCTTCCGGGAGACAAAAGGAATAAAAAAAACTATAGAATAAGTTGTTAGTCTTATCAGGACACTGTAAAATAAATTTAACTTCTAATAAAAATGTAAGAAAACACTGAACAATAAAATTCACGTTGGGTCACTGTACATAAAATAGTCAAGACACTGAAAGTCGCGTCGAGTCAGAATGGTGATTTCACAAAATATGTTTATGCAACGACTGTTAATTACACACTGATAGATAAGTCGAAAGAAAGTAGGAAACTAGATAAGATGGCAGCACCTGTTCAAGGCCAAGTGGGATGTTATCTTAACATTAGATAGAGGTCGGGTCATTATGACCCGACGCGACTAGTTAAGGGTTAAGAGTATATTATAATGGTCCAAAACTTTCATGGTGGAGAACATCTTTTTTTTCTTTAAAAATGATTCTCCTGTTAGGATTAGGAAACATTTCCTAATTTGAGATTTTTGCAAATTATATTTTATCTATGCTGGGCAGCTAGACAATAATTTCATGTCTTTTTAATTGAAATATGGCCTAAATGAGAAAAAACTATGGCTCAAATATCTGCCCTTTGTAATATATAGAAGCTAGTTTTACCAAACATTTTCTTTCTCTAGGATGTTTTAATATTTTCAAAAAAAATAATAATAATAATGCGTAGATGAAACGTTTAGATTTGATTGTGTTATTTGTTGGAGCTGAAAGTTATGGCAATTCTGCTAAATTGTTTATACTATTGTTTAAAGTTAAAGTAAATTTCAAGAGAAAATCAACATGATCATTTGATTAGCGTTGAGGTAGTCTTTGAGTTTGTTGTAGGGGAGTTTAAAACCGTGTTATTAGATTGTTTTCGGTTGGTTTCTGTTGAGGGTTTGGTACCGCACTGAGTTCACTCCGACGATACGATTTTATTTGAAACTTTAAACGTTTTTCAAGAGATGCCTCGGAGGCATTCGCAGGAAGCTTCTTTGTTTCAAAGTCAAGTTAGAGGAAACAATGAAATAATTAGACAACCTTTTCCCTGTCTCATGAAAACAATTAAGATATTTCTCTATCTTAACTTACCTTTCAACCTGAAGCTTATTTGGAATTCAGCTGTGTGTCTGCCAAGTTTAGCGTCACCTCATCTCTCTTCGAAAAGGGAGGAATCTTATTTAGGTTTTAATCAGGAAACAGATGCTTCAAAACTACAAAGCCTTTAAGTCAATCCTCGTCTCTCTCCTCGGTCTAAAAGAACTTAAAGAGAACCGCACACATTATTCAATTATATATTGTATAATTTAGTATGTAGACTTAGACTTAAGCTCTTCTTTCCACTAAACAATTAAACTTTTATGAAGAAACCTTTTTAATGTTTCGAGTGTTTATTAATTTAATATTTTGATTTTTAAGTTTATTGTAGTATTCATACTATACGGAAAGATTAAATTTTACTTTAAATCAAATTATAAATATCAATAATTAATCTATTTTTCTCAGTCTATCTTTTCTCAGTCTATATTAATCTATTATCTATTCATTTATATAAAGCTAGATAAATAAGCATTTTGATCTTATTATTTTTTTATTTATTTTTATATTTCGATATTATCCTTATTTTATGTTTTTAGGGTTCCTAGGTAAAACTAAGGACCCTTATATTTTTCTGTGTGTGTCTGTCTGTCCGTGCGTCCGTCTGTCGCTTGCTCTCACAGCTACACCTTTTGTCCGATCACTTTGAAATTTAGCGTAAATGTGTACAGTACCTACCCAAACATTTTAAAAACAACTAAACTAAGTTTTGGTTAACTTTGTAGTAACTAAAAAAAAATTGGTCCGAGACAACTCAGACAAACTTTCTCATATAAAAGTTCATAATTACTTAGCCTAGTTTATTCTATTTATTAGTTTTCTTACGTACATTTAATTATTACTGAACATTTCATCAAAATGCACCATAAAAATAACTTCTCCCGAGCGGGGAATCGAACCCGGGCTCTCTAAGTCCGCGTTTTAAGCTATTTTCTCAGGAACTAGATTTTTCCCGGGAAAACGGATTATATCGTTAGATTCGTATTTAAATGGACTATATTTTAGAATTTTTTAATCAAAATCGTCGGAACCGTTTTTGAGAAATAATTTTTTTTTCACGTTTTTTCAGAGTTTTTGGGGGGTAGCGCCCCTAAAATTGGAGCTAAAATTCATTTCTCGATTTCGCCTCGGGGTATGATTTTTCTAAACATGTATGCCAAATTTCGTCAAAATCGGCCTAGTAGTTTAGGCTCCAGGCGTCTGCACAGACGACAGACAGACGACAGACAGACATTTTTTAAAAACCACTTTTTTGGACTCAGGGGACCTCAAAACGTGTAAATCCATCAAAATCTCAAAATCGAATTTTCGCGCCATCACAATACTTTCTCTTTATATGAGAAAGTAAAAATATATCTTTCAAAAAAATATAAGGGTAAAAAAACTTAAGGATTAATATATATATATATATATATATATATATATATATATATATATATATATATATATATATATATATATATATATATATATTGGTGGGTATCATATGAAAGGGTGTGTCGAGCTGATTGCAAAATTATTTTGGTTATATGCTTTGACAGGGCGAGCATAGGCGAGTTTGAAGTTCTTGTGAAGAGTATGCCCCCCCCCCCCCCTCTATCTCGCTTATGTAACGTGAAAAAAATCTGAAAAAATTCCTAAACATTCTTCGACCAAAAGTAAACTTTTTGGAAATTTCGAAATATTTTGTATATTTTTTTAATGACAAAATACTTTTTATCTCCAGTAGGGAGAAAAAGTTATGATTTTGGATTAGTTTAGAGGGACTAAAGTAAGTCTTTTATTCCCTGAACTCAAATGTAGGGCAAAAAAGTAGGAGTTCGTACTTAATTATAATATAAATTGTAGAGAATGAATGGCTAATGTAATGAAGTTGTTGAAATCAGGTTGGCGGCACTGCGCTTTTTTGACAATGTTTATCTTTGTTTATAACCTGCATCTAAATAACCTTCTGTTTGAGTTTAATTCCAATTCTTATTTGTTTTTAATATTGAATCTCGTATATATGCTATTAAAAGTGCTAATAATTATTGATATTTATTAAAATAATAAATTAAAACTGTGCAATGGATGAAAATGTGTATTACCTCTCCACTGGAGAGATAATTTGATGGATTTTTTTAATGGTTATATTCTATTTTTGACATGAATATGTTTTTGGCAAGATACATTTCTGTCACGAATAAAACAACATGAGAAAAACCGACATGACATAATGTAACGCTTCTTAATATATTAAAAGGAAGTAGAGACATAACAGAAGGTAGCTTGGCTTTAGTACTATATTTCGCCACCAGGAGTGCACACAACAACTTATACATGATTCAATGTTTTCAATGAATAGGAATGTTGCAGGTTATAAAGAAGGTTATGAATATGCAGGTTATAAACAAGTGAGTTTTCCTGTATTTTTTACAAGCTTTTATTTTAAATTGCAATGTTTGTATGTATGTATGTTCGGGTCAAATCTTGCAACTGAATTTTAAAGCAGTTATCCTCAACCGATTGAATTGGGAACTTCGCATACACGTTTAGTTTAGATGACAATGCATGCGGTTAGCTTAGTAACGTCATTCTAAAACTAAAATGGCAGACAGCCCAAGATGACACTTCTTTAGATTGTTACCCCCTTATAATAAACAGAGGGGAGTAACAATCTAAAGAAGGTGTACAGAATGTTCTTCTTTAGACTGTTACTCCCCTTATAAAAACAGAAGTGTGATATTCCTTTGTCCCAAAGTACATTGGACTTACACCCCTTTATGTTAATAGTTATTTAGTCAGTCATTTATATTCCAATAAAATATAGGGGAGTAACAATCTAAAGAAGTACCCCCAAGATTGAGGACTAGTTATTTTTTAAGCACGCCCATGATATGGGTATGAAATGAAAGGGTTTGCTGAGAAGAATACGAAAAATGAAATGCCTTCACTCTAAATCCAATAAGGCGGATGGCCCAAGATAGAAGCTTGTTTCTAAAATGTCTTTTACTATTAATTTATATTAGGATAATTTACTTTTATTACTGTTATTTAAGTAATTATATTCCATAAATAATCTCTTAAATAAAAGAAACATTGCTTTTGAGTTTTGTCCCTAATTTATATTAATTATTTTTTTGAGTGGTTTGGTCTTTTATAGTAAATAATTTTACAATTTACCATGCTTTTTAATTTAATTGTTTTAAAAATATTTTGACTGATTTTAATTGTTTTATTTGTTATAAATTTATATTATGTATAGTATATAAGACAAAAAAATAATAAACTGAACAAGGTGATAAATTTCCTGTTGTAAACACAATGATAATATTTATTTATACACCTAGGGAGTAATGTAAGCCATTATTCCCTGAGTGAGTAAGTTGGTTCTTGAGGTGAAGCCGAAGGAACCATGGTCCCTAAATCCCGAGGCGAAGCCGAGGGAATTTGACTTTTTAATAGCAGATATAAGAGATTCAATATTAAAAACAAATAAGAATTGGAATCAAACTGAAATAGAAGGTTATATAGATGCAGGTTATAAACAATGAAAAACAAGGTTGAAAAAGCAGTGTCGCCAACCTGAGTTTAACAACTTCATTACATAGGCCATTCATTCTCTACTATTTATAAAATAATTAAGTTGGCAATCCATCTTTTTCTCCCTACTTTACTGTTTTGCCCTACTTTTACTTTTTCTCCCTACTTTTGAGTCCAGGGAAGAAAAGACTTACTTTAGTCCCTCTAAACTAATCCAAAATCATAATTTTTTTTCCCCTACTGGAGATAAATAATATTTAAATTTTCAATCAAAGGTATGAAGATGCCAATGAAAGGTCGAAATATAGCCGTGTTTGTAATGTAACTGTTCAATTATTTACCCTAAAACACCAAACCACTCAAAAAAACAAAATAATAAGAATCATTGCTTCTTTAAGCAAAGACTGTTAATAATGGGCATAACGTACATGGTAAATGTTAAATAGCATAAATTCCCAGTTAATAACACGCGGTTCTATTTAGAGGAATTATAGGAATAAGAGAGTAACATATTAATAGTTTTCACTGTATTATAATGCATGGAAATATACCATTTTTTGTAACATGTTAGTTATGTTGGTATCCTTGAAATGAGTTATATTGAAAAATTAAAGGTTTTTGAATCTGGTGGACTATTTCTAAAACGGAGTAAGGTTATGAAAAACAGTGGGGGGGGGGGGGGGGTAACCCTTGGGAAATCATTACCTCCCTCAGCTAATTCAACAAAAACTGGAGGAAAGTTAAATACAACCCCCTCACTCAATCCTATAGTTTTTAGATTATTTCTAGAACAAACAACTAGTCAGAAATAAAATCTAATTTCTACTTCTTTCTGTTTCCTTTCTATTTTATTATGCAGCCACAACTATAAAAATTAATTACCTCAAGTTGGTAATAATTTCTGACGTAAATACAGCACAGTTACAACGTAGATTAGGAGACCTCATTCTGTGACGGTACTCTAATAATTGAGATTGAAAGCAGTTTAATCTCTAAAGGCTCCACACAATGTCACTGTAAACAAACGGTAAAGGGAACGGTTGCACCTC
This sequence comes from Gerris lacustris, assembly GCA_951217055.1. Classification (NCBI taxonomy): domain Eukaryota; kingdom Metazoa; phylum Arthropoda; class Insecta; order Hemiptera; family Gerridae; genus Gerris; species Gerris lacustris. The sequence continues at coordinate 57,709,751 of OX578284.1, forward strand.
TGTCTACGTTGTGTTTTGGCATTAAGTCGCTTTGTGCCAGTTCATTTATTTTACTACGTTTTTATTAGCTTACTTTCTTGTTTGTTTGTTTGTTTGTTTGTTTGTCCATCACAAATCGTGCAATCGATTTTTAACTAACTTCCCGAGTAGCTAAACATTTGAAACTTTTAGAATAGATCAGAACACGATGACAATGCATTATTTTAATACTTTTAGCCATCTTTCAGCAGAATTTAATTCGTTTTCAGCAAATTTTGCTGTGTGGAAAGTTAGTTTGGAAAAAATCCACAAGTTATTTTATTTGTTTTGACATATCCCATAGTATTTACAATTTTCATTTTGACGGGTTTCAAATTTGTGATTATTTATTAAGAGGTATACATTGAATGACAGCGAAAAGTAAACAAAGTAATAAATTAATTGACGTGTGACACCCAGGTTTGTTTACACTTTTGTCCTAGGTATAGGTTTAATTTTTCTGTACTTCTTTACTTATACACATTTTCCTTCTCTTACTGTCCCTACACGGGGGCATATCAATGGTACGGTTTAGATTCAGTGTTGGCGAGATCCGTTGTACAAAGATTTGTCCTTTTATAGGTTTAATATCAGCTCTCTAGATGTTTGTCATTATTATATGAAGTAAATAAATTCGGAACTATGTATATTTTTTCACTCATTATAATAGCAATAACAATTATATTATCAACATTACATAATGATTCAACAGAAAATTTAAAAACGGAGTATATAAAAAGTTTTTTTATCTTGTAATTATTACAATTTAAAAATAAATTTTGTAATTTCCTTCAAAAGACAATAATGGGTGTTAACGAGTTTTAGGCCGAGCGGCCACTGGGAGCGGAGCAGAGTTAAGCGTAGTAGAGGGGAGTTGTGTTCAAGGGGTATAGCAAACGAAAGTGAAGCGGAGTCAAGCTGACTCCTCTCAAGCTAGTTCATTTCAAGCTGACTCTACTCAAGCTAGTTCATTTCAAGCTGACTCCGCTCAAGCTAGTTCATTTTAAGCTGACTCCGCTCAAGCTAGTTTATTTCAAGCTGACTACGCTCAAGCTAGTTTATTTCAAGCTCACTCCACTCAAGCTAGTTCATTTCAAGCTGACTAAGCTAATTCACCCAAGAAGTCGGACTTACGAAGATACACTATTTGTGTTTAAGTTCAGAATCCGATGATTCTGGAACCGACTTTTCTCTTGTGGCTTGGGTCGCTTCACAATCTTATAGGAGAGCCTAAGAAAGTGTCTATCGGTGAAGAAGGGGTGATTTCGGGCAATTCCACACCTTTTATACCTAATTTATTTTCCTCCTTCAGAATAATATTATTGGTGGAGGGGGAAGTGGGGTCAGCTTTCAAAAGCGGAGTCGAGATGCGTCGCTAGGCTCAGCTCAACTCCGCTCAAACTCTCAAACCGGTGGCCACCCTTCCATTTAAAACAATGGGGCCCGATTTCACAAGCGGAGTCCGCTCCACTCAGCTTTTAGTGGCCGCTCGGCCTTATTATAATAATTATTTTTAAATCAATACTATACTTCATCTTACCTCCGAGTCTTTGGCTGTAATTTCTCTTATTATTAGTGCGTCCTTTTTTATATTTCTGTCTTTGTATTCTTTTCAACGACATTTCCACAAAACAAGACAAACCCGGCATGCATAGATTAGATTAATAACTTTCTCCTTCGTCTATTCCATTATAAACACAATGCTTCCGTTACCTTCGGTAAGCTCGGAAGCAAAAAGTGAATACATACTTTATGGAAGCGACTTACGGGCAGTCTAATCTCAACTAAAGCCACGTGATGCCGTTGGGTCGTCCCCTCTAGTTTTACTTAGTGGCTTTCTGTTATGGACCGACACTCGAGCCATTCCCATCGGAATGCACCGAGGCACGGTCTTGCCGTCGGCCCTTGCCAACAATCACGTCTACATCAGTCCGGCTTCGCCGCCAGCAAAGCCGTTGGCATATTGTGGACGAGTCTTAAGATGGTCACGGGACTATTTTCTCGTTAGGCATCTCCATTTCCAAGCGTATTTGGAGAGGATAGGCTCTTGACATGTGGATTTCGATGTAAAATGAGCTTCACGTGAAAGGACTTCAAAATCAACGGATGCATATTATGGACTTAAAGGATATTTAGGTGGTTAATGTGCTCTACTGTACGGTCGGGCAGGTAGAAGATATCATTACATATTTTCTTATGGTCAAGGATTGCTGGGATTGTTGGATCTTTTATTAATTTGACGGTTTTCCTCTTTCCCAAAGACAAAAAAAAAGGAACAAATTATTGTTTTCCCTCCTGATACAATCAAATATAGTGCGTCCACATTTTATTTTAATAAAAATGGTGATAAATAAATGCTTGGAGAGTGCAACCGAAATTTATTATATACTTTGATAAAATTGGTTTGTGTGTCATGACCCAGTTCAGTGTCATGATTATATATATATATATATATATATATATATATATATTTATATATATTTATGGTTATATAAAATGTAATTATTTCTGAAAATATATAATGTCAAATATTTGCGCAAATTTAATGGTAAAAGTCAAGTTGTGGATTATTAGTGCAAGTTAGTAAGTTAATCTATTAAAAGATACTAAACATCGATACGTTAAAAATTTCTTTATGTCATATGTTTATATTATATTTTAAAATAAATTTTACTTAAAACAAGTTAACTTAAAATAAGTTTCACACAATATTCCTAAAGAAAAATAACATTTTGTTCTCTTAATACCAAAGGGGACCCCCCCCCCCCCCCTGGAAATCCCCAGGAGTTTTAGAACTAAATACGACTGATGGTGTTAAAGAAATCTCTACAAGGGCTTGTTGCTCATAAAATCCTAAACCTCATAACCTCATATAACTATTCCTTACCTCCTAATCCTAATTTAATTATTATTATTATTGTGAATTATCTGAATTAGGTTTATCAGATAATATTATTTAATTTAACCGAGGAGATCTATTGTTTATTTATAGTTTAATGTTGATTGTTAAAGAGTAGGGTAATACGTTTAGTTGTTTATATTTTAAGCTAGTGATCTTTCGGGAGAAAGGTGTTTGCGAGATAAGGTTTGTTTTGGTCCGAGGACCATGTGCGTGAGTTTTAACGGAAGTGTCAGTGTTGGCCTAGCCTGGACGTAGGACAGATCGAGGTGGCAACGTCACGCTCCAAGCGGATTTACGACGTTACTCTCGTAGCCAGCGTCCAGAGGACTAGAGGCACTCACCCTGCTCTCCCTTTACCACCTTGGAGACGCACTAAACCCGTAGCGAAACGGCTCACCTCGATCACAGCTAAGCCTAGTTTTAAGTATAGTTTAAGTGAAACTGCGAGACATTATTTTGGACACTTACGTGCCTTTAGGTTTAATTCTTTTTAGTAAATACACATTATTATTAATATTATGGCCTCGCAATCCTAGCTTTAAGTTAATTTTAGAAGCTGTTCTCGGGGAGGATTATCGGTGTTTAAACGCCACTGCGAACTGTTCTGCTACGACCATAGTGCTGCGGGATTCCGTTTGACAGGAATAGTAAAAATCAAAATACCGAGGAATTTTTAAATTACATAAGTCAGAGATAATTCTAAATAATTGTATAATTACCAGATTTGAGTTGAATATCTGCGTACACCTTATCTTCTTTTTTTTTTTTGGACTTTATTTTAATATTGGAAGTAATTATTAACTTTATCTTTTTTGTGGGTAATAGTCTCCTCTTGATCAGAGTCATATGTTTTTTTATTCAATTAATTAATTTTGAATAATTTCTGGAGTCTTATAATTTAACAGCTGGAAATGTCTTTCTTTTTTTTGTAGGGGGATTACTGTTTTAATTTTACTTGCATTTCTTTATTATTATGTTATAATTATATTTTTATTAGTTTGAGGATTAACTCTTCTTGATTATGTTATTGTTATATTGTTATTACTTTGAGGATTAACTATTCTATAATATATTATTATTATATTGTAATTAGTATGGGTATAAGCTCCAGTCCTTTTTATTATTTTTGTGAACTAAGGGGTTATTAGTTAAGGGTTTTAATTGCCCTATAGTCCTTGTGATTTTCTTAATTTCTTTTTATTATATGTTCTTAGTCGAAATTAGTATTTTATTATTATTGTGCAACCCACCCACCTTAAACCCTACTTACCTTTCCTGACCCACCCCATTCTGACCTAGCTGGTTAAACATCGAGGTAACAATTTGGCGCCCAACGTGGGGCCCTATTTGCTGTGTAGGGACTCTGTTTATTTTGTTTTAGCACTGTGTGCTGTATTTACTAAAGGTTTTTCGTCGTTGTTTTATTTGATAATAAATAGAGATTATTTTATTATCATTGTTATTTAAGTATATATATGTATATATATTTTTTTTAGGTTGATTTTTTTTTTGTGATATATATTACTGTATTTTTTTTTCTGACATGGAAGGAATTAGAAAACATTTGAATAGGTTAGACAGAGATGAGTTAGAGTATGAGCTTCGTATAAGGGCGGTTCCTTTTGATGATTCTATGAGCATGGATTCTTTAAGGAGGGCTCTTAGACATAGTTTAAAACCGGGTGTTGAGGAGATTTCTACTGGTGTAGAGGATGCTGAAGGCGAACTTAAGACCTGTGAAGACAAATATAAATTATTAGAAGCGGCGGTGACGGAGTTTTCTGGGGTACGAGGAAAAGATAAAGGTGATTACCCTAAGATTTTGGTGAAAGGACTTCATTTACGAGGTCGGTTGGAGAGGTTATCTCTTGCCTCATCTGAAGAGGAAATGATCAGTCTTAGGAATGAATTAATATTAAAAATAAGTGGCCTACTAGACACTTTAGAAAATAAAGTTGGGGCAACGACTTACACTACTGAAGGGGAAACGAGTGCAAGTGCTGTAGATACTGATAGGCGTCAACGGCTTCAATCCGAGATTACTCAAACTAGTGGTCCCTCCGGTTTAGCAAGAACTTTTTCAAAGAAAGTCGCAATACGTCCTAGACATCGTCATTTGTCTTCTTCGTCTTCATCTTCGGGTGAACGTGATAAGGGATCAAGAAGCTCGGGTAGTTCTCGTAAGATGGTTAGGGACTATCGCATTAAAAGAGTTCCGGTTTCTTCGTGGCATTTAAAGTTTTCGGGAGACGATGTAAATGTTAGTATCGGATCTTTTCTCGCAGCGGTAAGAGATAAGATGGAGTCTAATTCAATGACGGAAAAAGATTTATTTAGGTCGGCGGCAGAGTTGTTTACTGGTTCAGCACAAGCTGTTTTCAGGGCGTCGAGACACCGACTAGCTACGTGGAAGGAGTTAGAAAGGAAATTGAGAAAAGCTTTCCAAGACCCTGATTATGACCGACGACTTCTTCGCGAAATCATGAATCGTCGCCAAGGACCGGATGAATCAATAATTGTATATTTGGCGAAAATGAACAGTCTGTTTGCCCGGCTATCTAATCCACCTACTGAGAGCACACAGTTAGAGATCATTGAAGATAATCTCCTTGGAGAATATCAAGAACACCTCAGTCTTCAATACTACTCAACATTGGATGAGTTAGAAGATATTGTCTACCGGTTAGAAAGAGGAAGATGTAGAGCGTTGAGATCCAAAGAAACACCGAAGACTTCTCTTATGGAACCTGAGTTAGCATACAAAAGGAAAGTGTCTCGAGTTAAGAAAGATGTTGAGGTTTCAGAAATCCAAGTTCCAAGATCAAACTTTCGAACCGAAGAGAGACAAAAACCGATGCCGAAGGTAATTTGCTGGCGGTGTAACAAAGAAGGACACTATCGATCCGAATGCCCTTCACAAAGAGATACGGCAAGGAATTACGGGGCAGACCGTTCGGGCCGTGTTTATTATTCAAGAAGTACGAACCAACAAAATCACGAGGGAAACGGGCAAGCGGAGCGTCGACCGACCGGCTCGCGCTTCGCCAAGGATGTGAGTCAATCCGAAGACCGGTCAAAATATTAGAAACAATTGGGTCAATATTTTACCCATTCCCTGGAGATTCAAGACCATTTCTCGAAGTCAATATCATGGGGGCTAGAATGACTGGGCTGCTTGATTCTGGCTCAACACGCACACTTGTAGGGAAAGAAGGTCGTGATAAGTTATTAGCTTTAGGACTTGCCTTGAGGAAAGGAGACGATAACAAGATTTTTGTGGCGGATGGAAGTTCTCATAAGATTGAAGGACTGATTGATGTGATGATGGAAGTCGAGGGGAAAAGTCGTCTATTGGAGGTGATGGTGGTGCCTGAGATAAAGTCTCAACTAATTTTGGGGTTAGACTTTTGGCAAAAATTAGGAATAATTCCTGACCTCTCCAAAGGAACGTGGTGTTTTTCTGATAGGAATCTTATAGAGGTTTCCGCTAATCATTCAACCCCTGTTATCAAAGGTGAAGAAAACCTTAGTCCGGAGGAAGCTCGTCGTCTTCAGGAAGTGACGTCCGAGCTATTTAAGTACTCTAGTGAAAAACTAGGATGTACTTCGCTAATTCAACATAGGATTGACACGGGGGATGCTTTGCCCATAAAGCAAAGGTATTACCCAGTTTCCCCGGTGATGCAAAAACACATAGATGAGGAATTGGATCAGATGTTGAAGGATGGGATAATTGAGCCCTCTTCCAGTCCGTGGAGCTCTCCCATTCTTCTGGTACCAAAGAAAGGCGGGGGATACCGTTTCTGCGTGGATTTTCGCAAATTAAATGCGGTGACAAAACGTGACGCATACCCCCTCCCTTACATAAATCAAATTTTGGATCGACTTCGTGACGCTCAATACTTAAGCTCAATTGATTTGAAATCGGCTTATTGGCAAGTGAAAGTAGAAGAAAGCAGCAAAGAGAAGACGGCTTTTGTGGTTCCAGGTCGCGGGCTTTATCAGTTCTGCCGTATGCCTTTTGGCCTCCACAACTCTCCTGCTACGTGGCAGAGACTTGTAGATCAAGTGTTGGGACCCGATTTAGAACCATACGTCTTCGTCTACTTGGATGATATTATCCTGGCAACTGCTACCTTCGATGAGCATGTAAGACTTCTCAAAGAAATTTTTAAGCGGCTAAAGCAAGCGGGACTTTCCGTAAATCAGGACAAATGTGAAATATGTAGAAGTTCTTTGAAATATTTGGGCTATGTAGTGGATTCTAATGGATTGCGGGTCGATCCAGAAAAGGTTACAGCCATCTTAAACTTAGCACCACCCACGAACAAGAAAGAAGTCCGTCGAATAATAGGAATGGCATCCTGGTATAGGAGATTCATCCCTGAGTTTTCTACTAGAGTGGCACCTTTAACGGCACTTACCAAAAAGTCGACAACATTTTGCTGGTCGAAAGAGGCGGAAGATGCATTTAAAGATATCAAGAGATGTTTGGTTGAAGCTCCAGTGCTTAGCCGTCCAAATTTCGAACTACCTTTTGAACTGCACACAGACGCTTCAGCTTACGGTAATGGAGCTGTTCTAAGCCAACGCGATCAAGAAGGCGAAAAGGTGGTTGCATATGCTTCTAAGATGCTCTCAAAGGCCGAGCGTAATTACTCCGTGGTGGAACGGGAGTGTTTAGCGGTTCTCTGGGGCATTGAGAAGTTTAGGCCGTATTTAGAAGGAACTAAATTTACTGTATATACGGACCACTATAGTCTGATCTGGCTACAGAACATGAAAGACCCACAGGGTAGATTAGCTCGTTGGGCTGTCCGACTGCAGCAGTACAACTTTGATCTAATCCATAGAAAAGGAAAAGACAACGTGGTGGCAGATTTTCTTTCGCGATCCCCAGTTGGTGAACCTACCGATGTTGTTGAAGTTTACGACATTGAAGTACCAATCCAGGTCACAGATACATGGTATCAGAGATTGCGAAGTGACATAGAAATTGAACCGGACAAATTTCCATTTTATAAGATTCACGAGGGAAAAATCTATCGTTTAGTATCTGAAAAAAGCTATGGTGAAGTGGAGGATTCTTGGAAGCTAGTGATACCAAAAGATTTGCGTTTGGAGGTTCTCCAGGAATGTCATGATGACCCAAAGGCGGGACATCTTGGAGTCTTTAAGACACAGCACCGTGTTAGGAGTACTTATTACTGGCCCAAGATGAATATGGATATAGCACGTTATGTAGCTCGGTGCCAAGTATGTCAGAAAATAAAGTCAGACCAGAATCCACCAGCTGGAATGATGGGAAGAAATAGGAATGTAGACCGTCCGTGGGAGATGATAGCTGCTGACGTGATGGGGCCCTTTCCTAGAACCAGCAAGGGATTTAAGTATCTGTTAGTGATCGTGGATACGTTCTCTAAGTTTACCTTGTTGTTTCCCATGAGAGCTGTGACTGGACAAAACGTTGCTAAACATTTAGAAGATACGTTTTTATTGCTTGGGGTTCCTCGAACTCTCATTTGTGATAATGGTCCTGAGTTCATTAGTCAGGCGGTTAAGGGTTTACTTACATCCTACGGTTGTCGGACATTTTACAATGCCAAACGTCATCCTCAGGCTAACCCAACCGAAAGGTATAATCGCACGATACTGACCATGATAAGATCATACATAAAGGAATCGCACAAGAAATGGGACGCGCATTTACCTGAAATCGGATTTGCTTTAAGGTCGGCAGTAAATGAGGTTACTGGCTATACGCCAAGCTACTTAATGTTTGGAAGGGAGCTACAAATTCGACGAAACCAGAATGACTTAACTGGAAACCAAGTCCACTATGATCCACCAAAACGTGTTGCAGAGTTGGAAGCCGCGTACAAGGAAGTTAAGAAGAGACTAGACAAAGCCTATGAAAGTAGTGCAAAGCGCTATAATCTACGTAGGTTAAATATAGAATTTGACGAAGGAGATTTGGTTTTGAAGAAAGATTTCACCCAATCACGACAAGTGGATGATATCAGTGCCAAGCTCACGCCTAGATACCATGGACCTTTTATTATATATAAGAAGATATCACCGGTGACTTACCATTTGAAGAACAACGATGGCGACAGCATAGGCGTTTGGCACATCCAAGATTTAAAGAGCTACCAACCATGATCTGGATACTTAAGCCAAAGAAAATTTTTATCAAAATTTTCTTTAGGAGGAAAGAGTGGAAATTGTTGCTCATAAAATCCTAAACCTCATAACCTCATATAACTATTCCTTACCTCCTAATCCTAATTTAATTATTATTATTATTGTGAATTATCTGAATTAGGTTTATCAGATAATATTATTTAATTTAACCGAGGAGATCTATTGTTTATTTATAGTTTAATGTTGATTGTTAAAGAGTAGGGTAATACGTTTAGTTGTTTATATTTTAAGCTAGTGATCTTTCGGGAGAAAGGTGTTTGCGAGATAAGGTTTGTTTTGGTCCGAGGACCATGTGCGTGAGTTTTAACGGAACTGTCAGTGTTGGCCTAGCCTGGACGTAGGACAGATCGAGGTGGCAACGTCACGCTCCAAGCGGATTTACGACGTTACTCTCGTAGCCAGCGTCCAGAGGACTAGAGGCACTCACCCTGCTCTCCCTTTACCACCTTGGAGACGCACTAAACCCGTAGCGAAACGGCTCACCTCGATCACAGCTAAGCCTAGTTTTAAGTATAGTTTAAGTGAAACTGCGAGACATTATTTTGGACACTTACGTGCCTTTAGGTTTAATTCTTTTTAGTAAATACACATTATTATTAATATTATGGCCTCGCAATCCTAGCTTTAAGTTAATTTTAGAAGCTGTTCTCGGGGAGGATTATCGGTGTTTAAACGCCACTGCGAACTGTTCTGCTACGACCATAGTGCTGCGGGATTCCGTTTGACAGGAATAGTAAAAATCAAAATACCGAGGAATTTTTAAATTACATAAGTCAGAGATAATTCTAAATAATTGTATAATTACCAGATTTGAGTTGAATATCTGCTTACACCTTATCTTCTTTTTTTTTTTTGGACTTTATTTTAATATTGGAAGTAATTATTAACTTTATCTTTTTTGTGGGTAATAGTCTCCTCTTGATCAGAGTCATATGTTTTTTTATTCAATTAATTAATTTTGAATAATTTCTGGAGTCTTATAATTTAACAGCTGGAAATGTCTTTCTTTTTTTTGTAGGGGGATTACTGTTTTAATTTTACTTGCATTTCTTTATTATTATGTTATAATTATATTTTTATTAGTTTGAGGATTAACTCTTCTTGATTATGTTATTGTTATATTGTTATTACTTTGAGGATTAACTATTCTATAATATATTATTATTATATTGTAATTAGTATGGGTATAAGCTCCAGTCCTTTTTATTATTTTTGTGAACTAAGGGGTTATTAGTTAAGGGTTTTAATTGCCCTATAGTCCTTGTGATTTTCTTAATTTCTTTTTATTATATGTTCTTAGTCGAAATTAGTATTTTATTATTATTGTGCAACCCACCCACCTTAAACCCTACTTACCTTTCCTGACCCACCCCATTCTGACCTAGCTGGTTAAACATCGAGGTAACAGGCTCTTGAACCTACAATCCTTGAAATATGAGTAAAATTATATTATAGTATTACCCTTTCCTGGTACAAATTAATTTGTGGAGTATACATTATACATACTATTATACATTACATACACACACACACACATGTGTATATATTTATATATATATATATATATATATATATATATATATATATATATATATATATATATATATATATATATATGTATATATATATATATATATGTGTGTGTGTGTGTCTTTGTAGGTATGTGTATGTACTCTATATAAATATAAATATGTGTGTTTACACTTTCATACATTCAAACTTTAATGACTGTGTGTTGTTTTGGTGTTAGTGCAGTGCCTTCTGAAATTAAAAACGGTTCGTATTGTTTTAATATAATATTATATATATATATATATATATATATATATATATATATATATATATATATATATATATATATATATATATATATATATATATATATATATATATATATATATATATATATATATATATATATATATATATATATATATATATATATATATATATATAAATTATTAAAAGGGTGGAGTAATTAAAGCTTTTCTTTCCTTGGGAATGTTGTAATTAAAAAAGTTTAATTTTTTCCCTTCTTATTTTTATTTTATATTCTTAGCTTTTTTTAGCAATGACGAATCACAATTTTATATCTAAAGGGAGGATTTTTTTTTAATATTTTATATTTTAAGAAAACTAAAGATATTATTAGAAAAAAAATAAAAATTGTAAATAGTTCTGTCTAATTTATAATAATAATTAGGGATTATTTCTGTTTATTAAGTAATGTTGTATTATAAAATATCTGAAAACATTTAAAATTAAATAAAAGTGATGGTGACCTGGCTGGTAATTGAAAGAGATTGAAACAACACTTTCAATGCCTATAAGGGTCACATTATTTTTATGGATTTTTGTCAATGCTTACATTCTATGATTTTTGTTACATCTATCGTATTATTCTTTATTATACACTCACGTGACCTTTCGTTAAATGATAGCGCGAAAGGAAGATTTGAGCCTCACAAACAGGTTGACGTTTTTTGGGTCCGCAGGTAAAACGAAGACCCTTATATTATACATTCGTGCGCTTGTCTGTCCGTCTGTCTGTCTGTCAGTCCGTATGTCTGTCTGTAATGAACTAATCTCCTAAAGTACCCAACACAAAAATTTGAAACTTTGCAATCACCTTTGTAAGTGTAATAACCGATACACAGGAAAATTGTTGGGAAGCTAATAAAAATCATCCCTTAAAAAATGGGGGTTAAAATTTGGGTTTTGATTTATTTTTATTACGCGAAAGTGGAGGACGCTCATGTGCTAATATAAATTCGTTTTTGTGCCATGTGTCCTTAAAAATTGCATTATTTGTGCCTCCTTCTATTTTTTTTACAAATCAACGAAAAAAGCTGTAAAATATCATAGTTATTCTTAGCCAAGTTAAGGAAAAACGGGTTTTAAGGAATTTTGCTTCCGAACTTACCGAAGATAACGGAAGCTATATGATCTTTCTAAAAAAAAATAGTTATTTATGCACCTAGGCAGTAAAGTAAGCCATTATTCCCTGAGCGAAAAAGTTGGTTTTTGAGGCGAAGCCGAAGGAACCATGGTCCCTATATCCCGAGGCGAAGCCGAGGGAATAACTCTAGAGATAATTATCGCGAGGGGAATAATGGCACTTTACTCACGAGGTACATACAATATTTTATCTCCAGTAGGAAGAAAATACACATTTTCGTCCATTGCACAGTTTTTATTTACAATAATTATTAGCACTTTTAATAGCAGATATAAGGGATTCAATATTAAAAACAAATAAGAATTGGAATTAAACTCAAATAGAAGGTTATTTAGATGCAGGTTATAAACAAAGATAAACGGGTCATTTCAAAATTTCGGTGCATTTCAACCTTGGTAATTTAAAAAAAATTTTTTTTGAAATAATTGTAGTTTTTTTCACTGCTACCATGTCTTTATGGCCTCCCTCGTAACTTCCCTTTGTATGCACGCAAAATCACCAACATTTCCAATAATATTGATTTTTAAAAAATCGCTTGAATCTAGGGAGGGATATTCAAGTCTTGTTAATGAGAAGCTTAATAAATTAATTAATAAAATATTATTAATAATATTAATAATATTATAGCTTTATAAAATATTTGTTTAAAAACAAATTTAATTGAGCTCTTAGGAAGCAAATTCACATTTGGTCCGTTCAAAAAATTAAAAATCTTGCTCACTCATTATAAGTACATTACAAGTCAACATTTAGAGGAATGTGATAAGGAGTGGTCACGGCATGAAGTAAATCAACTTAAAAAAGGCAAAAATAGTTGAAATAAAATGTAAAATATGATTGTTTCATCAAGATTCTCACTCTCTAGGTGAATGGAATTTGTCTATTAGACTAGGGAGTGAGAGGCTAGGGAGTGAGGTTTTAGTGCCAAATGAGATATTATGTGAACACTGATGACTCCAGGTTGATCCAGCTTATGTCCAAGACTGTATTCTACAAACTGAACTATCAATTAAAAGCAATACTAAAAAAATCACTTTTCTTCATTCAATTATAATGGTCTAGGGAGTGAGGTTGAATAAAAATACTCGTTAACTTTCAGTACTAAACCACCATAAAAGATAAGAAGCCCTGGATTGTAACCTAATAAAACTTAATTCTATCCAGCATGTTGAATTAGTGTTGCCTATTTATGAAGCTAGAGCAACAAATATTGCTTCTCTACAGGTTTGGCGGTCATTTTTAAAAAATTCTAGGGAGTGAGGTAGAAACCTTGTGACACATATAAAATGTGCTTTTTAGTAAGCTAATAAGCAGAAATTAACCCTTTTGGATCACTTTATGGAAAATACAGGTGAACTCTCACAACCTCTCGTATTGTTTCATTAAATTTTGGTTTATAGATTTGCAAAAAAAATTAGGTGAACTTGGCCACCCCATGCTTGTGACAGGCTAGGGACTGAGAAAATAGCATATATGTAAATTTTTAATTCACTAGTAGTGGACCCCAGCTTGTCAAAAATTTAGTGGATGTGTTCCCTTATGTTCTTAGGTAATATTTAAAAAAGAATTCAAACTTTATGATGAACACTTTTCTTTTTATGACCCTGTGACACGAATTGTACCGAAATTTTGAAATGACCCAAACATGGTCAAAAAGGTGCAGTGCTGCCAACCTGATTTCAACAACTTCTAATAATTAATTTGCACACTTTACTTTTTTGCCCTACCTTACTTTTTCGCCCTACTTTTACTTTTTCTCCATACTTTTTGAGTTCTGGGAGACCTGTTTTAGGCCCTTTAAACTAATTCAAAATCATAACTTTTTCTCCCTACTGGAGACATAATATTTTAAGTCTTCGATTTCAAAAATTCCAAGACAGAAATCCGTTTCAGACATCAGTGAATATTTTTGGTTCCGCGTCTGTCGCTCAATTTTTGCGAACCAACATATCTCATTGTTGGTCCATATAAGTTTTAAACTTCTGCGCTCATTTGTTTCTCTTCTACAAGCATACATTTATTTGCACCTAATGCTTCAAAAGTACTTATCTGTATGAAACTTTTATAGTTTATCGAAAGTAGCCTGCAGATAGCCCCCAGATTACTTTGAACCGTCTACGCTCTTTAACTTTTGCTAAATTGATACTTTAATTCAAGTATAAAATCAAAACAATTTTGACAGATTAGTGGAAACACGAAATTCGGTTTGCAACTCAATAATTTTGTTTGAAACTCGTTAAGTTTGCAACAATTTTTCAAATCGTATTTTGAAAAGTTTCAAACATTTTTTTAAAAGCAGTTAACTTTTTAGTTGCAAACTGCAGTGTAAACGCGGCTTAAAAGAGCGGAGGAAACAATTATACATATTAGACAATAATGGCTTGTAAATGAATAAATTCTATGAGGTACGTGATAGGATGCGAGGAAGCTATGTGCCACACCAATTGGCAGTCTATTTTATTCGTCATAAACTTTGTTTAAAAGTATTAGTTTCCCTCCCAAAAATATATCTAATATCTACTTACTATCATAGCAATGGATTAGTTTAGACTTTAGACTTCAAAGTAGTTCCATTGGGTTTGGACAATATAAATGCATATGGAGCTTGTTTTACGTCATTATGATAAATGGTTTAAATGTTTATAGCTAAAATAAACTTTTTAATGGCGGCCATCTGCATATGGCCGGGGTGATTATGAGGGTTAACCAACTCGTATTTGTTAAATTCCCCTGCGGCTCTTTGTTTGAGCTGATAGCTCACACTTGGCCAATTTATATTATTTATGTCTTGTGTTTCTGCATTATGCAATTGAAAAAACTTCTTGCATACGAGTCCGCCTTGACAGTGAGACATTTTCATGTTTTCGCTCTGCGTAAACTACCGACATAAAATGAAATTTAGTCGGTAATTTATTCAAGTAATTGATAAAAGTAGATGGAAGATAATTTTTATTCTTATCTCCACACCGGCACTGCCGCGGCTTGATCACAAACGACTGAATTCAAAGGCGCCGCCGTGCCTTCTACGAATTGTTAATATGCCTTTATACTAGGTAGACCGAGAGGGCTGAGAGTTGATGGCAACCTCCTGTACTTTCCTAACTCCATGCGACACGAATAAATCTTTTCGACTCTCTTGGGCCCTATGACGTGCGGTGGAGGGAGGCCCAACAGCTGGGAGACTGGATTACACACCTCCTATAGCTTTTTAACTCCCTGTTATACTTTTCTGAGTTTTTAAGCTAAAAGTAACGTAACGTTTTTGACTTGTTCCATAGCCTAAACATGAATATGTCAAAATATCCTGTTAGTTGAATAAAACGGAATATTGTGAGTAAATTGCCTGTAAACTAATTAAATATTAAACCTGAAAATAATTAGTTTACTGTTGAACGGGACTAAAAAACAAAACAAAGTTAATTCGAAATTTTCGAAGCTCGTTGTTACCTAGAATGTTTTTGGCCAGATTAATATGTCATTATCACTGACGAGACGGTGTAAACAAATGAGATTATTGATTGCGAGGTGTTATTGCGTTTTATCATATTTATATTGAGTTTTTAGATTAACGCACAAGGATCTCAATTGATATTCCAAAAATAAAATTATTTTTATGGTTAAATTTGCATTTAAATAGACTTGATTTTATGGTTATTCAATTAAAATCGTTTGAATCGTTGTTTGAAATATATTCCCCCACGATATTAAGGGATTTAGCTGAGCGCGTACCCGAATTTATAGATGAACTTGTTTTTCAGTTCGGCCTAGAGGTCGAACTAAACAACCGATATCTTAAAGGGTTCAAATCGGACAAGTAGTTTTTAAAATGTTGGTTCGCAAATATTGAGTGACAGGCCGACAGACTCGAGAGAATAAATGTTCCGTGAAGTCTGAAACGGATTTCTGTCTTGGAATTTAAAAATTCAGAAACATAAAAAAATGTTCGTACTAAAGTACAAGCTTTTTTTTTTAGAGCCATCACATAACTTACCGTTACCTTGCGGTAAGCCTGAAGAAAAAATATTTTTAAATGAAATATGATTAAAATATAAATAAAATATTTTTTTTTTTGTGGTGGATATTGCCACTTTGTCATTTATTTATATAATTTAAGATAAAAATGTATAAAAAAAAACAGCATAAAAAAGATACTTTTTAAAAAAATGGGAGGAAAAAAATAAATCAAGGGAAAAAACGTGATTTGGTAAGCCGAGACTTTTTATGCGGGCGTAGATTTTTGATGCTTGCGATGAAGCGTAACTAATTTGGAAAATTGAATTTAGGCGTTCGATGATAACCTCCCCACTTCCCCCTTACTATCCCTTCCTTTTAGAATTCTATCCAGATCCCGTATCTTTTTAGGCCCCTTCATTTTTTTTTTAAATGATATTCCCCTTCTCTCGGACCGAGAGAAAATAAAATGATAATCTCTTCTTTGCCAATTCAGAGAACCCTTTTCCACCCACCCCTTCATGGTCAGAGACACCCTCAAAAAAAAGGTTGTTAGCAAATTGACGCTATTTTAATGTAAGCAATCCTCTCTCAATTGGAGAGGCGTAATAAAACGCATAATTGGCTTCCTTCCTTCTTTTCCATCTTTAGGCATAAAAGCTTTTTAATGTCAATCAAAATTTCTTTTATATATACAATACAGGGTGGTCCAAAAGTCCCCCTCTCCTCTCTTAACTTTTGAACGGTTTGAGATAAATTAATGAACTTAAGGGATCCTTAACATGTAAAGGGAAGTTTGTTTTCATGCAATCGATCACAGTAGGGGCAACCATCCGCTTAACCCCCAGGCTACTCAACTTCAAAATTTCGAATTGGAGTCAATATTTTTTTATAGCTGATTTGGATTCTACTGTGAAAAATTAGAATATTTTACTTGATACTTCCTTCTATCTCCAATATTTTGCCCCCTATATGGGGCAAAAGTATAAGAATAGTAGATTTCAGCACCTTGGGGAAAAATGGGTGGTTGACCCTAGTACGTGAGGGGATGAATACACACTTCCCTTTACATGGTACAGATCTCCCAAGTTCCAATCAAAACGTTTAGGTTTTATAACGATATAAGTGTTATTTAAAATTTATTATTCCCCGTAGAATTCAAATATGCAATCAAAAAAATTCACTTAAATTTAAATTTTTGAAGTTGGGTGGCTTGGAGCAAAGTGAGTGGTTGCCCCTAGTGCGCGATTGCATGAAAACAAACTTCCCTTTGCATGGTACGGATCCCCCAAGTTTCATTTATTTATCTGAAACCATAATAAAGTTAAGGGGGACTTTAGGACCACCTATATATATAGAAAAACTAAATACCCCTGATTTGACTTAATAGACCTCATAAACTGTGATTCTTGGTTGGTTGGTTCCTTTTATTAACCCCCTATACTTCATCAAAATCTTTAAATACAAAAGATCAAAATAATCTATATGACGATATCTCTAGAACTTATTGTACTTAAAAATTTCGATGATAACTTTCCTTTTATGACATGAACATTTTGTAAATGGGTTTTTAAATTGGCCATTTATGATTTTGGAACTATAGCCTCTACACTAACATATTTATCATACTTATTTAAACATGTTACGATTTTAGGGTTTGCCCAGCTCAGTCGGTCGCTAGGGGTGGGTGATAATAATAATAATAATATATAGGTGCAAGGGTTCCTGGTTATAAAATAAAAGAATAACTAACAACGGAGTAATTAAGTAATAAAATAACTGTAATATAATTTCATAGTTTAATACATACAGGTGTATATAGCACAGGTAGGCTTACGAGCATTTATAAAATAGTAGGTGGTTAACCAAAAATTCTTAAAATCCTAGGTAATAAATAAGTAAAAAAAATTAAGGGATTTCCGGTAAGGGTTAGTGGGTTGAGGTTAATTGTATGGTTTAACGAGGGCGTTAATGTGTTAGTGGGGAATTCTAGGGACGGGACAATAAATAGAATAAATAACTAAATAAATAATTAAAATGTACATCTACCACTAATCCCTAATATAATATCTATATAACAATTAAGCCCTACAACGGGGATCCCCTATATATATAAAACGTTAGCCCCAAAACCTGTAGCAGTAGGCGGAGTAGGCGCAGTGAAGTGGCGGTGTCTAGATGAGAGGTGGTGACGGCTGAGCGGCGGGGTCTCATCCCTCGAAGGGGTCGGACGGCGGAAACGGTGTTGAATCCTGGCTCACCTCACCCTTTATCTGAGCCGTCAACCGGGTCCTGAGTCACGGAGATAGATCCTGCCCTGGCAGAGTAGGCCGCACTTCACAGAACAGGTGCGGCACTTATTCGTGACTCGGACCCTAATCCGACCTGGCGTCGTTTCCCTGGTCACACACCACTAACACTTTATGACTTGCCTCGTCCAAGCGCAGAGGCCAACTAAAGGACAAGCTCTCCCAATCAGTTCGACCTTTGAACCACAACATTGACCAGCAGACCTTCTATCTAGGTTGAACCTGGTCATTGTTATGGGTCAAGAGTCAACCTAAAGATAACTACCTTAAGCTGGCTCTGGCTTTCCCTATTCTACCACGATATATATCATATTTCCATAGCAATAACAATAATCATCTTAATAACTATACATAACTATAAACATAACAATCTAATAATAAATACCATAAAATAAAGCGTTTACGAGTGGACATAAATTCCACTCGTAACAAACATTGACATAAAATAGTCGTATTTTGTATGACAATGTCTAATATAATATATATAAAAAATAATATAGTTGGAATCAACTACTAACTAGGAACCTTTGATCATTGTTTGAATAATAAAAAAATATCAAACATTATTTTAATGTTTCTTGATGGTAGTTTATAAACTCCTCAAATTAAATAATGCATTAAAAATATCACAATCAGTCGAGGGAACACGGGATAACACAGCTAGCATTATATAATATTATATATTAGTCATTAATTACAATAATGAATCGATATTACAGAAGTGAAAAATCAGTCAAATTATACATATTTTAAATCATTAATCTCTCTTTGGATCGAATCTCTAGTTTATTATTAATATGTTACGATTTTAACATTATATATATATTATATATATATATATATATATATATATATATATATATATATATATATATATATATATATATATATATATATATATATATATATATATATATATATATATATATATATATTGTTTCTGTCTCCCGTAGTTTAAATTGTTTGAGGTATATATATTATATATATATATATATATATATATATATATATATATATATATATATATATGTGTGTGTGTGTGTGTGTGTGTAGTTATGAATTACCCTCAATTTGTATTTTAGTTTCAAAAGAAAATCTTTAAAAGGTCTTTTGGGTAGTTTTATAATTAAAAACTTTCAAGTTTCCATAATTTTATTTAATGCGATATTTCAACCCCTCCTTGGGTAGTTATTAAGCTAAAATAAATAATTTGTATAATATTAATTTCAAAACCATAATTAAAATACATTTTATCTACAACCTTAAGAACCACTATGTAGCATTTAAATCTGACTTTTTTTAAATTATATATTATATAATTTAAGAGGTTTTTATATGAACAAAGAAAATCATTCACCAACCTTTTCTTAATTCCGAGCAATTCTCAAAACTATATTTTTTCTATACATTATCTATGTCCTAATCATTTAAAAGACACTTTCTTCACAAATGCCTACCTACAAGAAAAAAAGGTTTTCAATTAATCAGAAAAACTTAGAATAAAAGCATTTCTTTTTTCTTTAAAACAAAGGTAACTTACACATCATTGTCATAACTTTCAATCCAATAATTTAAAAAATAAAAACCACTAAAAATCTTTTTTTCTTCGAGAGAAAAAGAGTCTGAGTTTAATTAAGATTTCTTTTTATAAAAGTATACTGATAAGAATGATAAGGGGATTCAAAGGTTAAAACTAGGATACTAAAACATACAATACCTCTAAGTTAGGCCTATTATAAACTATTAATAAATTAAGGAATATATGTTATGGAAGCTAATTTTATAATTTTATTCTAATTATTATTAGTGTACAATTTGATTTATAGGTATGTAATTTATGTATTGCGTCTGTGGGGATTATTATTATGGGACATTTGGGATTCTAGTTTTTAAAAGCAGGTTTTATATTTTGTAAAATATAATAGAATTTGTTAAAATCATTCGAATGTGAATTGAAATGCATAGTATTATTTTCCATCGCGATGTGAGCTGCTTCGAGAAAAAGTCTTTTAAATTTATTATTTTCTGTATTAAGAATTACAGTTTTGTTAAAATTTATGTTGTGTCCACTAAGTAAAGTAAAAAAGAAATGCTTTTTGTTGTTTAAATGATTAGGAGATAGAGAATGTATAGATAAAATATAGTTTTGAGAATTGCTCGAAATTTAGAAAAGGTTGGTGAATGTGTTTTTTGTTCATAAAAAAACTTCTTATATTACCTATATAATATATAAATAGTTAGATTTAAATGTTACATAGTGCTTCTTAAGGTTGTAGATAAATGTATTTTAAATTATGTTTTTGAAAATAATCTTGTACAAATTATTTATTTTAGTTTAATAATGACCCAAGGAGGGGATGAAATATCGCATTAAATAAAATGATGGAAACTTGAAAGTTTTTAATCATACAACTACCCAACAGACCTTTTAAAATTTTTCTTTGGAAACTAATATATATAATATATATATATTATATATATATATATATATATATATATATATATATATATATATATATATATATATATATATATATATATATATATATATATATATATATATATATATATATATATATATAATACCTTGATCAGAATGAATAATTTATTGTATAGTATGATCATTTGGAAATATTTGGTTCATAGTTTCACATTTAGCAGATAACAATATTGTAAGAAATTGATATTGTATTGTAAAATGTTATTATTTCGTTTTATTATTTGATCTGTGAAGCGCAAACACAAAGGAATCAAGTCTTGTTTCGAGCTTTACAAATTACCTTCGGGGGGGGGGGGGGGGATTGGTGAAATCGTTATTTTCATTAATCCAATTGTTAGAAGATTGTACGGATTTGTTTTATGTAGTGGAAGCGGTTTTGCTGTTATTTTCAGGAATATCTGCCGGTTGAGAGACTCCGTATCGGGGAGTCTGTGTGGTTTTATTACATTAACTTGTGCCGAAGAGTCGAGGATGGGAGAGGTGTTTAAAAGAAGCTTCTACGCTCTCAGGTTACCTGTCAAAGTTTCCAACCTTCTAGCCATGAAAACCCTCGCTTTCAGTAACCTTATTACATCGCTTACAACACTGTTACCTCTCTCTTACACAACCTTAACTTATTCCATTTCTCTCTTTCCTTCATCCACTTTCCCTGTATGAATTCCAGAGGAAAACTTATATAATTAAAAGACACTTAAACCATTTAGATTGTGAGGGAGAACGCGTTGAGATCATGTGCTTCTTCCATTTTAACTGCTTTCACTCCAAAAATTAACGCACTTTTAGAAGTCAACTCTGCCGGTTTTTACATAAATTATAGACTAACTTCCCAATTATATATTCTTCACGCGAATTATATGCAGGGGCGGATCCAGGGGGGGGGGGGGGGGGGGCGACCGCCCAGGGCCCCGCGCCTTGGAGGGCCCCGCGCCATAGAAAATTATAATAAAATACTTCAAATTTATAGTTCATAGTAAAGATTGTCCGGGGGGGGGGGGGCCCCGTGCCATGTACAAAACATGAAATATTAGAATTATAAAATTCAATCGAATTTAGTTTACATGGTAGAGCCTAATACCTAACTACCTTTTCGCGGGGCCCCTCGCTATATAAAAGTCAAATAAATAAGTTATAAAATATAGATTTTTTTTTTTTATGTTTAAGATAGCCCGCGGGGCCCCGCTCCATATAAAATTAAGTGAGTTAACGTCCTAGTGTTTTCTCACCCTCCCCCTTTTCAAAATGATGATGATTTTGTTATTTATCTGTGGGGTAAATCTTCATTATGTGCCCCACCTATATCTAAACGTCCAATTTAATTCGGTTTGTTTCAAACTGTTCCTTTTTACATTACAAAAACGATTTCGGTTGTAGCATCTCGATATATTAATTTTTTTTTAATTTTAGGGAAAAGTATGGAAGGTTATGGTAAGTTTAGGTTGATTTTAGTACTTTTTTACCTGACCTAACAATAACCTTCTATCATTTCCCTATAAAACGTGGCATTTCGTATTATTTTTTTTTTAAACAAATAAATAAAACACAGAATTTATCGAGATACTACATAACCTTAATCGTTTGACAATGTACATAGATATGTAAAAAAGACAAATCCTGTAAAAAGGAATAGTAAAAAAAACTAAGTATATCGGACGGTACGAAATAATTGGGCCATTTAGTGCAGTTTTACCAATTGATGTCAAAGAAAAACTTCACCTCAGAGATGCATAAAAACGCTGTTTTGAGAAGTCAAATTTACAAAATTTTCCGGGGGAGGAACCCCGGACCCCCCTTAAAATGTGTCTTTGAAAATAAAAAACAAAAACAAAAAAAAAATAAACTAAAAACACGGCACTAAAATGGAAAGTTTTAAGCTGAGAATATGAATTCTGGGAGTAAATTTAAAGTGCTCGAGTGTAGATTTCAAATTATTGGACTGAACACAAATAACACAGCTTAACTTTTTATTTACAATGATAATTTAATTTAACCATAAAACCCAAAATATCATGAAGAAGAAAAAATAGTTAAGTACAACAGAGCTTAATTATTACAATAAAAATGTTTCTTTTCGATTACGTTTGCAAAGAAAATGATGATTAGTTGAAAACTATATAATTTGAGGGGTTTATGTTCAAATAATATGTTAGATTAAAATCATGAGCAGAATTGTAATTATTTTTAAGTTTTGAATTATTTTGAGAGCAAAAACGTTTGACTGGCCCTAAGTGAAGGGAATTAGCCGTAAAATAGGATCAAGTTATAAGTGGTTTATTATTAAGTTACTTTATTGTTTTTTATCAGCAATCCCTGCTCTATCCTAGGGGGCCCCGCCATTTTGTCTCGCCCAGGGCCTCGCAAGATCTAGATCCGCCACTGATTATATGCAAACTATACAAAAACAATATCAATAATTATACTTTAGAAAAATTGGAGATATAATGTAAATGAAAATGTAGATTATATTTAATAAATGAAGTAAAACATTATAATATTATATTTAAAGTAAATCATAAATTAAAAATATTAAATTAACACTATAAACAAATACCGAAATAATGAATAATCCACTACCAAATAATTAATGCTAAAAATAAATTCTCTAAAGAAAAAAGGAAACTTCTCAACGCGTAGATTTATCCGGTTTATGGGTCAAAAACACATATTATTTATAGTGGTTCTGCTGAAATTTACTGACAACTTTTAGTAGTTTATAATTTTATCTACGATTGATATGAAATCCTCTAGAAGGATGCCTCGGCATATGACGATTTACCATGTAGAATTATACAGAAGTCTAACTATTAATTTTATGTACAATATTGGTAATAAAAAGGCTATTATTATTATTATTATTATTATTTTGATATGAAATATAAACATTGTATCTCTGTTTATTTGCGTAGAAAGTGATTCTTTACGTACTTGTGTTCATTGTGCATGCGCGTTTTTATAATTCCTGTTTTTTTCCGCCCTAGAGTGGTAAAAAGAAGAATTCTTCACCTTAACGCACGATTAGCTAGTTTGTTTACACCTAACAAAACTAATTTGCTGCTTGTTTAATTAAAGTAACGGTTTATATCGAGTTTTTAGTGAAAAACAATGAGTGTGTATAAGTAATTATGACGAAAATGAGGAGAATAATTCGCCTCTCGAAATAATTAATTCGGCACAAAATATAACAAACGAATTAATATCATCTTTATCAAAAGAGAAATACGAACTTACATACAGGAAGTTTATTACATTTTTTTCCTTTATTTATTATTTAAATCCAATAATCGTAGATAAAGTACGGTACGCAACTCGTGCGAAAATGGCATTTTGCTTTGCTCGTGTAGTTTTACTACCCTCGCTGTCGTTTGGGTGCAAACTCCACACTCGCATGCAAAATGCTACTTTCCTTAGTAGACGCGTAATGTACTATAAAATCAAACTTAAATTATGTTTATATGCACATTAGTATATTAGTACATATGTATTTACATTTTAATATTGTTGTATACTTCAGTATTATATACTCAATACTAGGTATTGGTATAGGTACTAGGGTAGGTATATGTATATAATACTAGTATATTATGTAAAGGCCCCCATACACGGTCAAAATGTTTATGCAAACATTTTGATCACAATGGGGCTTGTTTGATGTTTGCGCAAACATGATTTTTGACGTGTATGGCCTAAATTTGCCCGACATCAAGTTTGCTCAAACATTTTGTGCAAAATGTTTGATCGTGTATGGAGCCTTCAAATTTGTTTTTTACAAATTAACTTTACATATTGCGATAAATCGGTCTTAATAATTTTAATTTACTTCTATAATATGAACTGACATCCCCCCCCCCGTCCCTTCTAGTTAGTTATTAAGTGGTTCAATTTTATGTAATTTTGCTACGAACCGTTGAATTTATATTTAGAAAAGAAGAAATTAAAGAATGTAAATTTAAGTACATTATTTTGGAATATCTATTTTAGTAAGTTATTATATCTTTTTGAAGACCAACAGATTAAAACAAACATTTATTTTTTTGGAATGAATGTGGTGAGTCGTCACAGGCGGGAGGCTAATCAATCTTAAAAATGATGTTTTAATCAGATGTATAAATTAAAAATAATTATTCTTTCAATCTTTAACTTTATATTATTACATCAGAAGCGACTTTGATAAATTTTCTAATTATCTTTTACATTGATACAATAATGTTAAATTAAAACTTTAAAAATTGTACTGTCCTACATTTTTTATGAAAAAATAAAATTCGATTTAAATGACCCTTTGCAAAGGTCATTTAAATATCAAATTCGTTGCTGATTTTATGAGTTTAGTAAATTTTCCCCCCAATTTTTTTTTTTTTAATTCTGGTGAATTTTATTCATTCCTTTAATGTAAACTGTATTTAAACTCTTTTGATATTGAAATGAATGTATGAGTGGGGGGAGGGGGGGATGTTATATTAGCGAGTCCCTTTGATCCTAGTGTCTACCAAATTCCAATTTGGTCATGCCTTTAGGGTCATGTGTCCCAAATTTTTGTTCTCTCTCTCTTCTTTCTCTCTTATATAGGAGTTACAAGTTTATTTTGTTAAAAGAGTAACTTATATCATTATTATTTATATCCCATACCTAATATAATACTTTTTTTTATTCCGGGGGGCTTTTACACCCGAAGACGCAGACCACTTAAGTGGGTCCATTGAGCAAACCCGGGTTAGGGACAGAAATCTTCACACACTCGTGTAACATATGGTCGTTAACCATGACTCCCCTCCTAGTTGTATTACAACCAGGAGTGTCATTACCATGGTTTCCAGGCTTAAACCGGGTTGCGCCACTCTTTCGAGGGGCTTCCCATTTGATTAACAATGCTGGGTGGACATTGAGTAGGGGGCCCGGTCCGGAAATCGAACGTAGAGCTGTGGTCAGAAGCGGTCACCCATCCATATTATGACCCTGCTCGAGGCTGCTTAACTTGCCTTATCGCAAGGCGAGCGCTCTAGCCTCCAAGCCACCCATAATACTTACTTAGTAAGGTATACATATTAACAGGTACAACAATTTCAAAAAAAATTATCTATAAGTTAGGTCCTCTACAACACGGAGATTAAAATACATAAAACTTCACAAGTTGAACCTATGCTAAAATGTAAGGATCTACTTTACTACTTTCTTCTCTATATATCTGTATATATTTATTTATATAAATATAAAGTCGACGTGGGTGTGTTTGTTCTTTATAGGTTCTTTAATTTTGTTAAGTTATATGAACCACATTTGGCACTTATATATATGTCATGTCCAGAGACGGGAAAAAGTCATAAACGTCATAGTCATATGATTTTGTCATAAAATAGCCATTTTACGCATAAACGTCATAAAATAGGGGTTTCTTGGAATAAACGTCATAAAATGGCCTTTTTTGCCAATTGTTTAGCAAAAAGGTTTTATTTTTTTGTTAAAGAAAATGTTTAAATTGAATATTTGTGGTCCGGTTCCAGGTAAAAGTGCAGTTCGTACAAAAAACCCTTACACCAGCTTAGTGAAAGGCCTGGGCTCTTAATTCCCTGACCACTTTCGGACTTAACTAATGCGCTTATGCATACCTACTACCAGGGAGGCACCGACGGTCATCCCTAATTCCAAAATAGGGCTCCTGATCGGCTCCTTCTTGGAACAACTCCTCCGATTAGAATCCAGGAAGTTCAAGATAGATTCTCCAGTCAGCCAATAGTAAACCCATTGGATTGGGCAGTCTCCTGATTGGCTGTTCCATAATTAAAATTATATATTCATGGTAAGGGAGTAGAATGTTTAATTGCTCATTTGATGACAAGTAACACGAATAAGAAACTCGTTTTACTTGTTTCTTGATTAATTTTACTAGTGTAACTAGTTTCTTAATGGATTCTACTCGTGTCAGAATGCCGAAAACTCCTGCAAACAAATTAACGCTTAAGCGTAAGTGGGTGTCAGAGGAGGTGGACTTTTCTTTGGAAGGTGAAACATTCTTCTGTAAGCCATGTGATAAACAGGTAAGTTCTACACCTACTTTGTATCTGGAGTCTTCAAGGTCTTAGCTTCATTGGATGCTGGAGAGGCGCCGTCAATTCACAATGCAAAAGAAGCCCTAAAGGCTCCATGACTGGAAACCCACCTGAACTACATCAACGACAACTTTGGGACATTTCCTGACATAATAGAAGGTCTGCAAAAACAGGATAATATGCTATTTCCAAACGGCGTCGAAAAAATCAAGACCCTTTGTGGTACCGATTAGGTTGGAAGAGTGAGCGAAAAGGTGAAAGAAAAGTTCACTGCTGTTCTCTCAAGGAATCCTGGGTGGGAACACGCCCCATAGCTGCCCGGTTGAAGTGCAAAAGCAAAAGCAAATGACGTGTCATGCATGAAATTTGCTCCCACCTCATCTGCCGACGTCGCGTCGAAAGGTCTTTTTCCAAGTTTAAAATTCTACTGACGGACAAAAGAACCAATTTATCGCTGGAGAATATAGAACAACACATGATTACTTTTTACAATATTGAAGCATTCTGCTAATTATTATCATCTATTACATATATTGTAAATATAATTTTGTATCTATGAAATATTGAAATCTCTTTGAACTGTTTCCCTCCAAAATAACGAAATGCTTCACATAAAGGCTAAATTTTCACAGAAAATAAACGTCATACTTTTGGCTAAAAGGTCATAAAACAACCGGTTTTCTAAAATAAACGTCATAAAACAGGATAATAAAAGTCATAAAAGTCATAGAATAAAGGTCATGAAATGGAAAAATAAAAGTCATAAACGTCCCGTCTCTGGTCATGTCACAGGTAAACATATTGGTTTAGCTTTATTCCCTAATACTCACTCATTTTAAAGATGGCGGCCATTATCATATACTTTTAATGCCAAATTCCACGAAATTATCTTCTTATCACTATAACATCTCGAAACAATTCTGGAATTGTGAATCCCGAATTTCGCTACAATTCTTGCTTTAATGTTGTAGACCTCCGCCATGAAAATAAATTTTGATCCACCAAATTGATTCAAGATGGAGGCCATTTTATTATAAACTATTGTGGTTGCTAGATCTCACAAACTATATAGTCTAGAACTTTGAAATTTAGAAATGTTACGTCTTATCACATAAACAAGCTATATTAAGAGATTTTGCAATCAGACTTTTTAATTAAGATTCACGTTGTATGTTATATGTATATATATATATATATATATATATGCAGGGTAGGGCGGGGTAAGACGCCATACTTCTGCCACATTTATAGGAATATCAAATTATATTATAAGTAATAATAAAAGTATAACCTTCTTTTTCTTACTATTATTTACTTACTGTTGTAGTCACTGAAAAAATATGTTTGTTTTGCATACATATATAACTCCCGAAAGTGGCATCTTTCCCGCATAGGGTGGGTACGATGCCACTCGTTATTGGGGTAAGCTGCCACAAAACATTATTAATTCAACAAGAGCTGGCATGCTTTCTTTGATGCCATTTTTACTGTTACTTATTACAAAAAGCATGTCTTAGACAAAGCAGGCTATATTTTGTAGAATTATGTAAATAAATAGTCAATCCTCATAAATAAAAATGAACTAATACAATTTGAGTAAAAAAGTTACCTAATAGTACATTAAATGTTTTAATGAGTATGACTATTTCTAAAATCTAAATTATTATCTAATTAATAAAATAAAAAAAATAAAAATGGTTAAAATAGACTGCCAATTGGTGTGGCATCTTACCTCACTAACGAAGTGGCATCTTACCCCAAGGTAGAGGGGTAAGACGTCACCAACGAATCTGACCACATAGCAAGAGATTAAAGCATGTTGGTACGGTTTAAATATTAAAATCTTATTGATGACTAAGACTATAGTACATATCCATAAAAATATTACCTAGAAAATATTTTAATTCATCAGTCATTATTAAGCATGAGTTATATCAAAAAGGTAAATAATGTACTTAGTCGAATTTTAGAAAGACGGATTGAAGATAGAGACGTAGAAGCGTCGCTCTAGAGAGTTCTTCCATAATTAAAGGTTAATCAACTATAATTAATGCGTCCTAGCGGTCTATCCGTGAATTATTAGCAAGTGGCGTCTTACCCACCCTTACCATCTTACCCCGCCCTACCCTATATATTAGGTCATTGGATTAAAATTATTTTGATCGATTTTCTTTTTAATACATAAATAAAATAATAATTTTAATTTAAATATTCGCATTATCATTAAATTTAATTAATCTCTTTAACGAAACAAAAAGGTCTAGGTTTAAGAATGACAGGTGAATGTTTTTAGATAATTTCTATCTTTAGTGTGACTCAAAGTGAAATAAAATCCTAATTTAGTTGAAGAACAAAGAAAAAGATCGAGGTTATTAAAAGAAGGAAAATATTATTTTCTATAATTTAGATAAATTTTAGCTTTTTAACGAATTTTCAAAGAAAATTACGCTATTGCAATGGCTTCAAAATTTTTGTAATGCGAATTTTTGAAAAAATTTTCCATGGAAATCCGTTTCAGACCATTCTGAATCGATTCCTAAAATTTAACACTTTTTTTTATGTATGTATGTATATATGTATATATGTATGTATATATGTGTCACTCCAGACGATATCTCCCCTTAGGATACACTTAAAAATTTCAAACAAATTTTAAAATGTCAATAATATCAAAAGAAAGGATGAGTTCGTTGGCCAGAATTTTTGGAGTTCATTTAGGGGTCAAATTTTGACCATATAGGGCCAAAAATAGCATAAAAACGTGTTTTTTTTTCCATTTTTCCCCCCTTTTATGTGAAAATATGATAAAAGTGTAAATAACAACAATTACTGTACTCTTAAAGAGCTTTCCAACGACATGCATCTTGAAGGGTAAATACTATTTTGACTTTTGTACCCCGTAACCCTGTGTCCCAAATTATTTTTTTTCATCCGAGCTAATTCTAAACCAAAATTTTCCTATATTATCATAAGCCGATAAAACGCAGATTTCTTTGAAAATTCGCTCATTAAGTCATGGTGCATGACTGGACTTTTTAGTATTCATTTCAAAATTAAGGCTTGATAGTAATTTAATATAATATTAATTTAGATGAACTCTTAGAGAATGTATACTAGTATAATATAAAAAGTTAATACTGTATGTAAGAGTAGTATATATTTCAAATATTAAACTTTAACAATATATCAATGTTTTTACTTTCTTTTCTATGTTTTATGTAAAAGATGATTGAAGATTTTGATGAACTTACACGTTTCAAGAGCCACTTAGTAAAAAAAAATGTTGTTTTATGTAAAAGATGATTGAAGATTTTGATGATCTTACACGTTTTAAGGTCCACTAAGTAAACAAATAGACTGCCAATTAGTGTGGCACATAGCTTCCTCGCATCCTATTCACGTACTTTATTGATTTTATGCTTTTAAAAACCATTATTGTCAAAAAAAAAAAAAAAAAAAAAATATATATATATATATATATATATATATCAATTTTATATTACCCCCTCAAAACTAGAAATAACACAAATTAGAACGTGACATAATTTAATCTACCATTCAAGAGTTTTTCAACGATTTACTTCCTATTATAGAAGATAACTTTGACATTTGAACCCCTGTACTTTGAGGTACCAAAATTATATTTTTAAAAAAACAAACAATAAAAAAGGGCATTAATTAAACTAATAAATAAATATAAATAAGAAACCAAATAACAAAAAAAATATTTTAACCCTTTAACCTACAACAAAATTAAAAATCGGTACAAAAGTACGTGTACAAATTTAAAAAAAATAAATCGTTAAAATAGCTTTAATGTACATATCAAGGCCTTTCAAATGATATACGACACAATATTAAAAACTAAAAAAAGTGGTCACGTGACACGGCACACGGGAAAAAGTTTACTCTCATGTTCTCAGCAAATAGGATGAACAAATGAAATAAAATATAATCAATTTAAAGAGCATTAGTGTAAGATTCAAGCGCCTCAATCAGAAAATAAAATCGGTCAACTATTATAGAAACTATGGCCATTCTAAGACAAAAAGGAAAAAAATAAATCCACTAAAATACCAAAATTATCACCATCTAAGGTACAACCGATGATGATACGACAAAAAGTCATAGGACCAAAGTTGTAGATCTTTTAAAATCAGATACCGCTGGTGCTGTCCGTTTTCCAATACGACTTACTGTTTAGCCGCAATAAGTCCCCAATACAGCTTAAAAATCAAGTCGGCCATTTTTATTTTTTTAGGGGGTGAAGGAGGGGGAAAAGTAAACTTTGTATAGTTATTTTGGTTCACAATATGGACGTTGCGCGTCAAATGGCGCAAACCACAAGTCTCAAGCTCTTCTGGAAGTGGGTAAACATTCATATCAGTTAGTGAGTCAGTTAGCCATGCGGCTTTATAGTACATAGACATATTAATTTAGCACGATTTAAAGTGCGCAGGCGGTTGCAATTAGGCAGGTGCTATCTGCAGGCTACTTTCGACAAACCATAAAAATTTTATAAAAATCAGATGATTAGTTTTAAAGATATAGCTGTAAATAAATGTATGTTTGTGAGCATGTGGAAGAGAAACAAATAAGCGCAGAAGGTTGAAACTTATATGGGACCAACAATAAGCAACGTATTACCTACTAACTAAATTTCATTAAAATCGGACAATTATTTTTTAAGATATGGTGGTTCGCAAAAATTGAGCGACAGACCGACAGACAGACACGGAACCAAAAATGATCCCTGATGGCTGAAACGGATTTCTGTCTTGGAATTTTTTTAATCAGGAATTTAAAAATGTTTCGTTCTTTAGAACGATCACATAGCTTCCGTTACCTTCGGTAAGCTCGGAAGCAAAATTATTTACAGCTTCAAATATTTTTATTTAAAAATTGTTAAATGTTGTTTAATTAAATATACCCTCCCCCCCCCCCTCAAAAAAAAAATAAATAAGCAAATGGAAGCTCGGAAGCAAATGTTGTTTTATGTAAAAGATGATTGAAGATTTCGATGAACTTACACGTTTTAAGAGCCACTAAGTAAAATTAAAGTTGTTATTATCAATGATATCTGGCCAAGATGGTCAGAAATATCATAACCATACGCAAAGTCGAGAAATAAATGTTAACACTATATTCCTCAAAATTTCTAAACATTGCTCCAAAGAAACTTTAAAATATGTTGATTTTCCACATGATTTAAAGTATCAATTTAGCAAAGTTTAAAGAGCGCAAACGATTGAAATTATTCTGGGGCTATCTGCGAGCTACTGTCGACAAACCATCCAAATTTCATAAGAAACAGATAACCACTTTTGACAACATAGGTGTAAATAAATGCTTGTTTGTGTGCACGTGGTAGAGAAATTATTGGGCCCAGAAGGTTGAAACTTATATGGGACCAACAATGGGCTAATTATGACCTACCATCCAAATTTTAATCTAATTGGACGAGTTGTTTTTAAGATATGTTGGTTCGCAAAAATTGATCGACAGACCGACAGACAGACAGACACGGAACCAAAAATGTTCCCTGATATTTGAAACGGATTTCTGTCTTGGAATTTTTTTAATCAGGAATTTAAAAATGTTTCGTTCTTTAGAACGATCACATAGCATCCGTTACCTTCGGTAAGCTCGGAAGCAAAATTATTTACAGCTTCAAATATTTTTATTTAAAAATTGTTAAATGTTGTTTAATTAAATATACCCTCCCCCCCTCAAAAAAAAAAAAAAATAAATAAATAAATAAGGAATAAAAAAGCAATAAATAAATCTAGTTTCTAATAAATGTCTCGATTAGAAATATATGTGACGATATGATCCCCTTGAAAGTTAAAGGAAGCTTTGTAATATGTATGTAACCTTTTATAAATGCTAAAAATTTGAATTCCCTATTATATTTTTGGATGTATATTTAGTTTAACCCTAGAAAGCTAACCTGGAGTCAAAATGACTCCCATTTTTTTTTCAACTACGAATACACGGTGTCTGTAAAACACAGAACGCCCACCTTTTAGCTATGCTATCTCCCACCCTTGAATGACCCTTCTACACTTCTTTCAGTGTCACATTCAGATTCTAAAAAAGGCATATCGTTTGTTTTTCTGCAGTCACGGAGTCATTTTGACTCCTGTTTAGTCTTACACGTAAATTTTTGTAGGTCATTTTGACGCAGAAGAGTATTTTTTAGAATAGTATGTCGTGTTATTGTTTATTTTGGCATTTTAAATCTTATAAATTAAATATTATGTAACTTTTAATTCAATAATTATTTCAAATTAAAGGTAATATAATTGTAATTTATTCATTTATAAGTATAAATTGTTATATTTTTTTTTGTCGTTATATGTCTAAATTATATAAAGTTAATAGAATATGAATATAGTCAAATAATGGAGAAAAAATACAATGATCTAAACGACATTTATCACTTGATGAAGGAAATGACCGATTCAGATACCGATTATGAAAAAGAGCGTATTCGACAATAATGGTGACGATTGTAATTTGGACCCTGATTTGAAAATAGAAAATGCCTTTTTTGATCGCATCAGCGATGATGAGGAAAATGATAAATTAATTGAAACAATTTACGAAATAGAAAAACCAAAGGAAAGGAAAGAAAAAAGTTACATAAAAAAAAGTAAATAAATCCACTCCGGTAGATAACAATACCGGATATGTAATAGTAGTCCAGATTGAAAAACCGGAATTAAAAGGAAAAATTAGTTTTGTTTTGGGAAACAAAGCACCCAAGTGTCCCATCAACTAGCTCTAAAACGTGTTAAAAAAATATTGTACATATTAGGCCTTTATATTTTAATAAAACTGGGTATAATAGATTTGGGAGTCAATATGACTCAAGGTTAGTCTTAAGAGGTTAAAAAATATGGTTAGCGTTCTAGGGTTAAAAGACCTATTCATTATACATACATACTTAGCGCAGCTCGCAACAGCACAGTGAGAGATTTTCAGATTTTTCCCATGATTTGTATCCAATCATTCCTTTATTACTTTCTCATAGGGTGGTCCACGTTCTAGGAACGTGCTCTCTCGACTATGTACATTTCAATCTATTTCCTAATAGCCAGGCCCACGGTCCAGATTCTATCTAATCTGTTAGCCATGTAAAGTGCATCTTTTCGGTTCTACCCATACTTTCCGCTCTCTCCTAGATTTTTCCTTTATTTAAAGTTATTTTTTTTGTTTTATAACCCTGGCACTGGGCTGTGCCTAGCAATAGTTTGTCCGACATGAACGTCAATACGTTCATGGTGGACGGACAATGTGTCGTTGCACATCATCGATCCAGCTTATTCAGCATAGTCTCTTCGTCGATATTCATGTACTATAATAGATGCATGTAGAATGTAGAATATATATTGGCATTTTCAAATATTTTCACACTCTAAGATACGATGTAACTCACTATTTTTGTTTGTGGATTCTCTACTCACTATTTTCCCATAGTGATCGACAGATCGTTCTACAACATTGAGGCTGTTGTCAGAGTCCAAGACTCAGAACCTTATGTCTACATGAGGCCGTACAAGAGTCCTGTAAACTCTTAGTTTGGTTTCCCTGTTCTTCATGACTGTAACGCGTAGTCCGGCTTGATTAGCAGTAGGGTCCCTAATTTATAAAAGTTAAGTTTTCTTTATAAAATAAAGATTAAAAAAGGAATCAAGTGATAAAAGAAAGTAGAGAAAACCAGCCTGAGGTTTAGGAAACCCAGATATCATATTATAATAATAATAATAATAATAATGGTTGTTTATTGGTAGTGGTTTCAAAGTAACAACAAAATAAATGATAAAAACAACAAAAAGCTTGGCTATAAGCCGTTAGCTGGAGTTGGAGGTAGATGTGCCGTAATACATATTACATATTATCACCATTTTCATACAAATAAATAAATAAAAATGTTAATTAATAACATGCGCAACATTTTAACACCTAAATAACTCTTTAAAAGTATCTATGTTACAAGTAATTAAAATAAAATTCTAACAAATAACCTAATGTGATAAATAATATGGTTTTATAACAAATAATTTTATAACAAAGAATATTTAAAAATAAATAAATAAACAAATGAATAAATAGATAAAGAAAAAAAGTAAACAAACAAATAATCATAAAAATATCAAGAAGCGTGACTAAAAGCCTTCGGCCTGCAGTTGATGGTGGATATATACAAGTATCTAAAATAATAATTACGTAATAATAAATAAAAGACTTACAGAACATGCTAAATACATAAATCTCTCATACGAATAGAATAAAATAAAATTGGAACAATTAAACCAATGAGATAAATAAAAAGATAAAATAAATAAATGATAATATTTTTAGCTAATATATTATTATATTTATATATAAACACATGCATACACAGACATACATTTTTAATTAACTCTTTCCTATTCACTTATCTATCCTATTCTTTTTTTTTACCAGAACTGGGGGCCTAAAACTATAATATTTCTATACGCATAAGCTGCTTTTAAATAACTGGCTAGTTTGTGCCAGCCTTTACAACCATATATATAAAAAAATATCATATTATAAAAAAATGTTTAAATACTTCTTTCGATATAAATCTGAAAAGACACAAACAATTGTTTCTTTATATCCATCGCTCTTATTTTTGTTGAATAATAAAATAGTGGACATTTTTCTTAGATTATAACTCACAAGAGGGTCTATAGATCAAATATTCAGTTTTTCACCCTCAGATAGAATTTCATAAAAAGCCCTATTGGACTGCTATATGATTTGAACACAAGTTGTTGGAGGGTGAGACGGCGCCGGCGCCAGTTCTAAATATTTGTCCATCAAAGTGCAGGGAGTTTTGCTTTTCGCCTTATTGACTGAGAGGATATATTACTCTCATTGCCTGTTCTCCTTTCTACTCGACCTAAATAGCTCGCTCCCGGCAGTCCATATTCATTGCTTTAAAATTAATCGTTCTTTCTCCTCCTCGATCCCTTTTTCTTTCGTGTTTGTGAGATATTATTGAAAAAAACAGCGCTCTCAAAAGAGTTCGTAACTCCGGAGAAAAATCAATCAAATATCATCTTAAAAAGGGTTTCTTTTTTTTATAGAAACATAAAGAGAGATATTTACGGACGATTGATAAAGATTTTTGCGAGATTGGGAAAATATGATTTACTAGACTGTAAGGGAAATCCAATAGTGGCCATGATTTTTTTTTTTTTTTTTTTTTTTTTTTTTTTTTTTTTTTAAATAATAACATACGATGAAAAATATGTAATATATATTATAAATCTGGTTATAATTGGGGAAATAGGTCGTATAGAATAAATTATACATATGAAATATATTTATTGTTTTATTGTATCAGAGATATAAACTAGGCATCGCGTGGCTCTATTATTGAAGCGAGTGTAATGCAATTATATTACATAGTTAATCGTGATGAGTTGATAGTTAAAGAATATGCTAGTAATAGAGTGCCGTGTAGTGGGGGAGAAGGATCTTTCTACTATTCCTTAACTCACCTACATGTCCCGGTCAAGTTGAAATTATAAATGCCTATTTCAATGGTACTTTAGACGATGCATATAAAGTTTTGTTAAAATCGTCACGTTAGAACGTAAGATATCGGTAAAATATTGTTTTCTTGACTTTAAACGTTTAGGACTGCTTTAATAGCTTTAACGATCTTTATTAATTCATAGCGGTGTCGCCGTTGGATTTACTAAACAATATTATTTGTAAAAAATGTTCGTCTCATCGAATAGGTGATAGTAGAATTTTTTCCCGTCCAGAAATTCCAATTTTACATTTGAAGCTCACGTTAACGCGAGCGTTGCGCGCGAACTCTTTGTCGGATAACGCTGTCCAACTATCATACCGTGAGCATTAGTAAGAGGAAAATGAATACCAAATTTCAACTAAATCGGTCAATTTTTACGCAAGTTATCGTCGAAAACGTAAACGTTACTGACAGACAGACACACAGACAAACAGACAGACAGGATGGATAGTTTGCTGAATGTAAGAAGCTCGCTTACGCTCTC
The DNA here is from genome assembly GCA_951217055.1 of Gerris lacustris. Taxonomy (NCBI): domain Eukaryota; kingdom Metazoa; phylum Arthropoda; class Insecta; order Hemiptera; family Gerridae; genus Gerris; species Gerris lacustris. The sequence continues at coordinate 57,746,693 of OX578284.1, forward strand.
TTCAATAATTCTAACATTGGATACCTTTTAGTTAGACTTACGAGTACTTCACATCTTGTACTAGAGCTTTTGTTGTTTGTCACCGAAAGCTTAAATAAGAAAACAAATACGTGTGGTGTCACGGGACACCCGGTAGGAACGAAGTTCCTTACATTTTTCATTAAATATAAATTATAAAATCACACTGCTAAGTACTTATACATTGCTAACTACTTATACACGGCGGAGTTAGAAATGAGACAAAATTTAAAAGTAACGAACTGTTTGTACCTAGCAAGAATTAAGGAAAAATTAAAAGAAAATCATTATTTGTATCATTAAAGCAAGCGTTATACTATAAATATATATTGAATATAAGAAAAAAGTAGATAATGATGAGTCTATAGTTAAAAAGTATGTTTTAAAGGAGTTTGGATTGAAATAGGACTGTTTTCTACCTACCCGGCCTATTAATTTAAAATATTATAAAACATATCTCTTCCCAACTCTAAAGCTTCTGCTTGAATCCGGTTGAAATTTTACATGCCTGTTTCAATTGTACTTTAGACAATGTGTAAGAAGTTTTATTAAAATCGTTATACGTTAGAACGGAAGATATCGGTAAAAAAGTTGTTTTCTTTATTTTAAACATTTGGGTCCACTTTAATAAATTTAGCGAATTTTATCACATCATAACAGTGTCGGTGTTATTTTAAAAAATATTTAAAAAATATGTTTGTCTCATTAAATAGAAGAAGTTAGAATTTTTTCTTAGATTAAGTACGCAGTATTATAATAATATACCTAATATATTGAAATAAGCGTCAGCACAGATCAATTTTACTTTAAACAAATTTTATATATTTACAAAACCAAGTGACATTTAGACATATAACAAAAATAAACAAAAGTCAAGGAGGCTTCCTTAATAACATTATTTCCCGTCTTTTTGAAGTTTACGCGAGCGTTGCGCGTGAACGCTTGGACGGATAACGATTTCCAACGAACTCAGCCTGGGCATTGGTAAAATGAACATGAACATTCTTCAGGAGGGCTTACTACTCATATGAGCATTTATCTGAGCGCCTTGAACTCTCTTCTTTGCGTCGGAGGAGGAAAGCCTATGCAATTTTGTACCTGTCTAAGGCTCTAAATGGCGAGCTTCGCTGTGAGGAAGTTGCCTCTCAAGTTGTGGTTCTACCTTTTGGACGTGGAGCTAGCAGATTTGCGTATATCAAGCAGATATCTGACATATGTCCCTTAGTTCGTTGCGTCCATTCTCTTAATTCTCTGTGCCGTACTAACAGTGATATCAAAGTCTCTACCCTATTAAAACTTAAAACCATTCTTTCTCTCCTTTCCCATGGCCAGTAATTTTCACTAAGTAATTAATCTCTTGAGCGCTTATCTCGTGGCTTCAAGGCTGCATAAGGCTCATAAAAAAAAAAAAAAAAAAAAAAAAAAAAAAAAAAAAAAAAAAAAAAAAAAAACATTGTGTACCAAATTTCAACTAACTCGGGTGATTTTTTACTCAAGTTATCGTCATCGGTAGATTTCGTGACGGATTTTGCGTGACGGTGATTTTGGTCGTTTTTTTTTCGGATTCACTCCCGGGCTCCAGAACGTGCCATAAAGAACTTCGTTCCAATAAATAAATAATAGATATGTTGAGTTGTAGGGGAAAATATTTGGACATGGTATAATAATGATCAACAGGTTGAGAGAAACGTAAGGGAAAATGCAACGAACCATGATCACGGACTGCTTAGCACAGTAAATACCTTGTTTCCTCCTTCCTTAGTGTTTAAGGGTTTGGAAATTTGCCACACTTTCTTAGATTTAAGACATGTGAATTCTAGAACCGGATATATCTTTTATCTTACAGTGAAATCGCATTGCTTTTACTTCTATGTTTTCTTTTAATAACAAAGGCAATGTGAAAATCGATTATGATACAGTGCTTAGCGATTAAATGAAACGCTTAGCTTTTTAATAAAAAATTAAACCACCAAAGCTGAATACATAACAAAAGCTGAGTCTAACATAACAAAAGCTAAGTACATAATAAAAGCTGAGTCTAACATAACAAAATCTGAGTACATAACAATAGCTGAGTCTAACATAACAAAAGCTGAGTCTAACATAACAAAATCTGAGTCTAACTTAACAAATACTGAGTCTAACATAAAAAAAGCTGAGTCTAATATAACAAAAGCTGATTACATAACAAAACCTGATTACATAACAAAAGCTGAGTCTAACATAACAAAAGCTGAGTACATAAAAAAAGCTGAGTCTAATATAACAAAAGCTGATTACATAACAAAACCTGATTACATAACAAAAGCTGAGTCTAACGTAACAAAAGCTGAGTCTAACATAACACAAGCTGAGTGAATAACAAAAGCTGAATCTATCATAACAAAAGTTAAATATTGTATCCTTAATGGATCCTGAAATATCGTCTAAGAAATAAAAACAAATTCAACACCCTTTATCTCAATTTTTTTTTTTTTTTCAACTCTAATAAAACTGGTACAACTATTTATTTTTGTCTTTCTATTTAGTTTGATATTTCATTCCTTTAACACATTCTTACCAACTTGCATGATTCATTCCTATTTTTTATTTATCAAGATGAGATACTTTAATAATGATAATTTTTAACTAAGAAAATATTCAATAACTTACAACCTGTAAGCACCTTTAAACGAAATTTCTTTTCTATCGTATCCTCAGGACATTATTTAAACTATAAATATATTTTAACAAGAATACATTTTAGTATTGGGGTACAGAAGAAATTTCCGTCTCGCTGAAAACGACAAGAAAAATGTGACGTTTTTAAATATCGTTCCAGAAAATTAGGATTTATCAGGAGGTCGATAGGTTTTCATTTATAGTACAATATTTTGACGATAGGCGTTCTGAAGTTTCACTAAACAACATGCAAAATGTAAAGCTTTTAAATATCGAGCTTGGAAGCTATAATATGATAGGAGGTAGATTGGTTTTCACTTGTATTACTATATTTCGCAGATAGAAGTTCTAAATTTTATAAAAAATGATGTTAGAGCTATAGTGGATAAAATGGATTAATGTTTCATAATTTCACACCTTAAGATCCATCTACTATATTAATTAGACAAATATATAATGGTTTCCTCCACTTAATGGAAAATATTGAAATGTCGATAAGAGAACTCACCCCCCCAAAAACATACCCATGATTCAATGTTTTTCCATGAAATGGAGAAAATAAGTGGTTTTTGACTTACATATGTTCCATAGCCTAAACATGAAAATGTCAAAAACAACTTATTTTCTCCATTTCATGTTTTTGACATTTTCATGTTTAGGGTATTGAACATATGTCAAAAACGTTACGTTGCTTTTAGCTTAAAAACTCAGAAAAATATAACAGGGAGTTAGAAAGGTAAAGGAGGTCTGTAATCCAGTCTCCAGCTGTAGTGCCTTCCCCTACCGCGCTTCGAAGGGCCGAAGAAAGCCGAAAAGATTTATACGTGTCACAGGGAGTTAGGAAAGTACAGGAGGTTGCCATCAACTCTCAGCCCTCTCGGCCAACCTAGTATGAAGGCATATTAACAATTCGTAGAAGACGGGCCGGCAAATTCGAATTCAGTCGTTTGTAATCAAGCCGCGGCAGTGCCGGTGTGGAGATAAGAATAAAATTAACTTCCTACTACTTTTATCAATTACTTGAATAAATTACCGATTATATTTCATTTTATGTCGGTAGTTTACGCAGAGCGAAAACATGAAAATGTCTCACTGTCTTGCGGACTCGTATGCAAGAAGTTTGTTTCTCTAGGAGATACGACAAATTTCAATATCGGATGAGTACTTACGAAGATCCAGTTATAAATACTTGTTTCTTCGCACATGTGGAAGGAAGCATTGGACGCAATATGTTACAATTAATATGGGGCAACAACCGCCCGTTGTACACATTATTTTAGAATATGTATGTAAAATAAGGAATTATATTAGATATTGGAGCGTCTATGGAGGCCACCTTAAAGAAATAACATAGAGTGTCTCTCTACGTGAAGTAGTGCGACATTTTCCACGTTTACGTGATAAGGAAATGAAGGTAATTCCAATTAGGAAACTTGGCTACGTCTAACTGAAGTACCTGGGGCTTAGCCCGGGTGTCTAAAGATAATGTAAGTAAACTTACACTGAACCGAATATATATGATGCAAAAATGGAGTCTATAATGAACATAATATATAGTGGAAATATGAACTCTATAACGACCCAATGGTGCAAATATGAACTCTATAACGACCCTAATGGTTCAAATATGGACTCTATAATGACCCAATGGTTCAAATATGAACTCTATAATGACCCAATGGTGCAAATATGAACTCTATAACGACCCTAATGGTTCAAATATGGACTCTATAATGAACATATGGTGCAATTATGAACTCTATAATAAACATAATATTGTGTAAATATGAACTCTATTAGATTAGTGGTTAAAATTATTTAACAACTTTACATGCGTACATTGAATATTTATGTAAGATAATAATTAATTGTCACACATTATTAATTTATAATAATTGATAACAAAAATAGTTTTGTCAATTACTGTGGTACATAGCTTCCCCACGTACTATTTCATATACTTCGATGATTTTATGCTTTTACGTCCTATTATTGTCAAATTTATTTATTTTTCCCCCTCGTATTTTAAATCTGTCAAAACAGAATTTTGTCTTGGAAATTTTGAAATTGAAGACATAAAAAATAAATTCGTTCTTCAGAATGATCACATACCTTCTGTTACCTTTGGTAAACTCCGAAGTAAAATAGAACACATTGTTTTTGCTATTAATTTTCTTTTCAATAAATAAAAATGCCTTTTTCTGCATAGTTAATTTTCTTGGTTAACAGTTGACGCCGAATATAAAATGCCCACTGAGATAATTATAGGCTAAATCGATTGTAGAGCACTCTATAAGCTCGACATGCGATGCAGTCGTAAAAAAAGCGCTTCGCAGACATTTTTACGACTTCCATCGTAAATATACGATTTTTTTACTTTTCCTGACCACTTACCGATAAAGCAATTTTTTATTGGTCTCCAAACCTCTTTTCCAATTTCACTTGCTATAAAAATCAAGGAAGTTCCCTGCCCTATTTTTGCTGAGAATTTCTACTTTTTTTGATTGAATTAGTTAACTGGTTGATGTGTAGCACATAGCTTGTCTCATTTTTTTAGTCTCGTGTCTGTCTGTTCGTCTGTCAGTTCATAATTTTTGTGAATACCATATCTTATCATAAATATAATAATATGTATTTAAATACTGAAATATATATTTTTAATTATATCTGATATCATTACTAATTATAAAAAAAAAAAAAAAAAAAAAAAAAAAAAAAAGGACGTGAAGAATCTTGGAAATTTTTTTTTATAAATTATTTCTAAAATGTATAAAGCCATTATTTATATTATCGAAAGGTATAATTGATGTGAGTTTCAGTTCAATCAGCGTAAAGGTTCCAAAATAATTTTGTGTTAAATTTACAAAATTCAAAAGTCGATTTATTCAAAATGGTGGCAGGTATATATCAATGAAATTTAATTGAAAATATTGTCTTTATTGTTAGAGGTATAATTGTTTGAAAAAAACAAAATTTTGAAAATATAACCTCTCAAAACAGAGCTTTTATGCATTTCTGAGGTGTAATTGAATATGAGGTGAATGTAAAAATATGTATTAAAAAGAAATACGGTGGTATCTTTTTTTTTCTTTTTTACTCTATTGGTTCTGGGGGAGAGGGGGGGGGGGAGGGCCCGTGCCTCTTGTGCTCCCCCCTGGATACGCCACTGGATAGGTATCCAGCTAGAAACCACTCAAATTGTCTTAAAATCGCCCAAAACTAATAATTCCGATGGCACCTCTATTTCGGATAAATGAATTAAATAAAACTAGACTGCCAATATAGCTCCCTCGCATCCTATCATGTATTTTATTGTTATATTAACATTATTGTTACATTACTTTATTGTTATATTGTTTATTGTGTAATAGTACATTACGCGTCGAGTGCGGAAAGTAGCATTTTGCATGCGAATGTGGAGTTTGCACCCGAGTGATAGCGAGGGTAGTAAAGCCACACGAGCAATGCAAAATGCCGTTTTCGCACGAGTTGCGTACCGTACTTTATCTACGATTGTTAGATTTAAATAATGAATACAGATAAAAATAAACTTGCTGTATGTAAGTTCGTATCTCTCTCTTGATAAAGATGGCATTCATTCTTGAGTTGTATTTTTGCCGAATTAATTATTTCTGGAGGAGTATTATTATTCTCCACATTTTCGTCAAAGTCACTTGATTCACTCATTGTTTTTCACTAAAAACTCGACATAAACACAGTTACTTTAATAAAAGAATAGCAAATTAGTTTTGTTAAATGTAAACAAACTCGCTAATCGTGCGTAAAACTGAAGAATTCCTCTTCTTTACCACCCTAGGGTGGTAAAGAAGAGGAATTCTTCAGAACTATGAGACGCGCATGCGCAATGAATACAAGTACGTAAAGAATCACTTTCTACGCATCTAAACTGAGATACAATGTTTATATTTCGTATCAATCGTAGATAAAATAATAAATACAGAAAAAAATAAACTTGCTGTATGTAAGTTCGTATCTCTCTCTTGATAAAGATGACATTAATTCTTGAGTTGTATTTTTTGCCGAATTAATTATTTCTGGAGGAGTATTATTATTCTCCACATTTTCGTCAAAGTCTCTTGATTCACTCATTGTTTTTCCCTAAAAACTCGATATAAACAGTTACTTTAATAAACGAATAGCAAATTAGTTTTGTTAAATGTAAATAAACTCACTAATCGTGCGTAAAACTGAAGAATTTCTCTTCTTTACCACCTTAGGGTGGTAAAGAAGACGCGCATGCTCAATGAATACAAGTACGTAAAGAATCACTTTCTACGCATCTAAACAGAGATACAATGTTTATATTTCGTATCAACCGTAGATAAAAACTATTAATAGTTTTGCGATCGAACTCTTCATAGCGGTGTCGCTGTTTGTTTTACCAAAAAATTTTATTTGAAAAAAATGCGCTTGTCTCATTGAATAGATAAAGTTAATTTTTTTTGCATAGCTAAATTTCGATTTAATTCTATCCTTTGTTGTTAAGTATTCGTGCATAAGGAACACGAGTGTTGAAAATAACTTAGATTTTAGTCTTATCAGCTGACAAGGCAATATTATGACAGAAATGTCCTATAATTATGCATGTATGTAAGGTCCAGCAAAGTACATATAAAAGATTCGTTTCAATTCTATATCCGTTTTTTTCATGTATTCGATCTAAAAGAGAGCTTTTTTATTGATCTTTTTTATTGCTTTGTAAATAACATTATTTGTTATTTACAAATAAGTTTGGGGATAAGTTTTATAGTTATTACTAACACGTGTTTTATGTATTAATAAAAAAATCTATTGGAAAATAAGAAATCGAGTATCTAATCCCAGAAGTCCTTATGAACTAGAAATAAAATACAATCCAATCTCACAAAACTTTTTTATTTTCTTATGCATCCTAAAAAAGGAAAATAAAAATAAATGTATGTATTTAGTCATAAAAAATATGTATCAAAGATAAAATAAATTCAAGGAAAATAAGATTTATTTGAAAGAGAACTGTATTAGAGTTAAAAGGTTTTGTTTTTACTTCATTATTTATTTATTAAGACATTTATTGGTTGTCTGTAAGAGACTTGGAAATAGTTTTTGAGGTCAAACATAAGTTATATGATACAGAAGTTAAGTTATAGTTAACAGTGAGGCGAGCTTCGTTTATTGATTTATGTTTTGTGTAAATAATAGAAGAATGATTTTAACCAGATTAATCTGCTTCTGATTGATTGAAAAAGATTCTGTTTATTGCTTTCTATTAAATAATCAAGAAAGTATTTTGCACAAAAAAGAAGTTTCTAATAATATTAATGGTTTGTTTTTTATATTTGATATATATTGCTTCCGAGCTTACCGAAGGTAACGGAAGCATTGTGTTCACTTTTGAGAACGAAAAATTTGTATGCCTCCGATTTTAAAAATCCTAAGACAGAAATCCGTTTCAGACATCAGGGATCATTTTTGGTTCCGTGTCTGTCTGTCGGTCTGTCGGTCGGTCTGTAGTTCAATTTTTGCGAACCAACGTATAAAAAAACTACTCGTTCAATTTTAATGAAATTTAGGTGGTAGGTTATGAGTAGCCCATTATTGGTCCCATATAATTTTTGAACTTTCTACGCTCATTTGTTTCTCTTACATAAACATACATTAATTTACACCTATAGCTTCATAAGTACTTATCTGGTTTGTATGAAACTTTTATAGTTGATCGAAAGTAGCCCGCAGATACCCATACCCATAGATTACTTTGAACCCTCTATGCGCTCTTTAACTTTTGCTTAATTGATACTTTAATTCAAGGAAAAAATAAAAAACAATTTTGACAGATTAAAAAAACAGGGGAAACAATTAAACAAATTAGACAATAATGGCTTGTAAAAGCATAAAATCAATATAGTACGTGATAGGGTGCGAGGAAGCTATGTGCCACACCAATTGGCTGACTATTTTATATTTGATACTTTTTACTTTTTCAAATATGTGGTAAGTATATATATGAAGAGAAAGTATTATTATGACATGAAAATTCTATTTTAAGATTTAGTTGAATTTAGACCTTATTAGGTCCCCTGAGTCCAAAAAAGAGAAAAAGAAAGAGTGGTTTTTAAAAAATTTTGGAGTTAAATAATATAGTCTATACAAACACGTGGACAAACTAAATTTATTGGCCGATTTTCATGAAATTTGGCATTCACGTTCAGAAAATCATACCTTGAGGTGTAATCGAAAAATGGATTTTAGCTCTAAATTTGGGAGCAAAAAATATTTATTATAAAATGGGAGAGCTTCCCTCTAGAAAATCTGGAAAAAATATTTCTTAAAAATGGTTCCGACAATTATCATTAAAAATCCTTAAATGTAGTTAATTTACGTACGAATTTAACGACATAAGTTGTTGTCCTGGGAAAATCTAGTTTCACATATATTGGTGAAAATATATCTGATTTTTCTTTTAAACGAAAACAAAAATTAAACAACCACCTGTTGTACACTTTTTATGTTTAAAAAATAAATCAATTAATTGAGTTATTTTGGAATTTAAATACAGTATAAGTATCTATGTGGGGAATTTTTTACTTCTGAATTAAATTAAACAACTTATTTGAATTTAAAACGTATTAAATGGACAATTTTTTACTTCTAATTTAAATTGAAAAAACGAAGGAAAAAAATATATATCCTAGCCAAATTTTGTTCAAATATAAAACAAAGCCTTTTTCAAATGTCTTTTGATCCACTTGAAAACATTTGTTTTAGGCTTCAGTGAACACTGGTTTCTCAGAATTGTCGAGCGCTACACATACTTTTACAGTATGGTATCATGGATGTAATATCAAAAATATATAATTTTTAGTTTTTGTATATATTTTATTTTTACTTATAAAAAAAACAAAATTTCTTTTGTACCCTTCTTTATACTTTTTGTAGAAATTTCTTGAGAAATTTGGCCTTTTTTTAGGGTTTTAATTTTTTAAACTTTTATTATATATTAAATATAATAAAAAAAAAAAACTTCCACTCTTCTTTAAAAAATGCTATATTTCGCCATCACATTATGGCTTCTTCAGGCTTGTAAATTCCCTCTCATATGAGTCTTATTTTGTCAAAAGTTTCCTTTAAATATTTCTAAATGTAACATTACATTTTGTCACTGTACATATGAAACTGATATAATAAAAGTTTAAAAAATTAAAACCCTAAAAAAAGGCCAAATATATATTTTATTTTCAATTATTTTTGTCCTAACAATTCGGGTTTTTTTTAATAGAATAGATAAAATAAAATTTTCCCTGCAGACCACTTTTCAAGTTAAAGTCAATATTTTGGAAAGGGCTTCTCCCTAAGTAAGCACCTTTTATAACAAATATTTACAGTTTCAACCCTTAATGGTGAAGAAATACGGGGGTTGGTTGGTATCAAAATAAAACACACCCTTTGATAATATAAATAACTTGCATTGTCATACTTTATCATATGGTATCTTTGACAGTCTTTTATTTACCTATCCAGAAAGTGTATTAAACATTTGTAAAAAAGAAATGCACAAGAAATCTCTATAAGATTACTTTGTTAAAAGAAAATATAATTATGAGAAAATTATTTAAAATTACGTTCATACCACCACTACAATGCTTTTTTGGCACTTCTTTAGATTGATACTCCCCTTATAAAAAAAACAGAGGGGAGTAACAAACTAAAGTAGGTGTACGGAATGTTCTTCATTAGACTGTTAGTCTACTTACTCGGGGTATGATTTTTCTGAACATGTATGCCAAATTTCGTCAAAATTGGCACAGTAGGTTAGGCTCCAGGCGTCTGCACAGACGACAGACGACAGACAGAAGACAGACAGACATTTTTTAAAAACAACTTTTTTGGACTCAGGAGACCTCAAAACGTGTAAATCCATCAAAATCTCAAAATCGAATTTTCGCGCCATCACAATACTTTCTCTTTATATGAGAAAGTAAAAAGTAGTAGTAACAATCTAAAGAAGTACCGCTTTTTGTATGTATTAAATTCTTTATATTCAATTTTATCCTTCATAACGACCTCAAAGTAGCCTTTGTCCGATAATTAGCCATATCCAGATACCAATCCTTCCACGATTCCCTTTCCGACCATTCTAATCCACTAGTCCAGTGTTTCCCAAAGTGTGGTACGCGTACCCCTGGGGGTACGGGAAGAGTTTGGTGGGGGTACGCGCTGCACCGGGCTTTGACTGTGCAGTCAATTTTATCCTGAGATGGATAAAATTGTTTATGTTGAGGCAACGGTTCATCATAATTTGATTCCCTGTTAATTTTGTTCTTAAATTGGATATTGGTTTTCGTTTATGTACTATTATTATCGTTTATGTACTAGTTTATTTATGGGAACGAATTATAACCGTTTTACAGAAAGAAAGTAGTTTATATTTATATTATTTCATTTTTTTAAAGAACAATACCCCGCGATTGACACAAGTAGAAATAATTTCAAGATAAAAAGAACTTTTTATATACTACGTTTTTAAATTTTCTGTTGAATCGTATGTAATGTTAATAATATAATTGTTATTGTTATATAATATATCATGAAAAAAAAAATAGTTCCGAATTTATTTACTTCACATAAATGACAACCATCCAGGGAGCTGATCTTAAACCTATAAAAGTATAAATCTTTGTACAACGGATCTCCCCAACACCAAATCTAAGCGTGCCATCGATATATTTGAAATAATATAATCGATAAATAATATAATCGATATTTCCTGTTTTGCTGTCATTCAATGTTTATCTATCACAAATTTGAGACCCGTCAAAATGAAGATTGCGTAAATATTGGATATATAAATAATAATAGGATAGCGTAAATATTGGCAAAACAAATAAAATAACGTGCGGATTTTTTCCGAACTAACTTTCCGCACAGCAAAATTTGCTGAAAACTAATTAAATTCTGCTGAAAGATGGCTAAAAGTATTAAAATAATGCATTGTCATCGTGTTCTGAGCTATGCTAAAAGTTTCAAATGTCTAGCTATTCGGGAAGTTAGTTAGAAATCGATTGCCAGATTTGTACCGGACAAACAAACAAACAAACGAACAAGAATGCAAGCTAATAAAAACGTAGTAAAATAGATTAAAGACAACCAAAATAGAAATGCATTATTTTTAACGAGGGGTACTTAGTGTTACGAAAATTATAGAAAGGGTACACAGATGTTAAAAGTTTGGGAAACACTGCACTAGACCACAGTCTGTTTTTTTTTACTTTTTCCATTCCTGACAATCCTACTAGACACACCTGAAGAGGCAATAGCCGCGACTCCTCCTACATAACTGTTTTCAGGCTGGAATGTACTATTTCTCTGATTTGTCATTAAAATATTAAAAACAGGCAGGAAAATACTTTAATAGTAACAGTGTTTACCACTGCGTGTCATAACCTCTAATTTCGGCAAGAACAGTTTATACTATTATCTCTAACTTATAACATTATATATTATAGTTCAATAAGTAATATTTAATAAATAAACGTTATAATAATAAAATAATTTGTTTATATTTGTTAATTCTGTTAAATAAGTTCAATGAATAGTAGATCATTAATTAAAAAAATAGCGGAGACACTGGCCACACTGCAGCTTCATGTAAACATCAGATTATTATTATTGAAATCATTCTAGATTAGACTAGCTACTTTACTTGATGTATCCTAGTTACTTTTTTTATTGTAAGCAATAGAAGATATCTTTAACACGTTTAGTATTTTTTTAGTAAAAATATAAATAAATATTTTATATTCCGTGCATTATTCATTCAGTGGTTTTGTGTTATAAACGTGTGTTTTGTATTTTTGTTGTTATAGATTCAGTTTGCTATTCACTTATTGGTAATATTCCAAACCTTATTTAATTTCTTTATGAACATTAATTTTAGTTAATACGTATGTAATTATCTTATTAATATAACATAGTAATTAACTATGATATATTAATAAAGATGGTATGTTAGCAGTTTCATGTTTCTGCCGCCCGTAGATAAAATATTGTATGCAACAAGGCAGCAAAGGAAACATTTCTGCCTCGTTTATTCATATTGCCTGCCTCGGCTTCGCCACGACGCGACGCGACAGTCAAATAGGTAAATTACCTGCCTCGATAGTTAATTTTCATAGTCTGTCCTCGCCTTCGGCTCGGAGGCTAATCTTATCACTCGTCAGTAAAATTCCATTTTGCTGCCTAGTTACATAAATAACTATTAGTATTAGATTAATGGTGAACCCTCAATAGTTATTATGTTGTTCGTAGGGTCATTAGGGATGTAGGTAATAAACAAAACTCTGCTATCTCATTATGCTGCTATATTTCGACTTCAACTCCAGTCATTATCAAGCATCTATAATGCATTTATAAAACATTATAAAAACACTTAGCCTAGATAATAGCAGACTTACAATTTTTTTAGCAAAAGAGGTGATAAAAAGAAAAATATTTTGGTTTGCAGAATAGGAAAAATTGGCGCATGACTTGGGAATTAACATAAATGTGGATTTCAATGACCTCAGAGGCCAACTAATGAAAATTGTAGCTAGGGTAGAAGTGACAGACAGACTTAAAGCTTTTCAAAACGCAACAAACTCACAATTCCATCCCTTATATATTGAACTAGTCGACAACAAACCACCCCCCAAGTATCTGGGCAAAATAGAGGATAGGTTTATAGCAGGTTGGATGTTTAAAGCCAGGGGTCAGCTTCTAAAAGTAAATTTTTGTCATGGACGAGAAGACTACAGATGCTCTCTCTGTAATTTAAATGCAGTTGAAGACAACTTCCACTTTGTTGCAGTCTGTCCTGTACTCGCTGAGTATCGAGTGTCCTTCTTTGGTAAGGGACACTTTTCCAAAGAGGAATATCTCCAAAGGCTTGAGTGCAACACTGTGGAGGAGTGCTCACAATTCGCTTCCTATTTGAGAGAAATATGTGGTTACAGGGCAATACTCACCAAGGAATTTAACTACGACTAAAAAAAAAAAAAAAAAAAAAAAAAAAAAAAAAAAAAATAATAATAATAATAATAATAATTAATTGAATAAATCAATTAACTGAACAACCAAACAATATAGTACTTAGATAAATGAATGTAACCCTCCTTCTGACGGCTTTAGAAGCCCTGAAGTAGAGGCTTTTTTGTTCCAGTGTATTTATGTCACAACTATGAATAAATAAAGCCAATATTATTATTATTATTATCAAGCATCTATAACACATTAATTTGATCAATATCAACATTTTATTTCTCTATAATAGTCTTTACAGATATTATTTACGATTTACGATTATCATTATAGTGAAAACATTTCGGGAAAAATAACAATTCTTACCTATTTTATGAGCTAAAATAAGTAATTTTTCTTATCAAAAATAGTTAATTATAAAAAGTACTTATACAGCTACTCTTCTCAATGACATAAAGGAACCCACCTCTACGCCAACCTACAAACACTATTATAATTATGGTTTAACTATAAAACTTTATATAAACCTAAATTGTTATACAATAACATATGCTAGTGCCTATGTATATTACTTATTTTAAATAATGATTGTTATAGTAATTAACATAGGTACCATGGGTGTATAAGCATTTAGGTTTATACAAAGTATTATAGTTAAACCATGTTTTATAATAATATAATTATTTGTAGGCTTAGAGTAGAGGTGGGTTCCTGTATGTAATTAACGAGAGTAGATGTACAAGCACTTTTTACTTTCTTATATAAAGAGAAAGTATTGTGATGGCGCGAAAATTCGATTTTGAGATTTTGATGGATGTGCACGTTTTGAGGTTCCCTGAGTCCAAAAAAGAGTTTTTTAAAAAAATGTCTGTCCGTCGTCTGACGTCTGTGCAGACGCCTAGAGCCTAAACTACTCGGCCGATTTTGACGAAATTTAGAATACATGTTTAGAAAAAGTCATACCACGAGTCGAAATCAAGAAATTAATTTTAGCGCCAAATTCGGGGGTGCTAGCTCCCAAAAACTCTGAAAAAATGTAAAAAAAAAAAATTAAAAAATTCTCGAACACTGTGGTTCATCTACCAATTTTAATTTGGTAAGAGCTCCTGTAACGGATTAATAGGAGGACCCGTGGTTCGAGTCCCGGTGCGGGGGTCTATTTTTCTCTCTATGTCTCCCGTAGTTATTGTTAATTATAATTTGATTTAAAGTAAAATTTAATCTTTCCGTAGTATGAATACTACCAAAAAAAACTTGAAAATTTGAATTCACAATATTCATTTGAAACTAAAACGGCAACATTTCTATAAAACCCAGATTAATTAAAAATGGTAACTGACTGTGTTGCACCTTAGCAGTATCTTTACATAAACTCAGATACGTTTGTCTATTACATAGATAATACGTTCTTTAATTTTACATTATAGCAAAATTTTACATTATAGCAACATTTGACAACATGAGGTACAGATTTTTCTTTATTAATACATCCCATTGGACCCACGATCTCCGAACCATAGAATTTATAAGGATCACCTTAATTAACAATTCTTTTTTAGGGTCCGTAGGCAAAACCAAGGACCCTTATATTTTCCTGCGTGTGTCTGTCCGTCCGTCCTCTCGCGTGCTCTCACGGCAACACCATTCGTCCGATCACTTTCAAATTTGGCATGTATGTGTCTTGTACCTACCCACATATTTTAAAAATATAGCGACTTAAAAAAATATTTCTCAAAAAAAATAGGGTAAAAAAAGCTTAAGGGTTAAATTTTTTTTATTTTTTTTCGACACCGTGAGGGGTATCATATGAAAGGGTACGTCGAGCTGATTACAAAAAATATATAATTCTTTGGGTTTAACTTTGATAGGGCGAGCGTAGGCAAGTTTGAAGTGGGTGTGAAACGTGTCCCCCCTGTCTATCTCGCTTATGTGAAGTGCAAAAAATCTGAAAAAATTCCTGAACATTCTTCGACCAAAAGTAAAGATACAACTTTTTGGAAATTTCGAAAAAAATATTATTTTATTTTTTATTGACAAAATACGTATTTTTATAATTATGGTCTTTCGATGTATTTATATGGTTGTAGTCCGGTTCAGTGGCAAAAAAATACTTTATCAGAGTGTGTTTTGAGAATATCAGACCCTTAGAATGATTCTAAGTAAGCTTTTTAGAAAAAAACACTGTTTATACACTTTTCAGTTAAACACTATATAGTGTGGCCTACGGAACCTCGCTTGACCTGTTTATTATTTCTGCTAAAAGAAAAAGTTGCAATTTACAAATACCCATATTATAACAATTATTATGTATTGTAGTTGCATTATTCAAATAAAAATTTAAAAAAAAAAAAAAAAAAATTATGGAGTATGAGAGCATTATGCTGAACATACCAAATGTTTAATGTTTACAAATATACGATTATACTTGGTACATTCTTCTATATTCTTTTTTTGGTATAATTTCTTAATTTACTCACCTTTATCAAGTATGTAACATTATAGAGGATGTGTCTTAAATAATAATATATAATAAAGAGGAAGTTTGAATAATGGTTTTGGAGCGTGCAACGTAAGAGTGTAATGAATTTAAATCTGGGCAGCGGGCGGAACCGGCCACCTACTCTAGTCATGACCCCAGCCCCTATTGATTTTAAGCTTTGGCTATTTACTTTTAAAGAAAACGCAACGGCACTAAATCCCAGCAACTCTGTTCTTGCTGTAGCACTCATTAAACTAGCAACTCTACCATATACTTCAAACTAAATATAAATTGTAGTGTGTCACATAGTTTGCCATTAGGGTGGCACATTAGTGTGGTTGTTTGGACCAGTTTCGAGTCCCAGTTAGGTCACATTTATTACTAGGCATCGCGTGGCTCTTTCATTGAAGCGAGCGTATTGCAATAAAATAGTGAATATTGAAATTTGTTAATCATGATGAATGTCATAGTTGAAGATAAGTGGAAGAGGGTAGTGAGGAGTAGAGTGGGGGTACTCGGTACAAAGCTGTACTTCCTAAACAAACCTACACACAATACGACTATGAGAATCTTAACCACCCGCAATAGCTTTTAAACTAATATTATAAATGTATCACTTCATATTACTCAAGTACTACTGCATTGTATCAAGTTGAAATTTTACATACTTGTTTCAATTGTACTTTAGACGATGTACCTGAAGTTTTATTAAGAGCGTTACGTTAAAACGTAAGATATCGGTAAAAAGGTTGTTTTCACTATTTTAAACGTTTAGGTTCGCTTTAATAGTTTTAGCGATCTTTATTAAATCATAGCAGTGTCGTTGTTAGTTTTACTGAAAAATGTTATTTGAAAAAAATGTTCGTCTCATCGAGTAGGTGATGATAGAATTTTTTCCCGTCCTGAAATTCCAATTTTAAATTTAAAGCTCACGTTTACGCGAGCATTGCGCGCGAACTCTTGGACGGATCACGCTGTCCAACGAACTTAGCCTGAGTATTAGTAAGAGGATCAGGTATACCAAATTTCAACTAAATCGGTCAGTTTTTACTCAAGTTATCGTCACACGCGTGAACGTTACTGACAGACAGACAGACAGACAGACAAGATGCATATTTCGTTGAATGTAAGAAGCTCGCTTACGCTCGCTTCAATTATTCAATATTAAATGTGCGCTGGTATTTTTAATTTCAAATTAATATGGGACCGTCTGTAGGATACTTTCAACAAACCTTCCAAATTTCTATAATAAAGGATGAGTAGGGGAGACCGGGGACGGTTGAAACATTTTTTACAAAATCGCTTCCTGCGAAAACATTTTAACCTCAATGTATTTGACAGTGGGCTTTAATTGAACTTTTGTTATCAGACTAGAAATGGATGAGGTTATAGTAAGAATATCTGCATTACAAAAATATTTATAGGCATTTTAATAATTCAGGAAAAATGTTTCAACCGACCCCATATCAGGGGCGGTTGTAAATAAAATGCATTGACATCTAGCGAAATTTAATCATACTAAGAAGCATTTCTACAAAGATTGCAGCGCTAAAAACGGAAGTTTTGATAACTACCAGGAGGAAAGAAAAAAACTTTTTTACAGCTAGGAGTAATGAAACGATTTTTTAAGTCCACGTAATGAAAAAATGGATTTTAGCTATGATTTTTAGGCTCTAAAGTTACTATTTCACAGCCTACCACGGAAAAAAACATTATTTGGATCATTAAAAGAGACAAGAGAATGTTTCCTCATGACTGAAACGTATTTTGGTTAAAAACATTTTGAGTTTGGTGGTCTAGATGTATTACCTTCTTCAGAATACTGTGGGAACTTTAATTTTAGGAAGGATGGAAGTTGATTTCATTTAATACGCAGTTAAGGCTGTTGACATTAATTTATTTATTGTAATAATTCTAACAGGCTGTGGTCTGTTTGAATGTGTTGGTAGTGGTAGATATTTAAGTCGATTCTACATTAGTATTATTTCTGTTATCGTAGGAAATGCAATCTAGCCATATTTTATAAGCTGGCCCGAGTATGCTGAATTTCTTTTTAGCTGATCAGATTATGGAGGAGAGGATGAAGTCTCCCTTAGGAAGGGACAGAGTGAAATCTGTTTGGTTGACTCTGATCCGGACTATTCCCCAGGTGTGTCTGGAGCATTCCCTCTTCAGGGGTTTGTTTCCTTACACTTTGGTCTCACCTTGTATGCTGCCAGTCTTTATTTGATGTTAGTTTTATAATCAGATGTTTACTCGAGCTCACCAGCTGACCCTATTTATATTTGTATCTGTGGTTATAAAGAATTATTTCCAGTTGTGGTTAGTTGATTAATTATCCCTAAGTTTACCAGAGTTAGTTTTGGGGTCTCACGGCATGTGTGGTTAGATCCCCCAAGTAGTAGTAGTCTAGTACTTCCTACTAGAACGGGTAGGATGAACCATTTGTTCGAACCTTGAAATTAGGCCATCTTTTAGGCCCTTTTTACGTCCCGTGGTGGAGAGTTCCAGCTACTTCACACATCATACATTTGTATATTGTACCACCGAAGCGTGTATGGTGTGGTCATTAGTAAGCTATATAAGCGAGCGTCAAAGCGTGGGGGAAGAGTGCCCCATAGGGGGTGTCCCTCACCCTGCTCCGTCCTCGAACCATAGATACAAATCACATCATCATGACACGGATCGGATCCACATTAAAGAGTGGGGGAGAAGTGCCCCCCAGGGGGTGCTCCTTGCCCTGGACCGTCCGCGATTCATAGATGCAATTCAGAGTATCATGGGATCGAACCCAGACCTCGAGTCACCTCGAATTATTGATAGCTGAGCGAGCGCCCTAAGCCGCTCGGCCACACTGGCTCTCTAGATGCAACTGACTGTACTATTAGCATTACTGAAACCCTAAACCTTAAACAAAATGCTATCGATACAATCAGTAAGTCCGGAGCTGATACGAAACATAGCAAAATTTGAAAGCTAGGTGTGTAAATATGATGCACGGACTCTTCCTTCCTCCGTTTAAAATCTCAAAATTTAGTATAACCAATAGTAAATTGTTTGTTATATAAGTTATCCTCCAGATAGTTCATTAATAGATGATAATTCCTAATAAACTATCTCGACTATTGAATTGGCTTATGCAAAGGTATTTGTGTATTCTATAGAAACCTGCACTGTAGAAACCACCATAAAAAAGTAATCAGTATTCACATAACAATCTTAAAAGTACAAATGTAATCAAAATAATTAATATAAATTAGTAGTTTAAAATATAGTTATCTTTGCTTCCGAGCTTACCAAAGGTAACGGAAGCTATGTGATCGTTCTCAAGAACGAAAATATTTTGCTTCCAACCTCAAAAATCCGCTTCAGACATCAGAGAACATTTTTAGTTTTGTGTCTGTCTGTTGGTCTGTCTCTCTGTCGTTAAATTTTTGCGAACCAACATATCTTAAAAGTTGTTTTTAAGGTTTAAGGTTTTTTCACGTCCAATTTTTAGGAAATTTGTATAGTTGGTGATATATAGCCCATTGTTGGTCCCATATAAGTTTCAACTTTCTGCAGCCAGTTGCTGCTCTTACACAGATGGTCTGTCGAAAGCAGCCTGCAGATGGAACCAGATTAATTTTAACCGTCTGCGCTCCTTCAATTTTGCTTAATAGTTTCTTTAATTCATGCAAAAAATCAAAACAATTTTGACAGATTTAAATAACGGGGGAAAATGATAAAAATCGACAAAAATAAATTTGAAAAGCATAAAATTGGTACAGTATATAAAATAAAACAAGAGGAAGGTATGTGCCACACTAATTGGCAGACTGGTTTTTACTAATGTTTGGATTATTTGACCAATCAATGTGACAATTGAATGACATTCTTTGTTAGAACTATTTGACTATTATCAGTTCAATGTGATATAGAATAAAATACTCTACATCTTCCAATTGATTTAATAAATTGGATTATATTTTTCTGTCCAATATTGAGACAAATTTGCTTTAGAGTAGTAGCAAGAAACAACTCTGATACCTCCAGTGATAAAGGAGAGGACCAGCTTCCGGTATCTGGGTTCAAGATGACCCTTCAGTTAGGGTCTAAAAGGAAAAACCCTTTTTTCTTTTAAAGTAAAACAGTAACTTGTTGCTTTAAGATCTTTCAAGTACCATCCATCTTTACACACACACACACACACACACATATATATATATATATATATATATATATATATATATATATATATATATATATATATATATATAAATGGACTTTATACAAATAATAATAGTTACAGAAAATATGTTGTTTTTTTTCGGAGTAAGGTGTATATTAGGTTGTGTAGAGGTGATGGCTTTGTCCAACTTCACAACACACTCCCAGTATTGGGTGGTAGGTCGCAAGTTCGCAAGCAGAGAGTTCAAGTTGATGAGAAGAGATGATAAAACCCGTCGCACTCAGTAGTAGGAAGTGTTGACAGGATAACAGTACAGTAGTAGTGTACACTATACAGTCAGAGGTACACTAGGTCAGTCAGTCACTAGGTACACTAGGTCTATGACACTGAACAGCACGAAAATAAAAAACTATGGCACACAGAGATGTTAATCCATGTGTGGGTCCAGAGACTATGTTTATTGAATCAGCACAGAACGGGCCGCCACGTTATGCCATTACAGTAGGTACACATTACGTCAAAGGTTCGATATGCTTGACATTAGGTCGTAACACTGAACAAAACACTTTAACATAGGCAGGCTAAAGTAAGGTGTGAACCAGTCTGTGGTTTAAGATAAACATGTAATTCCCTAAGTAGAAGATTAAGGGATAAAAAAAGAAGGTGGTGAATATAATTGAAAACGGAGTTAATTGGATTATCAATCCAAGGACTTTTAAAAATCAGGCTATAGATAATTGAATTAAACATTTTGAGAAAAGAAACGAAAATAATTATAACAAATTAAAGTAAGTAATTAAGTTAGTTCAAAGTAAAATAATTTGAAAATACTAAGAAAAGAAATTAAAATCTAACAACTAAATGACCGTAACAATAAGTTTGGGCTTATATGGGCTAACTATGACCTACCATCCAAATTTCATTACATATTAAGAGTAGTTTTTTTTGCTCGTAGGGTTATGTTTTCCTTCGATATTTGGTACTTCTTCAGTTTGTTACTCCCCTGCTCTTTTTTAGGTTGAACTACCCTACACGGGGCATCATGTATAGAAATGAAAAAAACTGGTACATATAATTAAAGTCTTTTCTATATATTGATAAAAAATGCACCAATTATGGATTCTTCTTCATTTCATAAGTTTTCTTTTAATACAATTTCCATCTTCAGTCCTCTATTTTTAGACACAGCTGTATACAGGTCGATTTTGGGAATCTTGGGCGTATGTATCTGTTGTAGATTACCTACAAACTGGGCTTCGATGTAAGCTAAAGATTAATACTGGGTTTCGATGTAGCGTATCTGGTTTTTCAAGAGAGTATGAAAAAATAATTCATAAATAATGCAATTTATATCAATATACAAGAAACACTTTAATTATGTATGCATTATACTTGTTAGTTTTTGCATTTCTATACACGATGCCCCATATAGGCTAGTCCATCCCTTTTTTACAATATAAATGACTTTGACTGAACAACTATTAAGACAAAGGGATGTTTTGTCCAGTGTTCTTTAGGACAAAGGAATATCACACTTCTGTTTTTATAAGGGGAGTAACAGTCTAAAGAAGAACATTCCGTACACCTTCTTTAGATTGTTACTCCCTTCTAATTTTTTTATAAGAGGAGTAACCATCTTAAGAAGTGCCCGATGTTTTGGGTAACAACGGTTTGTTCTGTCGATATCGATGTATCGAAAACATCGATGTTTAACTATCGAAGTCCCCACCCTATATAGAATAAAATTAATTAGAAGGGAGTTGGTCACAAGAGCACTGCTTATATTAGTCTAGGGGTTAGATATTGGGGCTAGTGCGGTAGAATGGTCGGGCTCAAGATAATTGTATTGGAATTGGGTTGTAAAGGGAAAAGGCTAATCCTAGAACAAAAGAGCAGACATTATTACGAAGAGAAGATTAGTGACGTAAAAAGAATAATCCCTTTAAAGAAAATAATATAGTAAAGGGCTTAAATGGGGTTTAATGGGAATTACGTTAAAAAAAGCTGTCTTTCAAGACACCGGGGAATTGTAGAGTTGGAAATCAATTATACGGTTCATGCTTGAACCAATATAGATTACCTTTAGCAGATATGGAAATGGTTGTAATATTTTATTCAATATATTATTGTCATATAAATGAGGTAAGATGTCCTTAAATTTGACCAGAAATATGAACTATACAAGAGCTGAAGGATATGGTTGAGTGGTTGAGAATAGTTGGACATACAGAATGTCCACGGATTGAGTTGCCTATAAAATCTCCTGCTTGTTCTTAAATGAAGATGTATTGTATTACTTTTTGTTCAAAATGTACCCTGCACCCAAAAAGTACAACTGGTCCAAATTTCGACCATTGAATAAAAAAGTAGTCATTATAATTTCTTTTAAATAATATTCAAAATTTATTTTTCGCATAAGAATGTCGATAGTAAAATTTCAAATTCCTCTCCCCCCCCCCTGCCATTTATAGAAAGTAAAAGTTGTCTGATTCTAATACAAGAGGGGTCGTTTAAAGGTCTCATTGAGTGCATTAAAAGTTGTAATGTTGATTTTTTTGATAAAAACAATATGAAAGTATTTATAGAGAAAATCTTATTTATTATTCATTTCTTTTTAAAAAAAATAAACATGAATTTATTTTCATAATAAATTTCCCTTTTAATAACTTTCGTGTGGTTTTTATAAAAAAAAGCAATAACACAACTTTTAATGCACTCAATGAGACCTTTAAATCGACCCTTCTTGTATTAGAATCAGACAAATTTTACTTTTTATAAATGACAGGGGGGGGGGGGGGATTTTGAAATTTCATTATTGAAATTTTTATGTGGAAAATAAATTTTGAATAGTATTTAAAATAAATTATAAAGAATACTTTTTTATTCAATAGTCGAAATTTGGATCGGTTTCCTCTTGTACGATTTTAGGAAATTGTACTTTCTGGTTACAGGGTACATTTTGAACAAAAAGTAATACTATATATCTTCATTTAAGGACAAGGAGGAGATTTTATGAAGAGTGACTTTTCTTCGAAAATTGCAATTTTTTTGAATTTACACGTTTAGGCAACTCAATCCGTGGACATACTGTATATATATAAGTTACAAGAGCGATTCCTGCTGAATCCTCCTTTTAGGCATCAGCATTAAATAGGGTATATAACAGTTGTAAAGCCGCCGTGGCTCCAGTCTATGTTCTCGTGGCTCCAACTACATTCCAGGTAATACTATATGTTTGTTGTAAAATCAATTGTTAACTTAAATTAATCAAAAGAAGAAATTAACTTGTAAATTGAAATAAAACCTTTTTTAAAAAGTTAATCTTCCGATTCTTAAAGTTAACTTATATATATGGTAGTCGGAGATTAAAATATTGAACACACCTTGATTGAAAAGCCATAAATTTTCATTTCTCTAACACTTTAATTTTGTTTAACTTTTATAGATTTAGTGAACAAATAAAGTTTTGAATAGACAGGGTGTTTCAACAACACAAAGGAGAATTTAATGTTTAAAACATGTAGATAAGTTTTTAAGAGTGTTTCATAGAAGTTTTAATAAAGACTTAAACTCACACATTATCCCTGTATAACAGTAAGTACAAATCTCGTCTTAGCAATTTATCACTACAACTATAATTATATTATATTACAATATAATTTACACTTGTAATATGATAATCTAAGTTATCTAAACCAACTGTTCTTATGGTTAAACATCCTGTTCTAATGTTAATGATTATACACAGCATATAAGAACAAATTACAGTACTAAAAGAAGTAATTTAGTGATAACATTAGTCGTTGCAGATAAAAGAGCACTAAACGTTAAGCTAGGTTAAAATATTAAAACCACAGAGCCCGGCCACAGTGTACTTTCTTAACGACCTCTGGCATTTTACGTTGTGGTCAAAGCCAATCCCTCCACGTTACAGCCCAAACTCCTCCCTATTTGATCTTTTAGAATAGCTCAGACTTTCTCAGAAATTACATAAAATTTTAATCTCAAAGTAAATAATTAAGTAATATGATTAACAAGGATACAAAGTCCAGGTTTCTGTGGTAGCCATCTTTAATTATAATATCTTCTTACCCTATTTCATAAGTAATAAGTTACTGAATATTTTAAAACTGTACTATACATCTACGATACAGTAACACTGATTACGTTATACCAAAAAATATGTATATAGTATAAGTTATGTCGTAACAATTACAATAATAAACTGGTATTATTATTGAATACCAATAATTTCGTTGCTTCAGTTTCGTTGGTATTGTGGTCATGAAATTAGAAATAATATAGGAAATAATAAAGGGGGGGTCACGAAAAATTTGATGTTTTTTGACAAAATGGCATGAAAAATTAAACACTGTCCGCAAGTGTAATCACTCTTCAATTCCTTTCATTTGATACCCCACTTAAAATTTAAAAATGATTTTTTTTTTTTCGCGTGACATGAATTATCTTTCATTTTTTATTTGAACAGCTGATAATTTTTAGTTCGCTATATTATTCCTGTGTGCGCATCAAAACGATATTTTATACTGCAAAGATTTATGTTTGTATCTCTTTTGATTCAAAAGTTATTGGAACCGTACAGAGTGACAGACAGACAGACACAGGAACGAAATTATAAAGGTAACTTTATTTGGTTTTACCAACGAAACCCTAAAAATGGAACTATTAGCTACCTTGATTACAAAACGTGAATAACTAAGATAACTAAAAATCTGATAAATAATTTAAAAAACCTTACTTCATTCGTCAGTCAGACCCATAGATAGAGCAGTGGAGGGGATCATAAACCAGCACTATGATTTGTAGTAAAGTCCAATAATTGTGGTTCTGAACTTATTAAAGAAAGTAAAGCTCATTCTGTAGAACATTTTTTTTTTTTTTTGGAACGAAGTTCCTTATGGCACGTTCTGGAACCCAGGAGTGAATCCGAAATAAACGACCAAAATCACCGTCACAAAATCAAGCGTCACGAAATCTACCGATGACGATAACTTGAGTAAAAGATGATCGAGTTAGTTGAAATTTGGTACACATGTTCATTTTACCAATGTCTAGGCTGATTTGGTTGGACAATGTTATCCGCCCAAGCGTTTACGCGCAACGCTTGCTTAAACGTAAGCTTCAAATTTAAAATTGGAATTTTAGGACGGGAAAAAATTCTAACCTTATCTATTTAATGTGACCAACAACTTTTTTTTTTTTTTTAGAAAACGAACACCGACACTGCTATGAAGTGATAAAGATCGCTACATTTATTAAAGCGGACCTAAACGTTTTAAATAAAGAAAACAACGTTTTTACCGTTATATCTAACGTTCTAACGTAACGATTTTAATAAAACTTCTTACACATCGTCTAAAGTACAATAGGCCAAGGTAAAGAGAACACACTTCACAGTCGTGTAGCATATGCTATTTTTCCCGAGGCAGCAGGCAATGAAATAACATTAAATATTAAAAATCAATACATTAAAATAAATATTAAATCATACTTAAGATTTTGAGAAAAAGAAACCTTAAAGAGGTTCCACTATAAAAATAGACTGCCAATTAGTGTGGCACATAGCTTCCTCGCATCCTATCATGTACTTTATTGTTATAATGTTTATTGTGTAAACACTATTAATAGTTTTAGCGATCTTTAACACTTTATAGCGGTGTCTCTGTTGGTTTTACTGAAAAATTGTATTTGAAAAAATGTTTGTCTCATTGAATAGATGAAGTTTGATCTGTTTCCCGACCTAAAATTCCAATTTTAAATTTGAAGTTCACGTTTACGCGAGCGTTGCTCGTGAACGCTTGGACGGATAACGTTGTCCAACGAACTCGTCCTGGGGATTGGTAAAATGAACATGTCTACCAAATTTCATCAAACTCGGGTGACATTTACTCAAGTTATCGTCGCACGTTTCGACAGACAGACCGACGTTGGGACACACAGACCGACAGACAGACAGACAGACAGACAGACAGACACGAGACCAAAAATGTTCCCTGATGTCTGACACGGATTTCTGTCTTGGAATTTTTAAAATCGGAGGCATAAAAGTTTTTCGTTCTCAAAAGTGAACACAATGCTTCCGTTACCTTCGGTAATCTCGGAAGCAAAAAGATAAAACGCATTGACATCAAGTGGATTTTAATCATACTAAGAACCATGTCTAAGATTGCAGCGCTGAAAACATCACTTTTGATAACTATTACTAGGATGTAAAAAAATGTTTACCTCCTAGGAGGTAAACAAATTTTTGAATACAGTTTAGGAGTAATAAAACGATGTTTGGTTCCTTATGGCACGTTCTGGAGCGCGGGAGTGAATCCAAAAGAAAAACGACCAAAATCACCGTCACGGCCGTCACGAAATCTACCGATGACGATAACTTGAGTAAAAGATCACCAAGTTAGTTAAAATTAGGTACACATGTTCATTGTACCAATGTCCAGGCTGAGTTCGTTGGAAAACGTTATCCGCCCAAGCGAACACGCACAACGCTCGCGTAAACGTAAGCTTCAAAGAAACGGGAAAATATGTTATTATGGAAGCCTGTTACTTGACTTGTTTATTTTTGTTATATGTCAAAATGGCACTTGGTTTTGTAAATATCGAAAATATAATCACGGTCTTGTTAAAAGTAAAATTGATCAGTGCTGACGCTTATTTCAATATATTAGGTATATTATTATAATACTGCGTATTTAATCCAAGAAAAAATTCTAACTTTATCTATTTAATGAGACAAACAACTTTTTCAAGTAAAACTAATACCGTTACTATTATGAAGTGATAAGGATCGCTAAATTTATTAAAGTGGACCCAAACGTTTAAAATAAAGAAACAACGTTTTTACCGATATCTTCCGTTCTAACGTATAGCGATTTTTAATAAAACTTCTTACACATTGTCTAAAGTACAATTGAAACAGGCATGTAAAATTTCAACCGGATTCAAGCAGAAGCTTTAGAGTAGGGAAGAGATATATTTTATAATATTTTAAATTAATAGGCCGGGTAGGTAGAAAACAGTCCTATTTAAATCCAACGTCCTTTACATACTCTTTAACTATAAACTCATCATGATCAACTTTTTTCTTATATTCAATATATATTTATAGTAAGACGATTGCTTTAATTATACAAATAATGATTTTATTTTATTTTTTCCTTAACTCTTGCTAGGTACAAACAGTTCGTTACTTTTAATTTTGTCTCTTTTCTAACTCCGCCATGTATAAGTAGTTAGCAATGTTTACGTACTTAGCACTGTGATTTTATAATTTATATTTAATGAAAAATGTAAGGAACTTCGTTCCTACCGGGTGTCCCGCGACACCACACGTATTTCTTAAGTCCACGAAATGAAAAAATGGATTTTAGCTATGTTGTTTAGGCTCTAAAGTTACTCATATTTATATTTATTAGGTAGTGCTCCCCTGTAAAGTTACTCTCCCTTAATGTCTCTGTCTAAAGTTACTATTTCACAGCCTACCATGGAAAAATCCTATTATTGTAAAATTTATTTTATTTCCCCCCGCTTTTTAAACCCGTCAAAATTGTTTTGATTTTTTTACATTAATTTAGCAAAATTTAGAGAGCGCAGATGGTTGAAATTAATAATGGGCCCATTGAAATCGGAGACCTAAATATTTTCAATATTTTCAGAAGAGATCTTCAGTTACCTTCAGTAAGCTTGGAAGCAAAAACGGGGGTGGGGGGGGGGGGGGGGAAATATACAAATTGGATAATATTAAGTTTTATAAGCATAAAATCATTATATTTTACGAAATAGGACGCGAGGAAGCTATGTGCCACACTAATTGGCTAAGTATTTTATTCCGTTAAGCAATTAGAGTAAACTACAATTCCCTGAATTACATTTTATATATTAATAAAAATAAAAATAACTCATATGGTAGTAAAAAGTAACTAAGAGATATTGAGGAAAACACTTTTCTTTGTATTTTCTTCTTTTTTTTGCTAACGTAATAATATGAAGAAAACTTCTATTTACGCCTTTCCAACAATTTTATTATTTATTGCATGTAATTTAAAACAAAATATATTTTCCTGGAAGTATATAAATTCAATATTTTAAAATAGATGAAACTTGTGGAAACAGCTTGAAAAACACTGAATACAGTTCACAATAAAATAATAAAAGGAACTATTACTTTTACCTATAAATAAAATCGTATGGATTAAAAACGAGCATTTGAAAAATAACCCTGAGTTTCAGGGATCCTCTAACTCATCTCTGAACCGAAGGGTTAAAAAATTTCAAATACTGTTTTAAAAAATCGGTCCGAGACAACTCAGACAAACTTTCTCATATACGAGTTCATAATTATTTAGCCCAGTGTTTTCCATTTATTAGTTTTCCTACGTAAATTTAATTATTATTGGGCATTTCATTAAAATTTATCATAAAAATAACTTCTCCCGGGCGGGGAATCGAACCCGGGCTCTCTCGGTCCGCGTTTTAAGCTTTTTTCTCAGGAACTAGATTTTTCCCGGGGAAACGGCTCATATCGTTGGATTCGTATTTAAATGGACTATATTTTAGATTTTTTTAATCAAAATCGTCGGAACCGTTTTCGAGAAATAATTTTTTTTCACGTTTTTTCAGAGTTTTTGGGGGGTAGCGCCCCTAAATTTGGAGCTAAAATTCATTTCTCGATTTCGCCTCGGGTTATGATTTTTCTGAACATGTATGCCAAATTTCGTCAAAATCGGCCCAGTAGTTTAGGCTCCAGGCGTCTGCACAGACGACAGACAGACGACAGACGACAGACGACAGACGACAGACAGACATTTTTTAAAAACCACTTTTTTGGACTCAGGGGACCTCAAAACGTGTAAATCCATCAAAATCTCAAAATCGAATTTTCGCGCCATCACAATACTTTCTCTTTATATGAGAAAGTAAAAATGAGTAGAAAAAGAGTTTCTATAGATTTACGGTTTTTAATATCTGAAATTGTTCTTATCGGAATTATTTCAGACAATTGAAAGGGTTTTTTCTTTTCTTCAAATTCATGAATAAATGAAAAGAAAAAAAAACGAAAGAAGAGAAATAATAAAAAATTGGAGAACCATCGAGTAAAATCGTGCAGAAGGGATGAGGTAGAAGGTAAGAAAGGGCTGAAAATCCTGTAGTATCCTGGAAACATCAATCTTACTCCACGGCCCTCCAACATTTGACAATTGTAGAAGTTTTCTTCAGGGTTTTTTCGTCAGCAAACCGGTTTTTGATTTTATTTCTTTATATCTTGCTTTATATCAAATGTCAGTCAGTAATAGTTTCCTTTTTTTCAATTTCTTTTGGTTTTTTCGTTAGACGCATTATTTGATATTGATAAATTTTTTTTCTCATTGAAAAATTGTTACATGCTTACCTGAAAGACAGTAATTTTTCTTTTCTTTTATAGGGTTTTACTAGGTTTCTTTGTTAGTCATTAGAAAACGGACTTAAATGGCTTATACTTATTGTCAAAATTATTAACTCTATATTATGTTAAATTTATTTTGCTTCTGAGATTACCCAAGGTAACGGAAGCTAGAAGATCGTTCTGAAGAACGAATATTTTATAGTTTTCCGATTTCGAAAAAAAAAATTCCAAGACAGAAATCCGTTTGACATCAATGAACAGTTAATTATGGTCCGTCTGTTGGTCTGTCGGTCATAATTAGCCCATTTTCGGTCCAATATAAGTTTCAACCTTTTGCGCCCATTTGTGTCTTTTCCACATGCGCACAAACATACCCTTTTTAAAAGTGTTATGATTTTTGCTTTACCCTTCTCAGTCGGACGCTAAGGGTGGGATGATACTGGTTTAGAGAAAGGTAGCCTGGATAAAATGAAAATAAAAAATACGAGTGGGGTCGAGGGACACCCGGAAGGAACGAAGTTCCTTACGATTTTTATTAAATATAAATTATAAAATTACAGTGGTAAGTATATGATACTAACTACTTACACATGGCGGAGTTAGAAAAAGAGACAAAATTAAAAGTAACTATTTGTACTAGTGGAGTTAAGGCAAAATTAAAAGAAAAACTTTTTATTATCTTTGAAAAGAGCGAAAATAAATGATTTATTGTAAATTGAGAAAAAAGTTATTTTTTTATTAGTTTATAGTTAAAGCAGATGGTTGTAGAGAATAAAAGAACTGTCCCATCAGACCCCGTCGGCGAATTACTCCAATTAAAATATTATAATACATATAAAATATAAATCACCAACACTAAAAAACCTCTGCTTGTATCAGGTTGAAATTTTACATGCCTGTTTCAATTGCACTTAAGGCAATGTGTAAGAAGTTTTAGTGTAATCGTTACGTTAGAAGGTAAGATATCCGTAAAAACGTTGTTTTCTCTATTTTAAAAGTTTAGGTCCGCTTCAATAAATTTAGCAATCTTTATCACTTCGTAGCAGTGTCGGTGTTTGTTTTACTAAAAAAATATTATTTATAAACGTTTTTTGTCTCATTAAATGGAAGAAGTTAGAATTTTTTTCGTCCTAAAATTCCAATTTTAAATTTGAAGCTTACGTTTACGCGAGCTTGTGCGGATAACGTTGTCCAACGAACTCAGTCTAGGTATTTGTAAAATGAACATGTGTACCAAATTTCAACTAACTCGCTCATCTTTTACTCAAGTTATCGTCATCGGTAGCTTTCGTGACGCTTGCTTGGTTGCGTGACGGTTATTTTGTGATGGTTATTTTGTGACGGTTATTTTGTGATGGTTATTTTGGGACGGTGATTTTGGTCGTTTTTTTTTCGGATTCACTTCCGGGCTCCAGATCGTGTCATAAGGAACTTCGTTCCAATAACTAACGACTGAATAATTAAACAATAAAATAACTGTATTGACCCCTGAGGTTGAGGTTTACCCCTGGCACACCTTACTCTCTATCCGAGATAAATCCAGCCCTGGCACAGTGGGCCGCACTTCTCATAATACTTTCTCATAATAGGTGCGGCACTTATTTGTGACTCAGACCCTAATCCGACCTGTGTCACTATTCTGCTGTCACACACCTCTATCACTCGATCACTTACCTCGTTCAAGTGTAGAGGCCAACTGAAGGACAGGCTCTAACCAGTTTGACCCTTATACCACAACATTGACCATCAGACCTTCAATCTAGGTTGAACCTGGTCACTGTTTTGGGTCAAGAGTCAACCTAAAGATCACATCCCAGAGCTGCTCTGGCTTTCCCTCGTCTTTATCTCCCGCCATTATACAACTTTCCATAACAATAACAATATTAACTAATTTAAAGATATAAATAACAATCTAATAATAAATACAATAAAATATAAGTACGACTGGATATAAATTCCTTTAATATATATTATAAGCTAATACCTACGAAAGTGCTCATCTGATTTTTAAAATTTAGATGGTTTGTCAAAAGTATTTTAGTAAAAAGTAAAAGTATTTTAACCTCTACGCACATTAAATACTGTTAAATTGATACTTAAATTCATGTAAATAATCATAAAAAGTTTGACAGATTTAAATAAGGGGGGGGGGGATTACAGTAAACAAAATAGGACTTGAGGAAGGTATGTGCTACACTAATTAGCAGCATATTTTATATAGATAATTAACTATTTGTTATTTTAAGGTTTCTGTAGGATTAAAAAAAGAAACCTTATATAACGGGTCTGTCTGTCTGTCTGTCCGTTGGTGTCTGTCCGTTGCTTGTTTCAATTCATAAACTACTATAGCTAGGAACATGAAATTCGGCACACAGGTGCATCTCGGCATTTGAGACAACTTCACACTTTTTGGAGTTTTCACACTAAATATTTTCAAGATGGCTGCCAATATGGCGGGCGGCCAAAAAAAGTTTGTGGTCACCATGACATGTTATACATCAATTTAAAGGTTTTGAAGTGTAAAAATGTTGATGATATTTGACAAAAAGGAATGGAAAATAAAACTCTTTCCACAAGTGATGAATATTATTATAATCTACTTTTCAATACCTTTCATTGGATACCTCACTCAAAATTAAAAAAAAACAAAAAAACAAAACAAAACGCGTGACGTGAATTATCTACCATTTTGGATTTGAACAGCTGATATAATTTTGATTTTGCTATATTACTCCTGTGTGCACGTCCAAGCGATCTTTAAAACTGGATAGTTTCATGTTATTATCCAAAAGTTATTGGAACCGTACAGAGTGACAGACAGACACAGGAACGAAACTTTAAGGGTTTCTTTTTTTGGTTTTAACAATGAAACCCTATAAAGGGGGGGGGGGGGGTGGGCACAACAAATACAGTAGGTTCTGGCTGTGACATCGGATACAGGAGGTACTTATTCATTTTAATTAGACTCAACAAGTCCTCACGACCACCGCTTTGACATTTACAATGATTTATTACTAACATAAAAGCACTCTGTAGTAGTAATGTTGGTTTGTTCGCCGTTTTTTTTTCAAGAAGATCCCATTATTTATTATATTTACTATATTTATAAAAATATAACTAGTCTTATGGCTTTAAATTAACTCTTGGTTCCATTTGACTTTTTGTTTCCACTTTTTAAGACGTCTTCAAGAGTTTTGAGTATCGTGGTGGTAGTTGTGAATACAAGGTGAGAACGAACCAATTGTTCGAACTATAAAAATATCTCCAACAATAAATATTTTTCCGGAAGGATATAAAATTCGATATTTTAAAAAAGATTAAACGTGCGGAAAAAGCTTAAAAACACCGAATAAAAATCGCAAAATAAAATAAAATAAAAAAATGAAATATTAAACGGAACTATTACTTATACCTATAAATAAAATCATATCGATAAAAAAATCCATTTGGAAAAAAACTGAGTTTTAGGAATCCTCTAACTCATTTTTATACCGAAAGGTAAACAATTTCAAATACTGCGGAAAAAAGAGCTTCTAGATTTACGGTTATTAATATCCGAAATTGTTCTCATCGATATTATTTCAGACTATTGGTTTTTTATTATTTCTTCAATCTACGAATAAAATAATAGGAAAAGCGAAAGAAAATAAATAATAAAACTTCCAGTAAATTTATGTAGAATGAAAGAGGTAAAAGATATACAAAATTATTTCATCTCTGAGGCAGATATTTGCAGCGATATAAATCAGCGAGTAATGCAGATGGTAGTGTCATGGAGGATCGAACTCACGACCTCGTGCTGTCCTTAATTCATTATTAAAGGCCGAGCAGACATGACTAGTGAATTAAGGCTCACGGGCACACTGGATCTGGCTCATCATGGGAGTAATCCGAAGCAATCTAAAGGGGGATATTCTTAAAAACTAATCAAGAAGTATTGATATTGATACTGCTACTGTTTAGTCTCAAAGTGTCCTTTCCTTTGAAACAATTATTTCTCTTCATTCCTTCCTAAAAAATACTTGACACGCGAGATCTATTGCGAGGCCTGTGAACTACAGAACTCTTTACAGTGCTGCTATCTACATGCCACTCTTATAAGAAGACGTCGTATCTCTAGATGAGACGAACTGTTGCATTCAGAACTCGATAACTGTGGCCCACTCCGTGACCAGTAATCTTAAAGTGCTACATATAATGCGCATGTGCCGGCACTTAAACGTAACCACCATTTTCCTTCCTCAACCATTCCATTATTTTCCTTATGTAGCCCTGCACTACCTTTCCTTTCCTACAGTACATATTTAAAGCAGCCGATTTATTAGTCGGTTCGCACACAATCAGTCCTTCCCAAATATAATATGCTTCCACTTGATGTAGTGGAATTGGTAACAAAACAACCCGTGGAAGCCTACGAGGTTTTTATAGATCTTCTTTTGGTTCATAATCAAGGGGAAATATATATATATATATATATATATATATATATATATATATATATATATATATATATATATATATATATATATATATATATATATATATATATATATATATATATATATATATATATATATATATATATATATATATATATATATATATATATATATATATATATACACATACATAGAGCTAATTGAAAATAGGATGTTGAAATAGGGTATTTGGTTTTGATTTTCAATTTAACCTATCAGTTTTAATTTTAAAGAAACATTAAAATTTGATTTATTCGTATGGTAGGTAGTTTCGGAACCGTTAAATACAATTTAAGAATTTCTGACACCCACAAACACCTATATTATATACGTGTATATCAAAATTGGTCCGAGACAACTCAGACAAACTTTCATATATAAGAGTTAATAATTACTTAGCCCAGTGTTTTCCAATTAATAGTTTTTGAGTTCTCGTAGGTACGTTTAATTATTATTGAACATTTTATCAAACATTTTTATAAAAATAACTTCTCCTCGGCGGGGAATGGAACCCGGCTTCCCCCCGTCCGTCATTAAAACTATTTTCTCAGAAGTAGGTTTTTCTCGGGAAAACGGCTTATATCGTCAGATTTGTATTTAAATGGACTTATTTTATAATTTTTAAATCAAAATCGTCGGAACCGTTTTCGAGAAATACATTTTTTCACGTTTATTCTGCCTTTTTTTGAGGGGGGGGGGATAGCGCCACCAAATTTGGACCTAATATTTATTTTTCCATTTTGCCTTGGGGTATGATTTTTCTGAACATTTATACCAACTTGCGTTTTTAACCAATTTTTTGGGATTCAAGGGTTCTCAAAACGTGTAAATCCATCAAAATTGAATATACGCGCCATCACAATACTTTTTCCTTACATGAGAAAGTATAAAGATTAACTTAAAGCATTTCTAAAACACAAACACTCGAATTGTATTTATGGTCGTGTGTGTGTGCGTTCCATAAGATTAACTATGATATTATTTGCAATGATGATGATGAATTAATAATTGTTGTATATTGTTATTCTTATCTTCCCCTTTATTAAATTCTGATAAAATATGGTTGTTTAAAAGTCGGTCCCACTTAAGATTAATTCCTGACAATATAAAGGACTAGAAAAGTCTTGAAGTAAATAAGGATTTACAGTCCAATAAATGTAAAAGCTCGTTCAAGTGAATAAGAAATTGTGGAATAATATGAAAGGACAGCTATGGCGATACACGCTTGATTTATTTGATTCGGCCAATTTTCCGGTCAAGTGGGATCATCTTAGTAATACTAGATTTTTGAGGCTATAAGTCCTCTACTTTAAGTTACGGAAACCTAACAATAGACAATTGAAAAGAACATTCCAGAAATATTATATATTTATATATATATATATATATATATATATATATATATATATATATATATATATATATATATATATATATATATATATATATATATAAATATACCATTTTAATCTTATCTTTCCTATTATTAATAAAAGAAGAAATACTTTATAATACAGTACAGAATTTACTCTTACTAAGTTAACACGAAAAAATATTCCCTGATGTCTGAAACAGATTTCTGTCTTAAAATTTTTTAATACGCCAAAGAAATATTTCGTTCTTCGGAAAGATCACATACCTTCCGTTACCTTCGGTAAGCTCGGAAACGATAATATTATTTACTTAATTTATAAGCCTCCGCTGGACTGAAGTATGTCTCGGAGATATAGCATGTGAAGACCGTAGATTCCTACTTCAGAATTCAGACTGATTGTTTGAGATGTATGTTTGAGTATATTTCGAGTTCGCTAGGGGAAGGTGGAGGGGGATGCACAGTACATTCCGAGTATATATAGTTGGATTAAAAATCCGCTAGAGAGCGTATGGATGCAATATCGAATTGTCAGTTACATTGATTTTGTTTTTAGAAATATTGTTATTCTGTGTTGTTACCTTTTTACAAGCTTTTATTTAACTTGCAATGTTTGTATGTATGTATGTATGTACGTATGTATGTATGTTCGGGTCAAATCTTGCAACTGAATTTTGAAGCAGTTATCCTCAACCGATTGAATTCAAATTTTGCATACACATTTAGTTTGAATGACAATGCATGGTTTTCAAAGTGACGTTATACGTAATTTTAAATACATTATGGCGGGCAGCCCAAGATGGCGGACTAGTTTTTTTTAGTACGCCCATAATATGG
The DNA here is from genome assembly GCA_951217055.1 of Gerris lacustris. NCBI lineage: Eukaryota > Metazoa > Arthropoda > Insecta > Hemiptera > Gerridae > Gerris > Gerris lacustris. The sequence goes on from OX578284.1 coordinate 57,783,128, forward strand.
GCATCAAATGAAAGGGTTTGCTGAAAAGAATATGAATAAAAGGTTGTTTTTAAAAATATTATTTTTAAAATCAACTTATTTTATAAATTATTATCCTATTTTTTTACTTATTATATCCCTAACTTTGCTTTGAATTGAAAATGCTATTGTTTTTTTTTTTTTTTTTTTTTTTTTTTTTTTTTTTTTTTTTTTTTTTTTTTTTTGTTACCTAAAACGAAAAAAGTTTTATAAAAAAGCAATTAACTTGAGGGAAAATGTGCTTTTGAGGTGAAACCCTCGCATCATGTTCATCAGTCCAATCCCGGCAGTGTTATGTTTTTTTTTGTTTTTTTTATTAAGTAAAGTAATTTAGCTGTATGAGAAGAGAAGTAAGTGATGAAAAAAAGTGTTTCTAGTGCGGCGAATGAGGTGAAGGGAGTTAGCCCAGTTGGAAAACGTCCGAGCTATACTTGGGTGAAAATCGATCGATTTTTCAATTTGTCCACTTAGCAGTGTTTCCAGTAAATTGCCTCTGGTTTTTTTTTCGCTTCGAGCTTCTCAGTTCTTACTCTCACCGTTCCATCATCGTCGGTGACGTGAAAAAAAGGAAAAAATCAACTTTTTTACGCGATCTCTGACCGTGACATAGTCACTAAGGGTTTTTTCAGATCCTTCCTTCTCTTACTCCATCGTCACTTTAATCAGCTCAACCTATGGATTCGAACAATGTAAAGTAATGGATCGAAATTTAGGGAACAATTTTCACTTTGCTTTTTTTTTAACCTTTGTCAAAAAAAAATTAAAAGCATGACTACCCTTCTTTCTTTTCGAGAATTAGTTTTAAAAGCTTTCCGATTTCGTATTTCGTGGGTTTTATAATCTGAACTTGATGATAAAACAAAATATTACTTATCTTTCTGCATTATAATTGTGAGTGGAGAATTACGAGTTAATTATCAGTTCGGAAGCAGCATAGTCTTGTTAATAACACAGATAATGTCCAGAGATACTTGTTTAGAAGTTTTCTTTTAGTAAAGGGTGACCACCAAAAGCGGAGTGCTTTAGGGTAATAAATTAAACTCTTATTTTATGTGCGACAACGTTAGAGGTAGTTAGTGGTGGTTAAAGGTGGTTAAAGGTGGTTAGAGGTGGTTAGAAGTGGTTACTGGTGGTTAGAGGTGGTTACTGGTGGTTAGAGGTGGTTAGTGGTGGTCAGAGGTGGTCAGAGGTGGTTAGTGGTGGTTAGAGGTGGTTAGAGGTGGTTAGAGGTGGTTAGAGGTGATTAGTAGTGGTTAGAGGTGGTTAGAGGTGGTAAGGGGTGGTAAGAGAATCTTTCAGCCTGAGCAGCCATTTTGAATCCTAGAAAATATATAATTTATTTAGAAGGGCGACGTAACATGTTTTCTATCAAGGTTTCGCATCTTGGTTTTTCTAATATTGACCACACTACCTGTAATTCGATTTAGTGAAGGATCGCTATATGATGCAAAAATCAGATAAAAACGTAATTGGAACAACATCGTTCCTTCGTCAAAATATGTTTGTTTTTTAAATATATAATAATATAAACCTCACTCGCGATCAAAATATGCATTGTAGCACATTAAATATAAATATTAACTTTATTTAGAGCTGTGGATCCTTCAGGGTATAAAGAATACCAAATTTCAACTAAATTGGCCAACTTTTGGTGTCCATTTCGTTACCGTTCGTTTTTTTCAGATGTATTCGGGCTCCACACGCTGTAACGTGCCGTAAGGAACTTCGTTCCGAAAACTAAACCAGTTTTTTGAGATCGGCAACGTTTCGGTTTAGCCGGCCATTCTCGAGCCTTTAAATCATACATTTATTTTAGCTTTGTAGGTGTATAGTGTAAAGCTTGTAGGTGATAAAACTAAAGTTCCTACAGTTCCTGTTACTGATTACTGATGTAGCAATCACCTAATTTACTCAAGTGTTAAAATGCAAGGTATATCAAAGATCTTAGTTTTGCATTATATTTTTATTTTTTAAGTTTTTATTGTAGTTGACATCAAGGAAATGTATGATTTTAGGCTTGAGAATGGCGTGATAGACCGAAACGCTGCTAATCTCAAAAAATCTGTTTTAGTTTTAGGTTTCTGTACAAAGTACGAAAAGAAACCTTAACGGCTCTGTCTGTCTGTCTGTCCGTTAGCATGTTTCAATTAATAAACTACTATAGATAGGAACATGAAATTCGGCACACAGGTGCATCTTGGCATTTGTGACACCTAGACACATTTTGGAGTTTTACACTTAATATTTCCAAGATGGCGGCCAATATGGTTGGTGAATAATAACAAGTTTTTAGTCACCATGACATGTTATACGTCAATTTAAAGGCCTTGAAGTGTAGAAAAAGAACATGCAACTATTACACTTAATAATTTTGAAACCAGCGATTATCGCCTCACGTACTTACGTGAAGCGCGCCTTACGTGTTGTTTATTCTTAATACCTTGAAGGATCCACAACTTTAAATAAAGTTTTAATCGAGGTTACCCTATACAGCCAGTTTACATAAATTTTAACAATTAATAAAATAAAAGTAAGGTTAGATAAACACAAATATTTATCAATAACAACGGGTATTTTAAGGTAACTAATAGAATTCTGTAGTAGATTTGGGACCATCAATGGAGGCCATCTTAATGAATAATATAAATAGTCTCTCCACGTAAACTGGCTAGTTTGTTTATTTTATATCTCGAAGCACCTTTCAGCCCTATGAAGGTCTTATGAAGGTCTTATGATGGCCTTATGAAGGCTGAAAGCTGCTTTGTAATTTAAAATAAACAAACTAGCCAGTTTACGTGGAGAGACTATATCAGTTATTAATAGAATTTTGTATTAAGTTTCATATCACTAATGGCTGGTCGTTGGGCTTAAAAATGGCTGGTAGGGCTGAAACGTTGCCACATAAATGAAAGTTTGAGCTATTACCCTAAAAGGTTCCAACACTGTACTTTAAATTATTACAAAGTGTACAATCTTGGATTTAATTATATATATTATATAGTTATATAAGCCCTTTGACAGGCGAGTCAGAGGGCTGTATTGCTACAGAGTTAGCTAGTTTAGTATTAGTTACTATCCTTAGTTTAGAAGTTTCTCTAACTTCAGAAAATACTACGTTCTAATCCATTTTCAGGATCAAAGTAATATTTTGACGTTTTATTTCTAGCCTCGACTCCTTCTTAAACTTTAACTTTTATGAAAAGATAATGTTTAATTTTCAAGTTGCTAATCTTGGTGTTTCTGTTTTGTTTCATTGCCACATTACTAAAATATTACACTTTGAAACTCTTACTGAAATATTGATGAGTGAAAAGTTTAAAAAGGGTTTTTACGAAGGAAAATTGCCTTCATCTTTTCTAATCTTACCTTTGAAGCTGAAGGGAAGTGAACGATAAGAAAGTTTTATTTTTGTTCTTTTAAGATTTTTTTTTCCTCTCTTTTTTACATTCTTGAGGCTTCTCTTATTTCTTTTTTCAATGTAAACTTATAGCTTATATTTTCTTGAGCAATCAATTTTGATTTTTATAAGCGTTGATGTTGCTTCTCACCTCCTTGCCCTTTCATTGCTAACAACTCCGTTTAAGAAAAGATAATAATACAAAGACTACAGAAATAGAATTCACTTGGGGGCACCAAATCAATATACCTTTAACTTATTTGGAAGTTAAAGAAGCTTGCTGGTGAGAGAAATTCAAGCTAAAATGGTATAAAAATACTTTTTTTTTTTGTGATACTAGCAGTTATTTTTTGATATTATATATTTTTTAATGTATTCTAAAATTGAAAGGTGTTAGGAAATTGAAAGCATTACTGCTCCTGCCAACTTAACTTGTTCTTTACTTAAATTGATATTTATTTATATATTTTACCATTTTCTTCTCAATAAAAAGAAACATATTTGACATTTAAATGTATCCTTAGACGTCTATATTATGTATTACATAATGCGATCGCTTGTTAGCATAAGCATTATTTATCTATTTATGGATGTTTGTAAAATAATTTGCTACATGTCAGTGAAATTTGTGTTACGGATTTGAACGTAATGCGTCGTCCAATGTCACAAAAGACCATGTCAGTTAAGCAGCCTCTACACCTCCTGATCAAAACATCGCGTCAAGCAATGGTGTCAAGCATGATTGACAGTCTAGGAACCCGTTTGCATGATTGACAGTCTAGGAACCCGTTTGCATGATTGACAGTCTAGGAACCCGTTTGATGCTTGAGTCAACCCTTCACGGAGATTGATGGAAAGTTGTGGCTTGACGGAATACTTGATAGTCTAGAGTCTATAGCAATTTTGATCAAGCATTCCGTCAATCACCTGATCAACACCCTCAATGGAGGACCGTCCGCTCACTTCCGAAGGTTCGGACATCGTAGATAATAATGCTGATCGAGAATTTATTAGCCTTTACATTGATTTATAATTTATATAATAGGTTTGTTCCAACCACCAGTTCCGACTCAGTTTCGGATTAGTCCGTGATTGACGTAATGCGCATGCGCGATCACTGACCGTTGGGAATTGATTTGTGATTTCGTTTTTGTTGGAACGCTCCTTTCTCGAACCAAACTGTTTGCCGTGGTAGGTTTTAAAACTGTTATCAGAACAACTTTTTGAGTTGATCGTTTATGTGATTTTGCGTTCCTGTGCTATCGAAAATACCTGAACTTATTAATATTAAAGATATAGATGATGGATAAGTCAATAGTTGATGAAGATAAGTGCCAGTCGCTTAAATCAGGGCCTGATTTAGGCCGCCTAGGGGCTCGCACAACAAGGAGGCGCCACACCACGAAAGTTTCATTTTCTAATGCTAATTAAGCTCGAAAGTTGGAAGTAAAACCTACATAGTCATAGAGGATATGAGGAAAATACATGCTCACATTTTAGAAATGTTTATTTAATACGCATGAATTCACAATTTCATTTCGATTTACGCAATTCACAATTTTCAGGCTTACTGAGGTGAGCCAGTTTTAGTAGACTTACGGCACACTCGTATTCGTATTTTTATTGATATAATCCTAAATGCTCTTTTGTTAAAAAAAAACAAAAACATTAATCTAAGTCCAGTTAACGAAAGAAATATTGCGGGAATAAATCGGATTCTTTCGATATTTGTTTGAAAATGGAATAAGTATCAAAAGTCCATCTTGGAAATTAGGTCCAATTTTTATTTTTTTTCAGAAATATCTAGAAAATGCCAATTATATGCACAAAAAATCATCGTCGCATTCGTACAAAAACATTTTAAAAAGAACAGTTGATTCGCAAGAAAGGAGAATAATAATAATAGGCGAGCGAAATCAAAACAAAAACAATGAAGCGGAGCGGAAGGTTACGTTTCTGTTCACCCAAACTCAATCCCAAACTACTAGTCCCTGCCGCCGATCGCTGACTGCTCTGACTGGTTCCAAACTAATCCGTGATTCAATCAGAGCGTGGTTGGAACAGCCGATTAACAGTCGGAGTCAGTCAGAGTTTGAGTTTGGGCTCGTTGGAACTCTTTTTTCCAAATGCACATGCGTCGTACAGTTCGAAACCAGTTTGAAGAGTGGTTGGAACAAACCTAATGATTGTCCCGAGTTGTGGAAAGTTCTACTCCTTTGACCAACGTCTTTTCCTCTGGATCTTTTTTTGATACCCCAATTCCTGATTCGAAACCATGGTATCTACACAGTACTGATTCACTACTGTCCAGGAGCAGCAGTTCACTAAAACTCCGCTACAAATGAGTGTTGATGAAAAGATTGATGGGATGCTTGAAGCTCCACAAGGCTGCTTGAAGCTCTTGTCAATCAGCTTGACGAGCTATTTTGTTCAAGCGGATTGATAGTGTATAGGGGCTGCTTTAGGTAGTTAGAGCGGCTCCTGTTTAGATAACCTGTGAGAAGGTTATATTTATGATAAAATATATGTATGTATTACCCAATTAAAACAAGGAGAAGGTATTGCGATGACGCAAAAATTTGATTTTTAATTGGTTTACACGCTTTGAAGTCTCTAGAGTCCAAAAATGTGTGTTTTTTTTTTTTTTATATAATGTCGGTCGCCTTTGCGCAGATGCGTGGAGCTTAAACTACTAACTATCGGCCCAGTGACCGATTTCGATTAATTTTGACATATTTATGCCAGAAAGAATTTTTAAAATGAATCCAAATTTGGAAGGTCTTTAAAAATAAATTCTCAATGGGATTTTGATATAAAAAAAATACCCAATTTTTTTAGTCAATTTCAGTTAATATAAGTCGCTTTGCTAGAAAAAAATCCACTTTTCGAGATATTGATAAAAATCGTAAACGAACAGCAAACAACTACTTATAACGTACTGCAACCATTTTTAGGGTCCGTAGGCAAAACCAAGGACCCTTATATTTTATAAGGGTATTTTATAAAATAGGGTAAAAAAACTTAAGGGTTAAATTTTTTTTATTTTTTTTCGACACCGTGAGGGGTACCATATGAAAGGGTACGTCGAGCTGATTACAAAAATATATAATTCTCTGGATATAACTTTGATGGGGCGAGGGTAGGCAAGTTTGAAGTGGGTGTGAAACGTGTCCCCCCCCCCCCTCTATCTCGCTTATGTGAAGTGCAAAAAATCTGAAAAAATTCCTTAACATTCTTCGACCAAAAGTAAAGATACTACTTTTTGGAAATTTCGAAAAACATATTATTTTATTTTTTCTTGGCAAAATACGTTTTTTTATAACTATGGTCTTTTCGATGTATTTATATGGTTGTAGTCAGGTTCAGTGGCAAAAAAATACTTTTTTTTTACCATCAATAGAGTACAACTTAAACTATACAGTGTGGCCTACGGACCCTCGCTGTGTGCTCACTAGCACACACTTGACTACGGACCCTCGCTGTGTGCTGACTAGCAAACACTTGACTACGGACCCTCGCTGTGTGCTGACTAGCACACACTTGACTACAGACCCTCGCTGTGTGCTGACTAGCACACACTTGACTACAGACCCTCGCTGTGTGCTGACCAGCACACACTTGACTACAGACCCTCGCTGTGTGCTGACTAGCACACACTTGACTACGGACCCTCGCTGTGTGCTGACTAGCACACACTTGACTACAGACCCTCGCTGTGTGCTGACTAGCACACACTTGACTACAGACCCTCGCTGTGTGCTGACCAGCACACACTTGACTACAGACCCTCGCTGTGTGCTGACCAGCACACACTTGACTACAGACCCTCGCTGTGTGCTGACCAGCACACACTTGACTACAGACCCTCGCTGTGTGCTGACTAGCACACACTGGACCTGTTTATTGCTTCTGAGCTTACCGAAGGTAATGGAAGTTTTGTGATCGTTCTGAAGACCAAACATGTTTTATGTCTCAAATTTCAAACATTCCAAGACTAGTATACTAAACCAGTCTTGTTTTTTTTAATATGTTTTTAATTATTTACGCACCTGGTAGTCAAAAATAGCAACAATAAACATGTTTCTTTTTTACTTTCAGCGAAGTTTACTAAATATTCCGCCCTATGAATAGGTATTAATATTAATATTGATCAAAAATTTAGGAAATAAGGAAGTTTTTCCTGAAATCCGAACAGTTTAAGCTTGGTTCTAATTTAAGTTATGGAACCACAAAGAAAAAAGTTTTTTTTTCTTAAAAAAATCATTTGTATACATTTTTTGTCATGTAATTTGAGAGAATGAAAATGAAAAATACACTTTTCTTATAGGAAATTTTGTCAGCTTTACAACGGAACCAAAAATTTTGTTCTAGCTTTTATACTTTTGGAGCAATTAGTGTTTTTTATAAGCAAAGACATGCGACCTTAAAAAAATCATAAAATTTGAACTTATGGGAGAACGGTTTATATTTGACCCATGGTTTATATAGTGTTTTTTGTAGCCCCTGAGGCGTAGAACAACCTACTTCATTTTTTCATATATAACGCCAGTCACCCTGTATATGAGAGAATGTTTTTTCTAGTATCTAGTAGCATCTTGTCTGTCTGTCTGTCTGTCTGTCTGTCTGTCAGTAACGTTTACGCGTGTGACGATAACTTGAGTAAAAGTTGACCGATTTAGTTGAAATTTGGTATAAATTTTCCTCTTACAAATACTCAGGCTAAGTTCGTTGGACAGCGTGATCCGTCCAAGAGTTCGCGCGCAACGCTCGCGTAAACGAGAGGTACAAAAATTAAATTGGAATTTCAGGACGGGAAAAGATTTTATCATCATCTATTCGATGAGACGAACATTTTTTTCAAATAACATTTTTTACTAAATCCAACAGCGACACCGCTATGAATTAATAAAGATCACTAAAACTATTAAAGCGGACCTAAACGTTTATAATAGAGAAAACAACCTTTTTACCGATATCTTACGTTCTAACGTAACGATTTGAATAAAACTTCATATACCCCATCTAATGCACAATTGAAACAGGCATGCAAAATTTCAACTTGATACAAGCAGAAGTCTTTGCGTAGTGAAGAGATACATTTATAATAATTGTTTAAAAGCTACCGCGGGTGGTTAAGATTGTTATAGTCGTATAGTGTATGTGTATAGGTTTGTTTAGGATGTAAAGGTTTGTAAAGAGTACGCCCACTCTTCCCCACACTACCCTCTTCCACTTATCTTCAACTATGACATTTATCGTGATTAATAAATTTCAATATTCAGTATTTCATTGCAATACGCTCGCTTCAATGATAGAGCCACGCGATGCCTAGTTAAAACAATTTTAATTTATTTATTTGAGAAGCAACGTAATGGAATATTTTCTTTCTTAATGCCTCAAGACATTTAGAGTATTCCCAAGTATTCTCTAAAAAGGAATTTCAAAAGAAATTAAATGATAGTAGGATTGAATGATAAAATAATGGATGTAAATAAAATTTTACAAAATCGATCCTCGTTCAAAGTTGTTGTGAAAAGTAAGTGCTAAGTCCTTTTCAAGTGGCTCCTTCAAAACTTGTATTTACATTAAGGGCACTTGAGGGGGAGAAAAAATTAACTCTAGTTTGACTTAACTTCGGTGCATAAAATACGGCAATTTTTTATTTTCTGGTATTATTGAAAATATTTTTTAACAAAAATCGGCTTGGACGATAGAATCATTTTGTTTTATATTATAATATTATAAATGTTAAGATATTACGAAGTAAGAGCTTATTGTTTTTTATTCACGCTGTTTCAATACTGAACTGAACAGTTAATATTAACTTTAATTACCAAAATATGAATAGTTAATATTGCAATCAGTACAATAGTATCATAAAGGCGTAATTCAATTTTTCATTTGCCTTTGTCCCTTCAAAGTATTATTCTCCGTAGAATTTTACACTTTGCTTTGAAAGCCTGTTTGTTTGCTATTTTGTAAAGTTTTTTATTGTTCGACGATAAAACGAGTTAAATTTGACTGTTTTAAATGGAATTTGACATACCTCTACTGTAGATCTGCGGAATTCGTCGTCTATAATTGCTTTTTTCCTGCAATACTTTAGCAAGGGTAATTCTTGCATGAAAAAAGTTATTCATATTTTTTTTTACTGGTATTATATTACTTTGCATTGTAAGTTTCATCACACACATATTACCCCAATTTTGAACCACTTCCCGTCTTTCAATCTTCCCCAAATTTTGCACATGGAAACAATTTAGGTGAAGAATACAGAACGTAAAAAAAAGTAGAAAATAAGATCATTTTTTAAAACTGGTATTTTATATTAATTATTATTTTATCCCTTGAATTCCCCTTTTATTCTTATAAGTTTCCTCTTTTCTATTAGTAACTTTTGGAAATTCTTATAATTATTTTTTCTTGAGCTGTAATTATTTTATTTAAAAATCTCAAGTTTCAAATACTTAATAGAACCTTTTCAAGTTCTAGATGTTACACTTTTTATGAAGCTTGAAGTTTTATGAGCTTGAAACCAATAGAAGCTTATTAATTTATATCTAAGAACAGTAATGTTGTGTGAAGATTCATTCCACAGTAAAATTATGATTCTCTACAATATCTCAATTTAGTCGAAACCATCTTTCAACATTAAGCTATTCTGTTTTTAACACTGACACTATTAATGCGGACTTATATTTCCCTCTAGCTTCATCTCTAAGACGCTTATCTATCCGGTTTTACCTTAATACAGCTGAATTAAGGAGTCATATTTAGTGGGGGGTTTGAAATCAGCAAGGACGGTAAACTAAACTTAAAGATTAACGGCTGTTTAACAACTACAGGGAAAATATTACATGCAAGAATCATGATATAGCGAAAAATCTCGAATAAGATCAAAATGGTTGGCTTCAAATCTGCATCCAAACAGATCCTTAACAAGGGTTCTGCATCATTTCAAACCAATTAAAGAGTTAAGTACAGGCACAAGAAATAAGATTTCTGATCCAGGATGAGAAAGTTTGTGAAGATGTTAGCTTACGTAGTCCATCAGCTTTGGAAAGCATAATCACAAAGAGACTTCGGTGCTCAAACTAAGTTCGAATAATGAAAGCGTACAATATATCTTCATCTCTCAAGCATGATATAAATTTAATTTTCAGAATATTAAATATAGATTCACTAATCCGTATATAATTAGTGATTGTAAAAGTTCATTAAGATTCGTATGTATATGTGATTAGTTATCTGATAGTTTTAAGTTATTTTAATTTTCTCACTTTTTTCTGTTATTTTCCAATCAACACATCAGTTAATTACAGGATATGAACTCGGACACTTTACTTGTTTACCAGATGTGATCATCAGGGTGTAACCTGTCTCACTGGATGTGATCATCAGGATGTAACCTGTCTCATTGGATGTGATCATCAGGGTGACACCTGTCTCACTGGATGTGATCATCAGGGTGACACCTCTCTCACTAGATGTGATTATCAGGATGACACCTGTCTCACTAGATGTGATAATCAGGGTGACACCTGTCTCACTAGATGTGGTCATTAGGGTGACAACTGTCTCACTAGAAGTGATCATCAGGGTGACTCCTGTCTCACAAGAAGTGATCATCAGGATGAAACCTATGTTACTAGATGTGATCATCAGGGTGAAACCTGTCTCACTCGATTTGATCATCAGGGTGAAACCTGTCTCACTCGATTTGATCATCAGGGTGACACCTGTCTCACTAGAAGTGATCATCAAGATGAAACCTATCTTACTAGATGTGATCATCAGGGTTACACCTGTCTCACTAGAAGTGATCATCAGGGTGACACCTGTCTCACTCGATATGATCATCAGGGGGAAACCTGTCTCACTCAATGTGATCATCAAGGTGACATATGTCTCACTCAATGTGATCATCAGGGTTACACCTGTCTCACTAGAAGTGATCATCAGGGTGACACCTGTCTCACTCGATATGATCATCAGGGTGTAACCTGTCTCACTGGATGTGATCATCAGGATGTAACCTGTCTCATTGGATGTGATCATCAGGGTGACACCTGTCTCACTGGATGTGATCATCAGGGTGACACCTCTCTCACTAGATGTGATTATCAGGATGACACCTGTCTCACTAGATGTGATAATCAGGGTGACACCTGTCTCACTAGATGTGGTCATTAGGGTGACAACTGTCTCACTAGAAGTGATCATCAGGGTGACTCCTGTCTCACAAGAAGTGATCATCAGGATGAAACCTATGTTACTAGATGTGATCATCAGGGTGAAACCTGTCTCACTCGATTTGATCATCAGGGTGAAACCTGTCTCACTCGATTTGATCATCAGGGTGACACCTGTCTCACTAGAAGTGATCATCAAGATGAAACCTATCTTACTAGATGTGATCATCAGGGTTACACCTGTCTCACTAGAAGTGATCATCAGGGTGACACCTGTCTCACTCGATATGATCATCAGGGGGAAACCTGTCTCACTCAATGTGATCATCAAGGTGACATATGTCTCACTCAATGTGATCATCAAGGTGACATATGTCTCACTCAATATGATTATCAGGGTGAAACCTGTGTCACTGGATGTGATCATCAGGGATAAACCTTTCTCACCTCTCTGGGATTTGAACTCACCAAATAATATGTAGCCGTTTATACCTATATTTTATAGGCGAGTTAAGTGTACACTAACTTATCGGCGACGCTTATCCATTAAATGATAATATTTTATCATAGATTAAGAATAATTTTTAATTTCTCTAACGGTAACTAATTACTTACCCTATAAGATTTATTAATCATTAGTATTCTTAAATAGCAGCTCATTTTAAGTAGAAATCATTAAATTTTTAAGTGTAACTGAAAACACAACTCGCTTATTAATTTGAAAAGGAGAATGAGGAGATTTAATTAATAGTTTGTCAGTGTTTAATTAGGTGACAGCATTAGAATTATAATATTTTATTCATTGATGTAACAAATGGGTTTCGTGTTGGTTCTATTTTTTAGAGCATTGTTGAGTTATTTGGTTAGAAGGGTTTTTGGTTTAGATTGTATTATTGAGTGTTGTTTGAAATATTTAATTGATGTGGTTATGTTCCATGTTGCTGTAAAATGTTAATTATTAAGTAGTTTCTTTATTCTTAATTAGATTGTTGTCCGATTCGTTGGGTTGTTCGGTCTGATGTTTAAATAGAAGAATAATTGACAGTTTTACTCTTGGAGCAGGGTCTGGGAGAAGAGTTAAGATTCTTTCTCTTATCCCTAATCTACCGTTCCTAATCCCCTAATCCCCTAATCTTCTTGATTTTGAGAGCAACCTTCTATTGAGAATAGGTTGTTATTTTTTATGGACATTTTCATGTTTAGGGTATGGAACATAAGTCAAAAACGTTAAGTTACTTTTAGCTTAAAAACTCAGAAAAGTATAACAGGGAGTTAGAAAGGTATGAGGTCTGTAATCCAGTCTCCAGCTGTAGTGCCTTCCCCTACCGCGCTTCGTAGGGCCGAAGAAAGTCGAAAAGAGTTCCACTGCTAGAAGGGAACTAGGCCGTAGCAGGAGGTACTTAATAGTTGCATAGTCTAGTCTTGTTTTTTTATATAATGTAACCTAAAATAGTCTGACAATTAATGTGGCATATGGATTCATATTCTTATTATTGGACAAATGTTCACATGATTATAAAATGATGTGATCCCATTAGGATTTGAATGTGTGATTGTTTGGGCGTGTTTCTATCCCGTGGACTGTGTCATTGTTTGGACGTATGTGGAATTATTCTATATAAAATGTGCACATAAAAGTACGGGTGCAAATAATACGGAACCGTTTGCTAGCTACTTCCGACAAACCGTACAAATTCTTTCATAACTATTTTAAAATATACTTTCAGATTTATTTATATAGAGAGAATCAATGGCCGCAGAACGTTGAAATTAATATAACAAATACTGGGCTAATTATGACCTACAATCTAAATGTCATTAAAACTAGGCATCGCGTGGCTCTATCATTGAAGCGAGCGTATTGCAATGAAATACTGAATATTGAAATTTATTAATCATGATGAATGTCATAGTTGAAGATAAGTGGAAGAGGGTAGTGTAGGGAAGAGTGGGGGTACTCGGTACAAAGCTTTACTTCCTAAACAAACCTATACACTATACGACTATAACAATCTTCACCACCCGCGGTAGCTTTTAAACAATTATTATAAATGTATCTCGTCACTACGCAAAGAATTTTTCTTGTATCAAGTTGAAATTTTGCATACCTGTTTCAATTGTGCATTAGATGGTGTATATGAAGTTTTATTCAAATCGTTACGTTAGAACGTAAGATATCGGTAAAAAGGTTGTTTTCTCTATTATAATCGTTTAGGTCCGCTTTAATAGTTTTAGCGATCTTTATTAAGTCATGGCGGGGTCGCTGTTGGTTTTAGTTAAAAAATGTTATTTGAAAATAATGTTCGTCTCATCGAATAGATGATGATAGAATCTTTTCCCGTCCTGAAATTCCAATTTAATTTTTGTACCTCTCGTTTACGCGAGCGTTGCGCACGAACTCTTGGACGGATTACGCTGTCCAACGAACTTAGCCTGAGTATTAGTAAGAGGAACATGTATACCAAATTTCAACTAAATCGGTCAACTTTTACTCAAGTTATCGTCACACGCGTGAACGTTACTAACAGACAGACAGACAGACAGACAGACAGACAGACACGGAACATATTTCGTTGAATGTAGGAAGCTCGCTACGCTCGCTTCAATAATACGATTAGGTTTCAATACATGGACGTTCGCAACAATATGTAAGGACAGACTGACAGAGAAACAGTAACAAGACCAAAAAGTTCCTTCTTGTCTTAAACCGATTTCTGTCAAGGAATATTTGAATTTGAAGACATAAGAAATCGTATTACAACTATTGTTTCCTTTGGCAAGCTTGGAAGCGAAATTGTGAATGGACTACTCTTATACATATACTTCTCAACTTTTAAATTAAATGTCCTAATTTCAGTAGTATTTACTTTAATTTGGTGTGTATGCTTTTACGCACTAACTAGTAACATCACTTGCATGTGCGAATACATGTGTACTTTTCTTCCCTGTAAGCAGCTTGGTCTGTTACTGATCTAAGCCACTTTAAAAATGTACCAGAGGGTGTGGTATATCACTTTATGTGATATACTAGAGGCTTTAGAAAATATCTACACAAATCATCATCCTTACAAACAAAGTCTCATAGATCAGCCAAGTCTGTGAAAACCTAAAACTGCTTTAAGGTTCGTTACCCTAGATGCGACTGCAACAATAGAAGCTGAGTGATAGTTGCTGAGAAACAAGCGCTGAGTGATATTCGCTGGCACACAAAATTATGAAGATGTTTTGCTGCACGCGTTTTCAGCGACTACTGCAACACAGTATGAAACTAGAGGTAGATGTGAACTGATTTGTTTCGTGAATTTAATTATGAGTTTAAAAGAACTTTCATTTTTGAATTGAATTGATTTGAAGGGAATCCCTCCCATTTGAAGAAACCGGCGGGGCATGAGGATTTGGAACCAATATCCCACTACGAGCAACCGGCGAGGAAAAAAATTAACAACTACAGTAGAACCTCGATAAGAAGTGTTTTAAGGGGATTAGGGAAACAGTCTTGTTATCGAAGTGCTCTTTTTGTTGAGGGTAGTGTTATCAAGGTTATTTAGGATATCTGTTGTGTTATCGAGGTTAATGGAATCACTAAACGTGGGGTGGGGCGGGGTTTTCAAGTCTAGACTTGTTTAAGGACGACCCATTCCTGTATAGAGTCGCGTTATGGAGTTAGGCTTCTCAAAACGACTTGTTATAGAGGTTCTGAGAACCGTTGTGAATTGGAAAAATCCGTGTTATTGAGGTTGTTTGGATAATAATAGTCGTGTTATATAGGTTAATTTAACAGTATGTGTTATGGCAATCTCAAGGGGATTTGAATATTGCACTTGTAATTGAGGTTGTCTTGTTATTGAGGGTCGTGTAATTCTACTGTATATATATTATGATGTCGTACAGGGTACACCTAGCAAAACTATTAATCATATATATTATGTCATGAACATTATACAAATATTTTTAAATAATTTAACTTGAATTTGTAAGTTGAAATTTATCTCTCTGTTTAAACGCCCCAAGCGGATTACCTATGCGTTTCGCCGACACTGCACATGTGGAATTCACGAAGGATCACTAGCGACTACGATTAGACTGCTCCTAGAGCAGGAGCTGTAATCGCTCAGCGATTGCAGAGAGTCGCTGGAGTCGCTTGGTTAGGAAAATGGTAACATAGAAACACAGAAGAGGACTAATGAGGTTTAATTACTCGACACTTTATACAATGTTTCTAACGATGCGATCATTAGTCTGTTACTTCATCTAGATTTTCTAGGAATTTAATTCAAACTATTGGTGTTGAAAATTTGGTTCCAGGAAAAAACTCATACTCCATTGCAACTCACTAATTAAACATTTAAATTATTAAAGTATATTTAATCCAACATAGGGTCGAGTTGTGGTACCTACATAATCGTTTCTAAGAATAAAGAAAATGGTATAATTAAATTAAATGTAAAAATAAGCGCATTGGGCTATAAAAAAACAAGGTGTGATTACCAACACTGTATTATAATACCAACAACCATTTCCCCCTTGGAATACACCAAGTGTAACGTTAAAAAACAAATAATAAAAGCCAGAGAGAAAAAAATATGTTTGGTTAGCGTCGTGGGATAAAGGACCGCCAAAGGGATTTATGTGCAGAGATTACGTTGTGGTCTCGCTCCGGTGGTCATATTGTTTTTTATCAGAAAAACTCTGTTTTCACCCTCTGATAACAACAAGCCTCTGCTAAACGGAGAAAATTACAGTTTTCTTTGTTTAGATACGTGGAGTTATTGTAAAGTTATTATAATATAAATTTCATAGATGGGGGAGATTTGTATAGCAATTTCATTACCGATTTTAATGAAATTAAAATAAATTTAGTATACACTAGTGATAGGGCGCATTAAGAATTCGCGTGTAGAAAATATTTGAATTTAGTTAGTGCGCAATGTTTCTTTTGGAACAAAGTTCCTTATGGCACTTTCTGGAGCCCGGAAGTAAATCCGAAAAAAACGACCAAAATCACCGTCAAGCAAAATCCGTCACGAAATCTACCGATGACAATATCATGAGTAAAAGATCACCGCGTTAGTTGAAATTTGGTACACATGTTCTTTTTACCAATGCCCAGGCTAAGTTCGTAGGACAAAGTTATCCGCCCAAGCGTTCACGCTCAACGCTCGCGTAAACGTAAGCTTAAAAAATCTTAAGACGGGAAAAAGTGTTAGTAAGGAAGCCTGTTACTTGACTTGTTTAGGTTTATTTTTGTTATATGTCAAAATGGTACTTGTTTTTGTAAATATAAGAATACTGACACTGTTATGAAGTGATAAAGATCGCTAAATTTATTAAAGTGGACCTAAACGTTTAAAATAAAGAAAACAACGTTTTTACCGATATCTTCCGTTCTAACGTATAACGATTTTAATAAAACTTCTTACACATTGTCTAAAGTACAATTGAAACAGGCATGTAAAATTTCAACCTGATACAAGCAGAAGCTTTAGAGTAGGGAATAGGTATATTTTATAATATTTTAAATTAGTAGGCCGGGTAGGTAGAAAACAGTCCTATTTCAATCCAATATCCTTTAACAAACATACTCTTTAACTATAAACTCATTCAAATTTTTAAATTTTAGGTAGTATTCATACTACGGAAAGATTAAATTTTACTTTAAATCAAATTATAATTATCATTAACTACGGCAGACATACAGACATAAACTCATCATGATCAACTTTTTTTCTTATATTCAATATATATTTATAGTAAGACGCTTGCTTTAATGATACAAATAATGCGTTTCTTTTAATTTTGCCTTAACTCTGCTAGGTACAAACAGTTCGTTACTTTTAATTTTGTCTCTTTTCTAACTCCGGCATGTATAAGTAGTTAGCAATGTATACGTACTTAGCAGTGTAATTTTATTATTTATATTTAATGAAAAATGTAAGCAACTTCGTTCCTACCGGGTGTCCCGTGACACCACACGTATTTTTTATATGGCTACCAGGAGAATTGGTTCTAGGAAAATCTTACATATTTTTAATCTCTATGAAAAGCACTTTAAAATTATAGGTTACCTGCTATATGAACCTTAACTATTTTCCAGCACCCTCATTTCCGCCATATTTGATTTGGAAATGCCGGGAAATTTTGTAATAATAGTTGCATATTCATTTCCTACTCTTTAAGACCTTTAAAGTGATGCATGGTATGTCATATTAACTAAAAAGTTTTGTAAAGTAGACGTCTTCAAAATATTATATGTGAAATTTCCTTATATGTTTTTATATGTGAAACTAACTATTTGTACTAGCGGAGTTAAGGCAAAATTAAATGAAAATCTTTTTAATATCTTTGAAGCGAGCGTCTTTCAATAAATAATGTATTGTATATTGAGAAAAAAGGTAATGATAAATTTATAGTTAAAGCAGATGGTTGTAGAACAACATAACATTTTTTCTCGTCTTTTTGAAGCTTATGTTTACGCGAGCGTTGCGCGTGAACGCTTGGGCGGATAACGTTTTCCAACAAACCCAGCCTGGGCATTGGTAAAATGAACATGTGTACCAAATTTCAACTATATCGGTGATTTTTTACTCAAGTTATCGTCATCGGTAGATTTCGTGACGGTTTTTGCGTGACGGTGATTTTGGTCGTTTTTTTTTGGATTCATTCCCGGGCTCCAGAACGTGCCACAAGGAACTTCGTTCCAAAAACTTTTAAAATTCTGTCTCTGAAATGAAGAAATCACGGTTTTTTTAGATTGTTACTCCCCCTATGTTTTTTGAAGAATATAAATGACTGACTAAATAACTATTAAGACAAAGGGATGCTTAGTCCAATGTACTTAGGGACAAGGAAATATCCCAATTCTGTTTTTATAAGGGGAGTAACACTCTAAAGAAGAACATTCCGTACACTTTCTTTAGAATTTTACTCCCCTCATTTTCTTTGTAAGGGGAGTAACAATCTAAAGAAGTGCCGAAATCACTATGCTCGAATAACTATGTGAAAAGCCACGCCCTTATACTATCTCAAAAAATTATATTTTATTTTAAATTTCAACAGATTGTCACTGCTCTACTTTTCAATTTGGAATATTAAACTATGGAATTTCGGATGATAAATTGGAAATAATATTTTAAACTTTCATTGTTCTGCCTTGTAATCTCTTTGAATCTAATTACATAAATTCTACCAGTAATATTATTCCATTAATATTGATTTAGTCGATTTATCGAATAGTAGAACTCAACAAAGGAAAAAAAAAATCTATTTAATATCTTAATGTAATGTAAGGTCAAAGTTATTTTACTAATTTTAAACCAATTCTGTCGATATTCTATTTTTTTATTTTATTTCTCTCTAAAGGTCTAATAATACAGCTTTTCACAACTTTTGTATGAAAGTAATAAAGTAACAAAAAGAACCTAACAATCAATTCAATTGATGCAATATTCATAAAATATTTGACTTACAAATTGTACAATTAGTAGTTTTTTTTTCATATTAGTTCTTGATAGTTTTATAACATAGAAAGAAGTAAAGCTTTGGCCTTTTTAGAGGGTTTTTAGAATTGCTTGCTATTGCAGGAAAACCATTGTAAAAGGTATAAAAAAAAGTGCGGCAATTAGGGAGTAAAAGGCAGTGTGGAAGCTATTTGTCTTTATATGTTAGAAAAAAAAGTTGAAAACCTTTGCCATCGCTAACCGAAAAGCTAAGTTTTTACGTTGTTTTTTTCTTTCTCCTTTCTTCTTTTTTCCTCCACTCTTTGTATCATGACCTTTTCGTCCGAGAACTGGAGTAAATGACCTAGAGAGGAATTTTTCACCTCAAGTCAACACTTTGAAAAAGTGAATTCTAACAGTTTTAAACAATCAGTTTCAATGTTATTTCGTTTCTTTGAAAATAATTTGTTTTCTTTCTTTTAAATTGTATTTCGTTGTTATATTCTTTTGTTTCGTTCCTTTTTATTGAAAGGAATGTTTGCTTTTTGGAGAACTAATACAATACTGTTAGTTTCTAAGCAACTAGAGCAATCGCAATGGTAGTTAGATGAATTATTTTGTGGGATAATGGTTATGTCTGTAAAGTTGAGTTTTTAACAACTAGAGCCTCTCACTAACCTGCATTTAAGCCTCGTGACTTTTAGTAATCCAAGGAAAAGAAAAACCTTTTACCAAAAGATTGCCTAATCAAGATACCAAAAGATGTATTCTGCGCACTATGGTGGATAGTATCTTGACTTATGGAGCAGAAGCGTGGACCCTGACGGAGAGGCAAAAAGGAAGAATTTTAGCGGAGGAGATGGATGTTACTTACACACAAAAAAAAGCACAACCAGTTTTGGAATTAACTATATTCTATACAAGACAAGACACATGGTTTCTTATCTAAAGAAGAATAGCTACTGACTCAGACGCTCCCTCCTAGATATACACATACAATCGACTTACATCAATCAGTGTAGCCACTAAAGTCAAAAACTAGAAATCGATTTTGAATGGGGGGCCGCAGGGCAACTTTTCCAAGTTCCTGACAGTGGACGGCCTCAGAAGAAGCTGTCGAGTGCCGCGACTGGACAGAGTGAGGAATGAAGACATGCGACAGAGAACGGATGTGAATGAGAGATAGAAACTTGGGCCCTGCGCCCTGCAACGGTACAGGCTCACCTGCAATGAGATGGCCTCAGTCCATTTGGACTGAGGTGTTGTCCAGTGACAACACCTCAGTGATGAGGTGGTATTGTCGAGGCCGTGAGAAGCAGACATCTTAGGATGGACTCCTGGCAGGATGGCAGGGCTTGGAAAAAGGGAATACAGGTTACCTCCTGTTAGGTGAACCAACTTAAAAATAAAGTAAGTAGTTTTCTAATCAGCCAGTTCGACTTAAGATGGCGGCCATATTCGTATTTATCATCAAGTCCCCTCAATATTATTATCACTACTTCTTTGAAAAAAATATAATTATTGTATTTGGTGAAACAATTTGTAAAGCAATATTTATATCTTCCAAGTTTCTCCTTGAACAAATAGTTTTACCCATGGCAACCTTCTCCTGTTCCCAAGAGAAAAAAACAGCCATCATAAAAAAAAAGAAAACCACGGGTTTCGAGGGAATTGTAGAACGACCTAGTTCAGCTCAGCTCTCTGACGCAGTCGCTGTGAATTATCCAAAGCAACTAACATTTATAAAGAGATAACACATAGCATAGCCCTGTTCTTTTTAGACGCGCCTGGTGGCACCGGCAAATCACTGAATTAATTATGTTAACAACATTAAAAAAAAAAATTATTAAACATAATATAAAATATTTTAGGTTTAATTTATGTAGGAAAACGTGATGGATGAGTAATTCTCTGATAATATCATCTCTGATCTTAGACCTAGTAATTACTTTTTTCATAAGAACTTTATGATTATTATTTTTAAAATAGACTGCCAATTGATGTGGCACATAGTATCCTATAACGTAGTTTATTGATTTTATGCTTTTACAAGCTATTATTGTTTAATTTATTTAATTGTTTCCCCCGTTTTATTAATATGTAAAAATTATTTTGATTTTTCACATGAATTAAAGTGTCAATTAAGCAAAATTTAAAGAGCGTAGACGGTTGAAAGTAATGTGGTGCTATTTGCGGTCTACTTGCGAACAACCATCCATATTTCATAAAAATCAGATGAGTAATTTTGAAGCTACAGATGTATCTTTGTACGCATGTTGAAGAGAAACAAATGGCCACAGAAGGTTGAAACTTATATGGGACCAACAATGATCTAATTATAACTTACCATATAAATTTCTAAGTAGTTTTTAATATATGTTGGTTCACCGAAATTGAGCGACAGACCGACAGACAGACACAGAACCAAAAATTTTCCCTGATGCCTGAAACAGATTTTTGTCTTGAATTTTTTGAAATTGGAGACATAAAATATTTTATCTCCACTAGGGAGAAAAAGTTATGATTTTTATTAGTTTAGAGGGACTAAAGTAAGTCTTTTCATCCCTGAACTCAAAAAGTAGGGAGAAAAAGTAAAAGTAGGGCGAAAAAGTAAAGATTGCAACTTAATTATTTTATAAATAGTATAAAATGAATGGCTAATGTAATGAAGTTGTTGAAATCAGGTTGGTGACACAGCTTTTTCGACCATGTTAATCTTTGTTTATAACCTGCATCTAAATAACCTTCTATTTCAGTTTATTTCCAATTCTTTTTTGTTTTTAATATTGAATCTCTTATATCTGCTATTAAAAGTGCTAATAATTATTGTTATTTATTAAAATAATAAATAAAAACTGTACAATGGACGAAAATGTGTATTTTCTCCCTACTGGAGATAAAATATTGTATGTACCTCGTGATTAAAGTGCCATTATTCCCCTTGCGCGCGTTATTCCCGCAGCATTATTCCCTCGGTTGCGTCTCGGGAATTAAAGAGTATAATTCCCTCTGCTTCGCCTCGGGATTTAGGGACCATGGTTCTTTCGGCTTCGCCTCAAGAACCAACTTTTTCGCTCAGGGAATAATGGCTGACTTTACTCCCTAGGTGCATAAATAACTATTCTTTCTTCAGAACGATCACATAGCACCTTGTTTTATTTGTATTTTCTGTATTTACGAGCCCCCACTTGTAGCAATTTACTGTTTTGGGGCTCGTAAAAAAATTTATCAGTGAATAATAACGACCTCTTTCTTATTGTTATTAGTTTTTTCATTTTTTTTTTTTTTTTGTTTTTGTTTTAGGATTAGCTGAGCCTAGAGGCGGACACAAGGCAATTACTTTCACTTAAGGTATTTTATATTATTTACATATTACTTCCTTAGCATATAATAAATTTAATATTCTAGCTAAATGCAGCGATTTAGTAATAATACAATTTCCTGATATTCCTAGTAGAGTTTCATGACGATAGCTTTAGGGAAATAAACAAGATGGGACAAGGTCATAGATTTACATAGATTAGAATTATATATTAAATGCAGAATCTAATCGAAATAGAATCTAGCAATGTACTTGTAATCATAAAATAAAAATAATATTAATTATTTGAAGTGTGCGGTTTTCACAAGGAAAAAGTATCTGGAAATTCATTTGACTGATCTAACTACGAAAAGAGTTGGTTATGTTTTCCATCCCAGTGCGTAATACATTGAAAGAGAGAAATGTTTAATTGTTTTGTTATTTTGTTGCATTTACTACAATAGTTACATCGATTTTTCTCACCGCGCATGTCTACTTTGAAGATCTTTTCTCAAAACGACTCATATTTGGTTCGAACCAAGCAGTGTACCTTCCGCGGGATCGTCACGGGCATGCGCAATGGATTAAAGCCGTTTCAACTCGACTTGTGACAATGTTTTGGACCGTCCTCCAAACTGTTCCAACCCGGGCAGGGATCGTTAGTGAACCGTTTACTGTACAGTCCAAACGATCCTCCGACAATACCAAGTACTGGTTTGTATGACATGCAGTTGTGTCAATCATGACTTCAGGAAATTTCCCTAACTGTTAATATGATGGCAACCTTTAAAGATAAAACTCCGTTGATGTTGCTCACTCTCCATTGCTCCACTGTATAGTCTTGTTATTTTATTATTAGATTAAATACAGTGTGTATAGTCGTGTTGTTTTATTATTAGACAACAATCAGTCTGCATAGTCTTGTTCTTTTATTATTAGATTAAATACAATGTGTATAGTCTTCTTTTATTATTAGATTAAATACAATGTGTATAGTCTTGTTCTTTTATTATTAGATTAAATACAGTGTGTATAGTCGTGTTATTTTATTATTAGACAACAATCAGTCTGCAGGGTCTTGTTATTTTATTATTAAATTAAATCTGTATAGTCTTTTTCTTTTATTATTAGACCACAATCAGTCTGCATAGTCTTGTTCTTTTATTATTAGACAACAATCAGTCTGCATAGTCTTGTTCTTTTATTATTAGACAACAATCAGTCTGCATAGTCTTGTTCTTTTATTATTAGACCACAATCAGTCTGCATAGTCTTGTTCTTTTATTATTAGACAACAATCAGTCTGCATAGTCTTGTTCTTTTATTATTAGACCACAATCAGTCTGCATAGTCTTGTTCTTTTATTATTAGACAACAATCAGTCTGCATAGTCTTGTTCTTTTATTATTAGACAACAATCAGTCTGCATAGTCTTGTTCTTTTATTATTAGACCACAATCAGTCTGCATAGTCTTGTTCTTTTATTATTAGACAACAATCAGTCTGCATAGTCTTGTTCTTTTATTATTAGACAACAATCAGTCTGCATAGTCTTGTTCTTTTATTATTAGACAACAATCAGTCTGCATAGTCTTGTTCTTTTATTATTAGACCACAATCAGTCTGCATAGTCTTGTTCTTTTATTATTAGACAACAATCAGTCTGCATAGTCTTGTTCTTTTATTATTAGACAACAATCAGTCTGCATAGTCTTGTTCTTTTATTATTAGACCACAATCAGTCTGCATAGTCTTGTTCTTTTATTATTAGACAACAATCAGTCTGCATAGTCTTGTTCTTTTATTATTAGACCACAATCAGTCTGCATAGTCTTGTTCTTTTATTATTAGACAACAATCAGTCTGCATAGTCTTGTTCTTTTATTATTAGACAACAATCAGTCTGCATAGTCTTGTTCTTTTATTATTAGACCACAATCAGTCTGCATAGTCTTGTTCTTTTATTATTAGACCACAATCAGTCTGCATAGTCTTGTTCTTTTATTATTAGACCACAATCAGTCTGCATAGTCTTTTTCTTTTATTATTAGACCACAATCAGTCTGCATAGTCTTGTTCTTTTATTATTAGACAACAATCAGTCTGCATAGTCTTGTTCTTTTATTATTAGACCACAATCAGTCTGCATAGTCTTGTTCTTTTATTATTAGACCACAATCAGTCTGCATAGTCTTGTTCTTTTATTATTAGACCACAATCAGTCTGCATAGTCTTGTTCTTTTATTATTAGACAACAATCGGTCTGCATAGTCTTGTTCTTTTATTATTAGACAACAATCAGTCTGCATAGTCTTGTTCTTTTATTACTAGACCACAATCAGTCTGCATAGTCTTGTTCTTTTATTATTAGACAACAATCAGTCTGCATAGTCTTGTTCTTTTATTATTAGACAACAATCAGTCTGCATAGTCTTGTTCTTTTATTATTAGACCACAATCAGTCTGCATAGTCTTGTTCTTTTATTATTAGACAACAATCAGTCTGCATAGTCTTGTTCTTTTATTATTAGACAACAATCAGTCTGCATAGTCTTGTTCTTTTATTATTAGACCACAATCAGTCTGCATAGTCTTGTTCTTTTATTATTAGACAACAATCAGTCTGCATAGTCTTGTTCTTTTATTATTAGACCACAATCAGTCTGCATAGTCTTGTTCTTTTATTATTAGACAACAATCAGTCTGCATAGTCTTGTTCTTTTATTATTAGACAACAATCAGTCTGCATAGTCTTGTTCTTTTATTATTAGGTTAAATACAATGTGTATAGTCTTGTTATTTTATTGTTAGACAACAATCAGTCGGCATAGTCTTGTTATTTTATTATTAGATTAAATACAATGTGTATAGTCTTGTTCTTTTATTATTAGATTAAATACAATGTGTATACTCTTGTTATTTTATTATTAGACAACAATCAGTCTGCAGAGTCTTGTTCTTTTATTATTAGATTAAATACATTGTGTATAGTCTTGTTCTTTTATTATTAGATTAAATACAATGTGTATAGTCTTGTTATTTTATTATTAGACAACAATCAGTCTGCAGAGTCTTGTTCTTTTATTATTAGATTAAATACAATGTGTATAGTCTTGTTCTTTTATTATTAGATTAAATACAATGTGTATAGTCTTGTTCTTTTATTATTAGACAACAATCAGTCTGCAGGGTCTTGTTATTTTATTATTAGACAACAATCAGTCTGCATAGTCTTGTTCTTTTATTATTAGATTAAATACAATGTGTATAGTCTTGTACTTTTATTTTTAGACAACAATCAGTCTGCATAGTCTTGTTCTTTTATTATTAGATTAAATACAATCTGTATAGTCTTGTTCTTTTATTATTAGATTAAATACAATGTGTATAGTCTTGTTCTTTTATTATTAGATTAAATACAATGTGTATACTCTTGTTATTTTATTATTAGACAACAATCAGTCTGCAGAGTCTTGTTCTTTTATTATTAGATTAAATACATTGTGTATAGTCTTGTTCTTTTATTATTAGATTAAATACAATGTGTATAGTCTTGTTATTTTATTATTAGACAACAATCAGTCTGCATTGTCTTGTTCTTTTATTATTAGATTAAATACAATGTGTATAGTCTTGTTCTTTTATTATTAGATTAAATACAATGTGTATAGTCTTGTTCTTTTATTATTAGATTAAATACAGTGTGTATAGTCGTGTTGTTTTATTATTAGACAACAATCAGTCTGCATAGTCTTGTTCTTTTATTATTAGATTAAATACAATGTGTATAGTCTTGTTATTTTATTATTAGACAACAATCAGTCTGCATTGTCTTATTCTCTTATTATTAGATTAAATACAATGTGAATAGTCTTGTTCTTTTATTATTAGATTAAATACAATGTGTATAGTCTTCTTTTATTTTTAGACAACAATCAGTCGGCAGAGTCTTGTTCTTTTATTATTAGATTAAATACAATGTGTATAGTCTTGTTCTTTTATTATTAGACAACAATCAGTCTGCAGGGTCTTGTTATTTTATTATTAGACAACAATCAGTCTGCATAGTCTTGTTCTTTTATTATTAGATTAAATACAATGTGTATAGTCTTGTACTTTTATTTTTAGACAACAATCAGTCTGCATAGTCTTGTTCTTTTATTATTAGATTAAATACAATCTGTATAGTCTTGTTCTTTTATTATTAGATTAAATGCAATGTGTATAGTCTTGTTCTTCTATTATTAGATTTAATTCAATCTGTTTAGTCTTGTTCTTTTATTATTAGACTAAAATCAATCTGCATAGTCATGTTCTTAAAATGTTCTTTCCTTTTTTGCTATGTGTAATGAGAAGAGAAATAAATCTTCTTTTTTCCTCTCCTTCCGAAACCAATTCTCTTTATAAATGTAGACCCAAGATTAAATCCAACTCAAGTATAATCTACCTCTCGTAAATTTACTTTTAAAACTGTCATTGAAGTTGCTTGAGAGAAAAAGTTCTGGAATTAAATTCGGATTAGCCAGCATTCAAGGTGGGCGGTAACCAAAAACTTTTATTTTTAAACATTTTCCATGTCGTTTTATTCGTTTGGAAATTTATGTGAAATGATACCTTTTATAAAAAGAAATATATATTGATGTTAGTTGTTTTCTCTTAATTTTTCTTCTTTTTTTTTAAAAAAAAGACTTTTTGAGGATGCCCTCATAAATTTCTCTTGATGTTAGGGATGTGAATGAGAACAGAGCTTAGTCGTTGAATTAAGGACGGCTTAACCCTAAATGAGTTTCTAACCTCCATCTAGTCTTAAAACTAAATTTAGTCTGACTAAATACAGATAGTAACATTGATTAGTACGTATTAGAATACTAGGTATCCTAATACGAGGATTTTGTACAGTTTCTATTTAGGTTTTATTACTATTTATTGTCATTTATTACACTGTTTATTGCTTCCAAGCTTACCGAAGGTAACTCGGAAGGTATTGTGTTCACTTTTGAGAACGAAATAGTTATTTACGCACCAAGGGAGGAAACAAAGTCATGAGCGTTTTGGTTGCTTCCTGAGGCGTAGCCGAGGGAACCATACTGTCTAAATCCTGAGGCGTAGCCGAGGGAGTTATTTAGTTGGTTCCTGAGGCGCAGCCGAGGGTACCATGAAGTTTAATCCCGAGGCGTAGCCGAGGGAGTTAATTTTAGCGAGGATACTATGACTTTTTCCTCCCGTGGTACGTACAAAATTTTTCCTCTAGAAGGGAGAAAATCAACACAAATAAAACCTATGATTTCGATTTTTCTATTTATTTAAGTATTAGTAACTAAATTTACAAATTTTTGTTCCTTTAATTTTAAAAATGACTTTTAAAAGCAAAAGAAAAAGTTTTATAACATCTTGTAGTAAAAAAAATAATATGAATTAAATGTGCAATTCATCAATTCCAACTATGTTTTATTTGATTTCTATAATGACTTTCTATAACTATGTAACTCTAATGATAATTCAAATGTTTAATAATACTACAAAATGACTAGCTAAATAATATTTAATTTATTTGTGTTTGACCATAAAATACGAGAAATCAAAAACATAAATATAACCTGATTAGACATAGCCTACCTCTTTTGTATAAGTCTTGACTTTTAAACTCAATTATGAAGTCATAAGACATTTTAAAATGACGATAAAAATTAAAGCATCACGGCAATCAAAAGTACGTGTTATTTAAACTCTCTAATATTTTTAAAAAAAACTGTTAAGCAGTCGAGTCATTCAGTTAAAAAGAAACTGCTGCTAGTTACAAAACAGGCAACACTGATTTTTAAACAATAATAAGTTGGCTCTACTGTTACTTTCCACCACGATTTTTACTTTCTGTCACGATTTTCACAACTAGGCTGTAATGGGATCCTTTCCTCCCTATAAAGTAGGGTGGAAAGTTAATTTTTTCTCCCTTCTGGATGAAAAAATTATATGTCTCCGATTTTAAAAATTCCAAGACAAAAATCCGTTGCAGACATCAGGGAACATTATTGGTCTTGTGTCTGTCTGTCTGTCTGTCGCTCTCTTAAATGTGAGCTTCAAGTTTAAAATTGGAATTTTAGGTCGGGAAAAAAGTCTAACTTCATCTACCCAATGAGACAAGTATTTTTTTCAAATTCAATTTTTTAGTAAAACCAACAGCAACACCGCTATTAAGTGTTAAGGATCGTTAAAACTATATAAATCGTTTTTATTATGAAGCGAACGCTTAGAGGGAGATAGACGAGGGGAATAGGTGGTGGTTTGGTTCCCCACCTCTCAATTCGACCTACCTCTTCAATAGCACAGCGAGCCTAGGGATCTCGAGACCAGCGACCAGGCTTCATTCGGAAAGAAATTGAATAAATTAGACAATAAGGGATTTTAAAAGCCTAGAATAATCAAAGTATACGCGATAGGATGCGAGGAAGCTATGTGCCACTCTAATTAGCAGTGAATTTTCATTATCTGTTATTTTCTTTTAACATTAAGATGGATAACTAATATTCAAATATGAGGGTTTTTTACTTTTTCTTTCGAAAACTAAATGCAGAAATACTTTTTGGAACGAAGTTCCTTATGGAACCTTCTGGAGCCCAGGAGTGAATCCGAAAAAAAAACGACCAAAATCACCGTCACAAAATAACCGTCACAAAATCACCGTCACGCAAAATCCGTCACGAAAGCTACCGATGGCGATAACTTGTGTAAAAGTTGACCGACTTAGTTGAAATTTGGTACACATGTTCATGTTACCAATGTCAGGGACAAGTTCGTTGGACAACGTTATCCGCCCAAGCGTTCACGCGCAACGCTCGCGTAAACGTAAGCTTCGAATTTAAAATTGGAATTTTTGGACGTGAAAAAATTCTAACTTCATCTATTTAATGAGACAAACAACTTTTTTAAATAATTTTTTTTAGTAAAACGAACACCGACACTACTATGAAGTGATAAAGATCGCTAAATGTATTAAAGCGGACCAAACCGATTAAAATAAAAAGAAAACGTTTTCACCGATATCTTACGTTCTAACGTAAAGATTTAAATGAAACTTTGGATTCATCTCCTACAGTACAATTGAAACAAGCATGTAACATTTCAACCTGATACAAGCAGAAGTTTTTTAGTGTTGGTGATTTATATTTTATATTATAATATTTTAATTGGAGTAATATGCCGACGGGGCCTGGGAGGACAGTTTTTTTTTTTTGTTCTACAACCATCTGCTTTAACTATAAATTTATCATTACCTTTTTTCTCAATATACAATACATTATTTATTGAAAGACGCTCGCTTCAAAGATAATTAAAAGATTTTCATTTAATTTTGCCTTAACTCCGCGAGTACAAATAGTTAGTTACTTTTAAATTTGTCTCTTTTCTAACTCCACCATGTATATGTAGTTATTACAGCGATTTTATAATTTATATTTAATGAAAAGCGTAAGGAACTTCGTTCCTACCGGGTGTCCCACGACACCACACGTATTTTTTATTTTTTACATTATTCAAATTCAGTGTTATAAAATTGCTTTTTGATATTCATGGCTCGTAAAGTAAGTTGAAACACACCTTTTTAATTTTAATAATTGCTAGGGTGGATGGAATATAAGATGTAAATTAAATTCGAATTAGTCCATTATTGCTTGAGAAACGTTTTGGCCCTTGCAAGGGGCATCCTCAGTCTTTAATTTTCTAAATAACAAATAATTAATCATTAAAATTGGACAGTGACAGATTTTTAATAATTTAATTAATAAGGATTTTTTTTTTTTTTTTTTTTTTTTTTTTTTTTTTATGGATTTACTGTTAAACTTAACAATAACCTAAATTAATCAATATACTTATAAAAATGGTGTTAAAGACTTTTGTAAGGGTCGAAACGACTCTCAAACAATTATGAATTAATTTGACTTTTATTTACACCATATAATCTATCCACCTTAGCAATTATATCCATGGCACTTGAAAAATCATCACTTTTTAAAAAAAGGGCCTTACATTTAGAGGATACAATTTAGTTTTAAACGTGTATGCGTCATTTAGGGTATTAAATGAAATAGGAGGATGCCCTGAATACAAGTATAAAGATGGTTTTGTTATTTTACCAATATAATTTTTCGTCGTGTCTCAATAAAAATGGTGTTATTCCTACACCGCCCTATTTTTACTTTTCCTCACTAGAGGTCGACCAAAAAGTCATGGAAATGTGAGGAGTGCGCTAGTGTCGCCATGTACAGTCAGTTTTTATTAAAATAGACCACTGTCAACAGTGTTGTTCTTTTGTTATTAATAATTTTATTTTTGATAACTTATATATTTTTTGCAACAGGCAACACTGTACCTGATTTATATTATTATTTATTGACTATTCACAATAATATTCTTTAAATCTAAATAAATTTTCTTCTTTCTTAATCGATTCTTTTCTTCCTCTTTATTTCTGAGTTTGATTTGTTACTTTTATATTTCTGTTTTATTTGTTACTTTCCTTATTTCTGGATTTTAGTTGTTACTTTTTTGTGAATTATTATTTGTACTATTACCTCTCTCAGATTATTTTTGGCAATTTTCTCTTTGGTAAATTAAATTTCCTGGTTAAAAACATTATAATAACACATGGATAATACACGATTATTAAAAACATGGATAATAACACGAATTCAAAATTAGGAAGAAATTATACAAATAATGAGATTCTAAGATAAGTTTTCCTGGTTATTTTATTTATAAAAAATATAATGGGGAAAAGCAAACTAGAAATTCGCTAATATTATTTTAATTAATTGTCATGGAGAGCAATCATTTTTATAATAACAAATAAATATTAGGTTTGTTCCAACCCCATTATTTGTAGTGTTCTTTGCATTTGCATCATCATGGTGAATGGTACAAAATCAAAATTGTTGAGTGACAGTTGTGACTAAAGCATCGATTACACGGGGCGAGTTTACTCGCTACTCGCTGGCGAGTTTGCTCGGTGCGAGTAAACTCGCTCTATCTAATATAGTTCAGCTAGTAAACTTGCTCACTGACTTGACTACTGATAACAGAATGATAACACAACACTAGCGCCGGATGAGGGAATATGGCGATTTTACTCGCAGTGTGTAATTAAATGCTGCAGAGCGAGTAGTGAGTAGCTACTCGCTAGCGAGTAGCTACTCACTAGCGAGTAAACTCGCTCTCGTGTAATCGAGGCTTATAACTCGTATTGGTATAAAAACAAACTAAACAGGAGACCTAACAGATTGGAAACCTTCTTGTTGTTGTTATTCGTGAGATTTGACGTAATGTCAAACAAACTAGAAATGGGTATTGTCTTAGCACCCGACTGTACTGACTTCGGCACTACTCGGAAGTTCCGATTTTAAACGAAGTTAAGCTTTCCGTTTCTCCCGTGTTCATGACTTCTTGTTCGACCTCTACTAATAGTAGGAAAAGTATTGTTTTCACCAAAAAATTTATTTTCGAGATTTCAACGGAATTTTCCGTTTTAGGTGTTTTTAAGACCTCCTGAGTGGTTTTCAGCATGACGTATGTATGTGTGTGTGTAATTGTGTATGTGTGTATGTGTGTTATCATCGTAGCGCCCAAGGTATTTAACCAAAAGAGTTGAAACTTGGCAGAAAAATCAGTCCTAACCTGTAGTTGTGCCGCCCGGAAAATCAACTTTTTCCGCCATCTTGAACCCAGTTTGCTGAGTCAGCAAAAATTTAAAAAAAATCATAATAAATCGAAAATGGTCCTGATCGAGTTGAAATTTGGCTCGAATGTACCTCTCTGTATGACAAACAAGCCTACTAAATTTCATTTTGATATTGGCCGCCATTTTGAAGTTATAAATTTTTTTAATTTTTAAACTTTGACGGTTAATAATACTGAAAGTATAAATAGGTTTTTGACGTATAGCATATCGTAAGAACCGGAAAAAATTAAGGAACAAATATAACAAAAACCGATGAAATTCCATTAATTAGTTTAAAAGTTATAAGCGAATATAATTATTTATTAGTGCAATAATTTTGATGACGTCAAAGTTTGTTTATATCTGTCAAAATACCGCCAAACTTCAAATAATTAAATAAAATATAGGTATTAAAAATAAGGTTTTTTTATGAATGATAATAAATCAGTTAGTTCAGAACGGTCACCCATCCAAGTACTGACCACGTCCAATGCTGCTTCCTCCTGCTGCGAAGCAGCAGGAGAGGCCACTTTAGTGGCCTCTGAAGTGAGGAAAAGTTCCCAGGTACCCCGTACCCGATTTTTAATATTATTATTGAAAGATATCTACTAATGTTTTATTGATTTGAATATATTGGTTTTTTTTTCTCCTTATGCAGAAGTAGCGAATGGCGAAAAATTTCTTTTTTATTTTGACGTATTTATATGTATACTTTATAGTCTTTTAATTCAAATGTTAAACTTTTTGATATTTTAGTCAATTTGAATACCTTTTACTATAACAGATCATAACTTTACAAATAATAGTACGATACATTTTAATTTTTTAATAAATTTTTGTTTTAATATAATTATATTTCTCTGCATAAATTAAACGTATAAAAATTTCAAAATACAACAAAACGAATGAATTGGCTTGTTGCATAGGAATCTTGTATTTACCAAAAGCTTGTGGACATAGGTCTACCGAAAATAACTTTTTTCTTTTGAATAAATTTTAATCTATTAATTACACTTGATTTTTGTAATATTATCAAATATTTTACCTGACTTTTTTGTAAAATGAAAGAACAAAACAAAATATAACTATTAAAAAAAAAATTATAATTATTACTAAGCATTCAATAGGGATAGTTGCTGATTCAGCAGGTATTTCAGGAAAGTCGTTGTAATCTGGAACTTGTAAGCCATCCGAACAAATGTTCCCGCAGGCGCAAAATCTGTAGACAGAAGAATCGTTGCATACTTTCTCCTTTTCTTTGCAGTTACAAACTATAGGATCATCTGCAGCTTTTATCTGTTCACTACTACAAACGTATTCACCTTGAAAAAACAATGCTTTACTACCGTCAGGACAATGACATTTAGTAAAAAAAGGTAATTTAATATAGATGTAGAGGTGAGAACATTTGTCACTTTCAGATATATTGGTTTTTGTTTCGAAGAAATATTTTAGTTTATGATAAACTTTAATTGAAGTTTGGTTGACGAGATTAGACACCAGCACTTCAGTAGCACCTCTTCCGAACTTTTCTTGTCTCACAAGCTCGTTAGAAAACTCCGTCACCCAATAAATATTATTTTCAAAGATGTCCATAGCTTTAGGCAGATGTTGCTCGGAGGTAGTAAACACCTTTCTCATTCCAATACCGGATTTAAATATTAAATATATGGTGCGACTGATTGAATCCACCCAATAAATCCTATTCGATAGATGGTCTACCGTTAAAGCGATTGGGTTCTGTCCTGGAACGTTTTTAAATATCCATTGGATGTCACCAGACATCAGACCAATATGAAGTTTAGGATCTGGTCCAGCAGAAGACCAATACATCATTCCCCCTTCTGGATCTAGAGCAAGACTGTTACCGTAAGGAACATCAAGTAACGTTTTAATGTATCTTCCGTCTAATTTAGACACCATGATTTGAGTGATATTGTTCTCCAGGACATCAGATGATAACCAGAAAAGATTCCCACCCACCCAATCTACACTCAGGCTGTTCCTCACTGTATTATCACTCATAAGAAAAGTCCCAAGTATTTGCGCATGTGCAACAGACACGCTGCCGTTCTTCGCTCCAGGTAAGTATGATCGAGCAACTCGATTCTCATTGGACCAATATATTATATCTGTGGACGGGTCATAACTCATTTCGTCTACATTACCAGACCAGACCACTACTTTCTTTGTACGTTCTTTTACATTGAATGCAACGATAAACGATAGAGAATTGTAAAATATTAAAACCTCTTCATCTTCGGCTTTGCAGGCAGCCTCACGTTCTTCGACTTCCTTTCCGAAACCATTCCTACAGGTACAGGCAAATGTCCCATTGAGATTTTTACACTCGTGGCTGCATATGTGATTTCCAATCGAACATTCGTCGATATCTGTGCAAATGATTTTTTTTCTTTCAAATGCGACTTTATAGCCTTTGTAGCACTCGCAACGGGACTTGTTGCCTGGCAAGTCCAAACATGATTGACTGCAATCAGACTCTCTGGCAGAGCAAGACTGCTTAGCACAGCTCATCGTGTCAGAATAGTCTCTGCAATGATTTTCCCGTCTAAACCCACACACTTTTTCCAATGGTATACAATTACCATTATGACACTGAAATTCATTTTCATTGCAACAATTGTCAGAATCACACACTAATGGAATACTCTCTCCTGGTTGGCTTCTAGCACCCAACACAAACAAAGAATAGAAAACAAATGCAATTCTTATTATAGTCCGAACAATTATAAACATATTATTTAAAATTTAAGAATGTTTCACATTTGTTTTTTGTAACTATTTGGTTGAATTCATTGAATAGTTATGCAGTCACAAATAAAAACTCAATTACAAATTAATAAACCGACAATCAATCTGATAACTACAAAATAATTATCGTCACTGTTATGAAGTTAAATCAAAATTTATGAACACACGGTAAAAAAATTTAAAGAAACGGTTTAAAATTACTGCAAATATTCACGATTATTATTTCATAATATATTATAACAATGGTCGTATGTTAAGAGTTTATTGTGAATACTAATGTTGTGTTTGAGCCGAGATTCGAATTCGAAAAATTGATAATTTTTAGCTTATCAGAAATGATTAAAAACAAGATATCATACTTTTATGTATTTCTATCTTTCGACTATTTCATTTAAAAAAAAAACGTTTATATCAGATATGTGAAGAGAATTTGTTATATGTTATATTATATTAACATTATGTGTTCTAAATCATGAAATATTTTTTATTAGGGTCCGTAGGCAAAACCAAGGACCCTTATATTTTCCTGCGTGTGTCTGTCCGTCCGTCCTCTCGCGTGCTCTCACGGCTACACCTTTCGTCCGATCACTTTGAAATTTGGCATGTATGTGTCTTGTACCTACCAACATATTTTAAAAATATAGACTTAAATAAAATATTTTTCAACAAAATTAGGGTAAAAAAACTTAAGGGTTAATTTTTTTTTTTTTTTTTTTTTTTTTCGGCACCGTAATGGGTATCATATGAAAGGGTACGACGAGCTGATTACAAAAATATATAAATTCTTTGGATATAACTTTGATAGGGCGAGCGTAGCCAAGTTTGAAGTGGGTGTGAAACGTGTCCCCCCCTTCTATCTCGCTTATGTGAAGTGCAAAAAATCTGAAAAAAATCCTGAACATTCTTTGACCAAAAGTAAAGATACCACTTTTTGGAAATTTTAAAAAAAATAGTATTTTATTTTTTATTGGCAAAATACGGTTTTTTTATAATTATGGTCATTTCGATGTATTTATATGGTTGTAGTCCGGTTCAGTGGCAAAAAAATACTTTATCAGAGTGTGTTTTGAGAATATCAGACCCTTAGAATGGTTCAAAGTAAGCATTTTAGCATTTTTTTATACACTTTACAGTTAAACACTATATAGTGTGGCCTACGGACCCTCGCTGTGTGCTGACCAGCACACACTTGACCTGTTTATTAATTGTAAAATATTTGCCATATTTTGTTGCTGCCCCCTTTAAATTCTAGTGATGATTTTTTAAAAGGGTCTTTAAAGGAGTTTTAATAAAAAACACTATGTTTTTTTGCAATATTTCGTCCCTCTTTTGGGACATTTTCAAGCCTGAAAATTTTTAATTATAGATTAGAAAAGATCTTTACATATTCTTTTTAAACATTTAT
The DNA here is from genome assembly GCA_951217055.1 of Gerris lacustris. Taxonomy (NCBI): domain Eukaryota; kingdom Metazoa; phylum Arthropoda; class Insecta; order Hemiptera; family Gerridae; genus Gerris; species Gerris lacustris. Next base: position 57,819,358 of record OX578284.1, read on the forward strand.
CTAATATAATTATGCATTGTTTGAATTAATAATTTATAATTTCTATAAAATTTAAAATAAATAATTAAGTAAATAAATAAAATTAAAAATAAAAGAATACATAGGTGGTACTGACAATATACTTGATGTGGTTGATTTTATCAATATGAAACAGTCTACATCAATTAAAGAAGTGTTAATTTTTATAAAAATCAAAATAACATCCCACTTCTTAACCTCGTCAATCTTAGTATATTCAGAAATTTTCCAAACTTTAAATTTAAATAGTAAATTTTAAAAAATATAAAAAAAACAATTGTTTATTAATTTATAATTTACTGTATATTTTATGTTATAATTAACTTATCATCTTTTAATTTTTAACTTGTTAATTTTAAATAACTTATTTTATTGTTAATCAAAATTTTTGTTGTTGTTAATGTTTTTATTAAAACATTTTTTTAAAAATGTGTTAAATGTATAAACAATTTTTAAGAAATCATACAATGTGCATAAGGATTCAATGTTATTAAATCTGGGTTTCTGGGTATATTTATCTTTTCACGTTCATTTATACTAGCCTGTTAGTCATAGTTCAGTCTCTGACCATGACTCACAGTTGTTGTTTTTTATATATATTTTCAAATTTATATTATGGATTTACCGTAAGTTTTTAAACATTTTGTAATACATTTACTTATACTTATTAATAACAATTCTAAATTATGTGACCATAATAACTTTTAAGTTTTTATTAATTTCATTTTAAGATTGACGAGGTTAAGAAGTGGGATGTTATTTTGATTTTATAAAAATTCCACTTCTTTAATTGATGTAGACTGTTTCATATTGATGAAATCAACCACATCAAGTATATTGTCAGTACCACCTATGTATTCTTTTATTTTTAATTTTATTTATTTACTTAATTATTTATTTTAAATTTTATAGAAATTATAAATAATTATTCATAATTATGTTAGATAAATGTTTAAAAAGAATATGTAAAGATCTTTTCTAATCTATAATTAAAAATTTTCAGGCTTTAAAATGTCCCAAAAGAGGGACATATTGCAAAAAACATAGTGTTTTTTTTTATTTAAAACTTCCCTGAAGACCTTTTTTAAATATCATCAGTAAAATATTTGATTATTGTTATTTATACTAGTCTGCTATTAGCTCTACTATTAGCAAGACAAAAGTGGTTTAAAAACTTTTTCAATCAGTCCGAGTTAATTGTGACGAAACTTAACATATATTTATATAAACTGCGCATGTGATGAACTAATATGCTTCCGAATATGAGTGTCTTTTTAGGTATGTTTGATTTCAAGGTATTTAGAATGTATTAGATGAAAATATAAATGTGAATTAACAAAAATACTACATTAGGTTTTTTGCTGTTTCTTTTACGTAGTGATGAACATTTTATCAAGATGTTATAGGACAGGATGTCGGCACTTCATCAGGATATTCAAGGACAGGATGACTTACTCGATATGATCACCAGTGACAAACATCTCACCTACCTGGGATTTGAACTCACTAGGTTGATGTTTAGACCTTTGTTTTAGGCGATTTGCGAATACATTCAACCACGAGGCTAAGGCGGTCCCCATAATACTACATTTTACATTTTCATCCTCACTGTGTTCTTATGCGATACTGTTGCTTTCTTGACGATTCTTATTTTGGCGATCTGTAGTTTTTCTAATCCTTTTCAGTTTCCTTGATCACTTAAGTAAATTCACTAACCTAGTTTAGACATTTTCATGTTTAGGCTGTGCTACATAACTCGAAAAGCGTTACTAAGAAACGTTACCCGATGTATCAAGGAGTTAGAAAGGTATAGGAGGTGTGCACAGTCTGTCTCCAGCTGTTGGGCCTCCCTCCACCGCACATCATAGGGCGGAAGAAAGACGAAAAGATTTATACGTGTGACAGGGAGTTAGGAAAATACAGGAGGTTCCCATCAACTCTCAGCCCTCTCGGCCTAAAGAAATAAAAAGTATGAAGGCATATTATCAATTCGTAGAAGGCAGGCCGGCGCCTTTGTTTTAATCCTTTTCAGTTCCCTTGATCACTTAAGTGAATTCACTAATCACTTGTCTGATCTAAATGCATTATAAAATCCTGAGTCAATTTAAAATACCTTTCCTAAAACACAGAATATTTCATGATTTCAGTGCCAAGTTTCCTTTAACTAAAATATCTAGTGATTCAAGATTATACAAGGAGAAGAGAGATTTGGTAATCTCTCTTCTTGCTTCTGTCGTGGTTTAACATTGCCGCCGGATTATCACAGAGAGAGTATAAGACCGAAAGAGAATCTAAATCCTTGGCGAGAGAAGTCAAAGTTAGCTCAGAGTCAACAAACCCTTAAGGTATAACCCCTTATAAGATTCACTTTCTCTCCAGGTACTGTGACACCGAATACAATAACAGAGGAACCCTTTAAACCTGAAGAATTCAAGACCACGTTTTAACTTCTGACTCCAAAATTACCTCTGTCTTAGACATAATCTTTTCATTATTTTCATTTACAAAAATATATCATTCCAATCCAAGTAGCTTTGAAGGAATTACGAAGTATTTCCTTTAGTTTTTTTAATCTGTCAAAATTATTTTGATTTCTTAAATTTAAGTTTCTTAAATTAAATTTCTTGAATTGAAGGATCAATTAAGCAAAATTTAAAGAGCACAAATGGTTGAAATTAATCTGGTGCTATCTGCGGTTTAATTTTTACGAACCATTCAAATTTCATAAAAATCAGAGAAGTACTTTTAAAGATATAGGTGTAAATAAATGTATGTTTGTGCGCTTCTTGAAGAGAAAAAATAGGCGCAGAAGGTTGAAACTTATGTGGGATCAACAATGGGATAATTATGATCTACCATACAAATTGCATTAAAATCAAACGAGTAGTTTTAAAGATATAGTGGTTCGCAAAAATTGAGCGACAGACAGTCACGAAACCAAAAATGTTCCCTGATGTCTGAAACGGATTCTGTCTCAGAATTTTTGAAATCGAAGTCATGAAATATCTTTGATCATCAGAACGATCACATAGCTTCCGTTACCGTCGGTATGCTCGGAAGCAAAAGTTTCCAAGAATTATGTAATTTGGATCAATGTACAGACAAAATTTTAATTATATATATTTATATGTATATAGATTATTTTACAGTCGTACCAAACAAATATTACTAGTGATGCGGTGCATAAACAACTCGCGTAGAATTGTGGTCATACATCAGCCGTACTACTATACTGTTCTTAATAATGCGACCAGGATAATTTATTCGTGAAACCCTGATTTATTCAACCAGAAAAGAGCTTTAAAATTATTTGACGTAACACACCATAGTGCGAACATACTTTTTAACACCCTCTTTTCGGTCACAATTGTTACATAACTTTTGTAACAATAGTTACATATTCATTTGCTACTCATCAAGCCCTTTAAAACAATGTATGGCAAGTCATGCAGAATAAAATCTTCCTCTTTAGATTGAAGAGGCACCAATCTTAAATTTAAAGTTGTCAAAAGAAGGCGAGATGCTGCGAGATCAATTTAGTATAAAGTCGCACATTCTCGGTAGCTAAAACTGTTATCCTTTCATCCATACATAAATCTTCCATCTTAAATAAAATGATTGCAGGCTCGCTACACTCGCCTGTTGTATAAGCATTTGTCCACATTCTTTGTTTAGTGAGCATGTATTAATGTTATTAATAACATTAATACAGGCTCACTACGCTCGCCTGTTTCTACAGCATTTGTAGTAAATATTTTCTTTAATAAAATGATTGCTGGCTCACTACACTCGCCTGTTGTAAAAGCATTCGTCAACAATCTTTGTTTAATAATATTCTACAGCATTTGCAGTAAATATTTATATAATATCATGATTGCAGGCTCGCTACGCTCGCCTGTTGTAAAAGCATTTTTCTATAATATTTTCTTAATGAAATTAAATCAGGCTCACTGCGCTCGCCTGTTTTTACAGCATTTGTAATAACTATTTATATAATGAAATGATATTAGGTTCGCTACGCTCGCCTGTTGTAGAAGTATTTTTTCATAATCTTTATTTAATTAAATGAATGCATGCTCGCTACGCTCGCCTGTTTATACTGCATTTGTGCTTAATATTTATTACATAAAGTTATTATTGTAAAGCATTTCTACATAATCTTTATTTAATAAAATGATTGCAGGCTCGCTGTGTTTGCCTTTTATAGAGTATTTTTACTTTAATAAATTCGCTGTAGCCTCACTAAGCTCGCCTGTTTATACCAGCGTTAGAATATATATATATATATATATATATATATATATATATATATATATATATATATATATATATATATATATATTGAAATACCTGTTAAACGATGTATAACATAAACCTTTTTACAACAAATCTGACTATAATGATCCCTTTTAAGTAATTTTAATATTTTAGAAAGGTCAACAGGGATAATAAATTATTTAACATGTTTTAAAACATCCTGGCTATATTTCGACCTTCTCCTTAGGTCATCTTTAAGCCTATAACATAATTGAAAAAACAAGGTATTTACTACTCTATCCAACAACTGAACAAGGTTCTTACTTTCATTTATAATGATATTAAAAATCTATTTACCTCCAAACGGTTCTTGAATAACAACAGTCAAAACAATTCCATTTCAAAATAAAAAAAACTTAGTACTACTCCCAAACTTCCAGTCACAAAAACATTACCTACTTGGTAACTAGTCATTAAAACACAAAAAAAAATATGTAATGAAATAAAATATTATTTTAACATTATTGTTCTAGTCCACAGGCCACCATAAGAAGTGTGTCACTGATTGATAAAGTTTTCTTACCTTATGGAATCGCTTATTTATGCCGTGTCCACCGATGAATTGGGTATATGGCAACTGGGGGCTGGGCCATTTCTTTTTTGTTGACATGCCAAACTTGCCCTTCTGCGGGAACATTGAAAAGAGATAGATAAAGTTTTGATATTCACAGGATCGTTTAATTAAATTATTTCAAAAACAGTGGTAAAGGTGGCCACCGATAAGAGTGGGCCGTTTTCTTTTCAACGTCCTCGCAGAGCGATATGTTTGGGGCGGTGGCCACCCCAAACGGCCCACTCTTATCGGTGGCCACCTTTACCACTGTTTTTGAAATAATTTAATTAAACGATCCTGTGAAAATCAAAACTTTATCTATCTCTTTTCAATGTTCCCGCAGAAGGGCAAGTTTGGCATGTCAACAAAAAAGAAATGGCCCAGCCACAAGTTGCCATATACCCAATTTATCGGTGGACACGGCATAAATATGCGATTCCATAAGGTAAGAAAACTTTATCAATCAGCGACTCACTTCTTATGGTGGCCTGTGGACTATTCTCTATTTCCATAAAATCAACAAATAAACAAAGATAACAGAACAACATAAAATAACTTAATTAACACTAAAAAGTAGGCTGTTCAGTTGTTGGATAGAGTAGTAAATACCTTGTTTTTTCAATTATGTTATAGGCTTGAAGATGACCTAAGGAGAAGGTCGAAATATAGCCAGGATGTTTTGAAACATGTTTAATAATTGATTATCCCTGTTGACCTTTCTAAAATATTAAAATATAAACCTTTTTATTTAGTCACCCATCATATAGGCCACCATTTTTAATAAATAAATATTTTACTAGTTACTTATACTTTTCCTACTTTAAAAGATTGTATAACATGTTATGCAGACTAAAACTTTTCTTAGTATTCGTTATCTTGGCCGCCATTTTGAAAATATTATGTGTGAAATTTTAATTGATTGATATTCCTTTTCTAGACTTTAAGTCCTTTAAAATTATGTATAAACATGCCATACTGACTTAAAACTTTTCGTTTAGTCGTCCGCCTTATTGGCTGCCATTTTGAAAATATTATGTGTGAAATTTTAATAGATTGATATTCCTTTTCTAGACTTTAAGTCCTTTAAAATTATGTATAAACATGCCATACTGACTTAAAACTTTTCGTTTAGTCGTCCGCCTTATTAGCTGCCATTTTGAAAATATGAAGTGTGGAATTTAATTCCTTACATATTATTTTCCTTCTCTTAAAGACCTTTAAAACGATGTATAACACATTATGCTGACTAATACGTTTTGTTTTAGCCGTCCGCCATCTTGGAAATGTTTAGTATCGAATTTCCAAAAACTATGCAGTTCTCACAAATGCTAAGATGCATCTATGTGCCGAATTTCGTTCAAATCGATCAATTTTTGCGCCAGTTATCGTTGGACAAACAAACACACAAACTTTTCAAAGCCCAAGTCTCTGAAATGAAGAACTCACTGCGCACGTTCAATAAGATTTAGTTAGTTGGTAGAAGTTTTTATTTTTCTAGAGTGCTTGGCTGAAAAGTTTTTTAAAATTAAATTCAAATAATATTAACAACGTGATAAGGTTGGCTAACTGGAAAAATCTCATCTCTCAAAAGTTTCGAAACTTAGTTCACAAAATAAAATAAAAGAAATAGACACTTTGTATGTACCTTGGGCTTTGTTATGAACTGACATAGACGAGCTGTGGCGGCAATGACGGAAAACATGTCAATTTTCCTATTTTTTTTGTTAAAATCTCAAAAAATATTGGTTCGAGCTTAATCAGGGCCATTTAGAAGTGTTAAAACTAATAAATTTGTATGTTGGGCGATGAAGTTCTGTCATTTTTCAAAAACCAAATTAGCGCCGCAGAGTGAATGTTTTCGTAAAAAATATCCATGCAAGAATCTCCGTTCTTAGTAAATAAAAACATCCTAGAATTAGTAAAAAAAAAATAATGTATTTATAAAAATAAAACTATTTTATTATTTGCTTTTATCCATAAAGTAGCTTTTTCAGATACTATATTATAAAATAAATAATCGGAAATACAATCAATTAAGTTAAAAGTTTATGTTAATCGTCTTGTATATTATCGTTGCGAGAACGTTTACTTAATTTTAAATTATTAATATTGAATAATTATGGAAATAAATTAATAATGAGAACAGTGAGTAAAAGATTGCATATATTTATGTTAATATATGTTTAGCCAGAGAATTTTATAGAATCAGGTTATCATGTCAGTAGAGTTCACTGATATCAGTCCATATTTATCTGTTTCATAATTAAATTTATCGCCAATAACATTCAGTATTCATTATAAACTTGCCATTACAAGATCTTTAACAAATTCTACAAACACTTTTGTGTTAAAATATCATAATATTTTAACACAACTCATTAAGTTTACGTAGTTTATGACAATAACAAGTGTATTATTATTTTTAAATTTAAATCGGTTCTTTCTGGATATTGTATTTTACTTGTTCCTTTGTTATGTATCATAAATATCTAATGCAAGAATGCATTTTTTCTCCCGAATAATTATTTCATTTAAGAGTTCTAAGAAGAATTAGTATTTTTCCCCCCTTAGCGAAACCAAAACAAAAATAAGTGAGTACAGCTTTACTTATGTTAATGTGTTAATTTAATATTTCATTGATAAACATTTACATTTTTGAGATATATTAAAATTCCAATTTATAATTATGTCTATCAGTAGACAATTTTGAAAATTGTGTAAAATAAAATGTTGAAAAATATTAGGAATTCTATAATTTTATTTTACATTGTTACATTTGCGTTTGGTGCAGCCGAGACAGCTTTGTCTGATGTAAAACAAAGATTTCCGTCAGTCTGCTATAATGAGGACTGTTGCAATGAAAATGAATTTTATTGTAGAAATGGAAATTGTATTCCAATAGACAAAGTGTGTGAATCTGACACGAATGCTGTAGATAGATATCCTTTATTTTGGGAAAAAAACCATTGTGGAGACATGACTGATGTACTCACCTGTTCAACTGAGCCTTGCGCTTCAAGGAGTTCTAAATGTGACCAAACATGTATAGACTTACCTGGCAATAAGTCTCGGTGCACTTGTTACAAAGGCTATGAACTAACATTTTTCAATAATATTTACAGTTGCAGGGATATCGACGAATGTTCGATTGGAAATCACATATGCAGCCACGAGTGTAAAAATCTTAACGGGACATTTGCCTGCACCTGTAAGAATGGTTTCGGAAAGGAAGTCGAAGAACGCGAGGCTGCCTGCAAAGCCGAAGATGAAGAGGTTTTAATATTTTACAATTCTCTATCGTTTATCGTAGCATTCAATGTAAAAGAACGTACAAAGAAAGTAGTCGTCTGGTCCGGTAATGTAGACGAAATGAGTTATGACCCGTCCACAGATATAATATATTGGTCCAATGAGAATCGAGTTGCTCGATCATACTTACCTGGAGCGAAGAACGGCAGCGTGTCTGTTGCACATGCGCAAATACTTGGGACTTTTCTTATGAGTGATAATACAGTGAGGAACAGCCTGAGTGTAGATTGGGTGGGTGGGAATCTTTTCTGGTTATCTTCTGATGTCCTGGAGAACAATATCACTCAAATCATGGTGTCTAAACTAGACGGAAGATACATTAAAACGTTACTTGACGTTCCTTACGGTAACAGTCTCGCAATAGATCCAGAAGAGGGAATGATGTATTGGTCTTCTGGTGGACCAAATCCTAAAATTTCTTCTGGTCCGATGTCCAGTTTAATGGAATGGCCAATTAAAATAATTCCAGGACAAAACCCAATCGCTCTAACGATAGACCATCAGTCAAATGGTAGGATTTATTGGGTGGACTCAAACAGTCGCACCATATATTTTGTATTTAGAACTGGTAGTGGAATGAGAAAGGTCATTACGACCTCCCAAGAGCATCTACCTAAAGCTCTGGACATCTTTGAAAATAATATTTATTGGGTGACGGAGTTTTCTAACGAGCTTGTGAACGAGATAAGTTCGGAAGAGGTTCTACTGAAGTTCTGGCTTCAAATCTTATCAATTCATCTGCTGTTAAAATTTATCACAGGAGAAAATTTTACTCTGATTACAGAAACAGATTTGCTAAGTGTAACCCGTGTTCTCACCTTTGCATTCAAGCGCCTTTTTTTCATTTTTGTTACTGTCCCGACAGTAGTGAAGCATTGTTTTTTCAAGGTGAAAACGTTTGTAATAGTGAACAGATAAAAGCTGCAGATGATCCTATAGTTTGTAACTGCAAAGAAAAGGAGAAAGTATGCAACGATTCTTCTGTCTACAGATTTTGCGCCTGCGGGAACATTTGTCCGGATGGCTTACAAGTTCCAGATTACAACGACTTTCCTGAAATACCTGCTGAATCTGCATCTATCCCTGTGAAATACTTAATAATAATTTTATTAAATATTTCAATAGTTTCAATTTGTTTTGTTCTTTCATTTTGCAAAAAAGTTAGGTAAAATATTTGATAATATTACAAAAATCAAGTGTAATTAATAGATTAAAATTTATTCAAAAGGGAAATGTTATTTTCGGTAGACCTATGTCCAGACTTTTTAAAATATTTCAACAATTATATGTATATAATAGATTAAGATTTGTTTTTTCTTTCCTACATTTTTCTTGTCTTTTCTGGTTTCTCTTCCACATGTACACTAACATAATTTTATTTACACATATATCTTCAAGAGTACTTATCTGATTTGTATATAACTTTTATAGTTTATCGATAGTAACCCGCAGATAGCCCCAGATTAATATAAACCATCTGCGTTCTTTAACTTTTGCTAAATTGATACTTTAATTCATGTAAAAAAATCAAATCAATTTTGACAGATTAAAAAAACTAGTGAAACAATTAAATAAATTAGACAATAATGGCTAGTAAAAGCATAAAATCAATAAAGTACGTGATAGGATACGAGGAAGCTATGTGTCACACCTATTGGCAGTATTTTTTTTATATTTATGAAATAAATAGAATAAATGAGCATGATAGGTTGTCAGTTTTTTTAATAGACATATTAATATGACTAGAAGGGTTTTATTTTAAAATTACTTAATACTTATTTTTATTTAATTGCGGTCTAAAATAAATATATATAAATAATAAAATAAATGTTATTTTGGTTATTATTACTTTTAAGCTTACCGAATATGATTCCTTTCAGGTCTCATTTCAAATTCTAAGTCAGAAATCGTTTTTAGATGAACAATTCAGGGAACAATTTTAGTCCCATGTCTGTCTATTTGATTTTGTCTATCCCATTGTTGGTCCCATATTTGCACTGAATGAATGTTTTCATTTACCCCTTTATAAAAGTAACTGTCCAATTTATTAAAAAAAATTAGAGCATAGCCTGCAGATGGTCCAATATTAATTTCAACAGTCTGCACTCTAGCAATTTTTATAAAGTGATACTTTTTCAAATTGATTTATAATGAAAGGTAAAAACAAATTAAACAGATCAGACAATCATGATTTGTAATATTATCACTACTTGACCTACCATCCATATTTAACCCTAGAAAGCTAAATGTACGTAAATATTACGTACAGTTTTAGTTAAATGTGATTCACAGATAAACTGTAAACCACACAATCTCCACTCTCTAGCAGTGCTTCGTCTAGACTCTAGACCTTCCCGTGGCAGTACATACTCACTTTAGTTTTACCCGATGCGTTAGTGAGAATTGACAATTATTTTTCATTAAGTCACCACGTAAATATTACGTATGGTTAGTCTTAACGTAGTATAAATTTACTAATAAACATAATAAACAAACACAAAAAATAATAAATATACACAAAAAATAATAATTAAACACAAAATAAATAAATTATAACAAAATAAAAATAAAATAATAATAATACAAATAATAAAAATTCGATTGATACATAAGAGTTTGGGCTTGTTACATTTCAATAAAAATGTAATTAATTAATAAATGAACACGATAAACACATAAGTAATAAATAAACACCTAACAAATATAAATAATAAATAAAAATAGAAATTTTTGAAAAATAGATTCGTGATTAGTTCTGCGTGTACGTAAAAAACACGTAGATTAGCGTTAAGCGCCGAAAAATAAGGTTAGCTTTGCAGGGTTAAATAAAATCGGGCGAGAAGTTTTTATGATAATATATTGATTCACAAAAATTGAGCGACCGACCGACAGACAGACACGGAACCAAAAATGGTCCCTGATGTCTGAAACGGATTTCTGTCTTGGAATTTTTTAAATCGGAGACCTAAACATTTTTCATTCTTCAGAACGATCACATAGCTTCCGTTACCTTCGGTAAGCTCGGAAGCGAAACTAGGGGAAAAAATACATTTAACAATTATTGCATGTAAAAGAATAAAATCATTAAATTTTACGAAGTAGGACGTGTGGGAGCTATGTGCCACACTAATTGACTGAGTATTCTGTCGCTCAATTTTTGGCGAACCAACATATCTCAATATATAAGTTTCAACCTTCACGCCCATTTGGTTATCTTCCACATGCACACAAACATACATTTATTTACACCTATATCATTAAAATTACTAATGTGATTTTTATGAAAATTGGATGGTTAGTCGAAAGTAGCCCGCGGATAGCCCAAGATTAATTTAAACCGCCTCCGCTCTTTAACGTTTGCTTAATTGATACTTTAATTTATGTAAAAATAGACTGCCAATTGGTGTGGCACGTAAAAGTATCAATTTAGCAAAATTTATTGAGCGCAGAAGGTTCAAATTAATCTCGGGCTATCTGCGGGTTCGATTTCATACAAATAAGATAAGTACTTTTGAAGCTATAGGTGTAAATAAATGTATGTTTGTATGCATGTGGAAGAGAAACAAATTAGCGCAGAAGGTTGAAACTAATATGGAACCAACAGTAGGCTAATTATGACCTACCATCTAAATTTCATTAAAATTGGACGTGTAGTTTTTAAGATATGTTGGTTCGCAAAAATAGTCTGACCGACAAACTGACACGGAACCTAAAATGTTCCTTGATGTCTGAAACTGATTTCTGTCTTGGAATTTTTGAAATCGGAGACCTAAAATATTTTCGTTCTTCGAAACGATTACATAGCTTCCGTTACCTTCGGTAAGCTTGGAAGCAAAATCATAACAGTTTTGAGTATTTTAGAAACGGGGAGAAATGAAAAAATCGGGTACATGGTACCTCGGAACTTTTCCTCACTTCAGAGGCCACAGAGGTCAGTAAGTACTTGGATACGGTGACCGTTCTGAACTAACTGATTTAGTATCATTCTTCACAAAAAACTTTATTTTTAATACCTATATTTTATTTAATTATTTGAAGTTTGGCGGTATTTTGACAGATGTAAACAAACTTTGACGTCATCAAAATTATCGCACTAATAAATAATTATAGTCACTTATAACTTTTAAACTAATTAATGGAATTTCATCGGGTTTTTTTATATTTGTTCCTTAATTTTTTCCGGTTCCAACGATATGCTATATGTCAAAAACCTATGTATACTTTCAGTATTATTAACCATCAAAGTTTAAAAATTCAAAAATTTATAACTTCAAAATGGCGGCCAAAATCAAAATGAAATTTAGTGGGCTTGTTTGTCATACAGAGAGGTACATTCGAGCCAAATTTCAACTCGATCAGGACCATTTTCGATTTATTACGATTTTTTAAAATTTTTACTTACTCAGCAAACTGGGTTCAAGATGGCGGAAAAAGTTGATTTTCCGGGCGGCACAACTACAGATTAGGACTGATTTGTCTGCCAAGTTTCAACTCTCTAGGTTAAATACCTTGGGCGCTACGATGATAACACACATACACACATACACATATACACACATACATACTTCATGCTGGAAACCACTCAGGAGGTCTTAAAAACTCCTAAAACGGATAATTCCGTTGAAATCTCGAAAAAAAAAATTTTGGTTAAAACAATACATTTCCTACTATTAGTAGTTAGGAAAAGTAAAAATTGGATAACAATAGGGTTTATGCATAAAATCATTAAATATTACGAAATAAGATGCGAGGAATCTATGTGCCACACTAATTGGCAGAATTTTTTTTTGCGGTCTATAAATATAAAGCGGGAAGTCTTAATAAAGTTGGGCCCTTCATCAGGAGTAATTTATTATTGTTGAGAATTTATCGGTATTGGGTTAGTCAAGCTTAAAACCTTGCTGGGCCTTGCTCTACGTGAAACAGCGGCCAGAACTACATTCCTTAACAAGTTTATCTTCTCTCATTACAGATATGTGAAAATAATTGCGTATTTAGCAATTTCCTTTAGATAGTAAATGACTAAAAAATCGTAATATGTTGCGATGATGATGTAATGTCTTGCCTTTATTATTTGGAATTTTTCTATCCGTTCTCTTTAATAAGATATATCGTTAATCTATCGTACAAGTGACATATATCTTTAAAATGTGATAAAACCAGTTTAGTGAGTAAAGGTTTAACTATTTAGGGTCGGTTTGTAAGAGTGAGATAATTTTTAAAAGTGTCAAAATTAGGTGTGCTGAGTGACAATGGCATACATTTTATTAGTTTTTTTTGGAACGAAGTTCCTTCTGGCACGTTCTGGAGCGAAATCTACGATGACGATAACGTGAGTAAATGATGACCGAGTTAGTTGAAATTTGGTACACATGTTCATTTTACTAATGCCCAGGATGAGTTCCTTGGACAACTTTATCAGCCCAAGCGTTTACGCGCAACGCTTGTGTAAACGTAAGCTTCAAATTTAAACTTGGAATTTTGGGACGGGAAAATAATTTTAACTTCATCTATTTAATGAGACAATCAACTTTTTTAAATATTATTTTTAGTATAACGAACACCGACACTGCTATGAAATGATAGATATCGCTAAATTTATTAAAGCGGACCTAAACGTTTAAAATAAAGAAAACTACGTTTTTACCGATAGCTTAACGTAACGATTTTAATAAAACTTCTCACAAATCGTCTAAAGTACAATTGAAATATTCACGTAAAGTTTTAACCTGATACAAGCAGACGTTTTTGAGTAGGGAAGAGGTATATTTTTAATATTTTTAATTAGTATGCCAAGTAGGTAGAAAACAGTTCTTTTCCCTCAGGCTATATACTAAGAACATACTCTTTAACTATTAACTCATCATAATTAACTTTTTTATTAATATTCAATACATATTTATTGTAAGACGCTTGCTTTAATAATACAAATAATACTTTTCTTTTAATTTTGCCTTAACTCCGCAAGGTACAAACAGTTAGTTACTTTTAATTTTGTCTCTTTTCTAACTCCGCCATGTATAAGTAGTTAGCAATGTATACGTACTTAGCAGTGTGATTTTATCATTTATATTTAATGAAAAATGTAAGGAACTTCGTTCCTACCGGTTGTCCCACGACGCCACACATATATTTTTTTTATTAAAAACGAAAATGAGACTAAACTTCCTTAATATGTTGTTTAAATCAATCAAAACTGTCTGCAGTGCATTTACATGTTAAACCACTTTCCAAAGTTTCACCACATAAACATTTCCAATGTTTACTTCTGAATACACCTTTAAAAAGAATAGAATGATGAAACTTTTAAAGGTAAAAAGTTATATTATAAAAGCTGGAAAATGTTTACTTATTTCAACTGTCTCGGATGTCACGTGACGGATTTTCTTCTCCTCCCACGTTTCCCTTTATTTTCTTCTCTGAGAAGTTGAACTGGTGAAAACTTGGGCTTCAAGTAAAATTAAATGCTTCTTCTGCCGACAGACTTTATAAACTTGCCCGTGGTGTAGAAGTTAAGCAGTGGAAATTTGGCCTGCTGCTCTGTTACCCGAGTCAAAACGTATTCTGCCCGACTTTAACAACTAATTAATATTCAAGAGATGCTCTTAGCCAAGTCTCTCTCTACTTCACTCAAAGTACTCTCACTTCTGTTTCTTTTCACTGAGTTGAAACATATAAACCTGAGCTGCATCAGTCAGTAATTCACTTTTCTCTTCACTTTCCCAAATTATGCAAATAAATCTAATCAAACTAGTTTTTTTTTCTCACACTCTTTAAAACACTGTAAGGCCATTTTCATTCTCCAAATTTTTTTCAGTATTTTATTTTCGTTTAATCTTAATATTATAAATAGAAGAAGGAAATCAGCCAATTTATGTGGCACATAGTTTTCTCAAGTTTACTTTGAGACGAAAGGTCACATGATATTTGGATCAGTTTCGATTCCCTGTGGAGACACTTATTTTTAAGCAATATTATCTTTACGCAGAAAGTTTAAATTATTATGGAAGCATCTGTGGGTTACTTTCAACAAGCCATTCGGATTTCTTAAAAAATAGATGAGTATTTGTAAATATATAGAGTTTAATGAAACAAAGTTGTCGTTTCGATTCTCAGTGAGTTTACACTTATTTATATTCAATGTTCAATGTTTCCTTGTGGTATAAAATTAATAGGGACCATCTATGGCCTTACTTTCAACAAACTATTAAAATTTCTTCAAAAACAATTCTGTACTTTTACAGATATATTTTGTTAATAATAGTTATTTATATGCACCTAGGGAGTAAAGTAGGCCATTATTCCTTGAGCGAAAAAGTTGGTTCTTGAGGCGAAGCCGAAGGAACCATGGTCCCTACATCCCGAGGCGAAGCCGAGGGAATAACTCTAATTAGCTCGCGTGGCGCAGCCGAGGGAGATAATTATCGCGAGGGGAATAATGGCACTTTACTTACGAGGTACATACAATACTTTATCTCCAGTAAGAAGAAAATACACATTTTCGTCCATTGCACAGTTTTTATTTATTATTTTAATAAATTTCAACAATTATTATCACTTTTAATAGCAGATATAAAAGATTCAATATTATTAACAAATAAGAATTGGAATTAAACTCAAATAGAAGGTTGTTTAGATGCAGGCTATAAACAAAGATAAACATGGTCGAAAAAGTCCGTGTCGCCAACCTGATTTCAACAACTGCATTACATTTGCCATTCATTTTCTACTATTTATAAAATAATTAAGTTGCAATCTTTACTTTTTTGTCCTACTTTACTTTTTCGCCCTACTTTTACTTGTTCTCCCTACTTTTTGCGTTCAGGGATGAAAATGCTTACTTTAGGTCCCTCTAAACTAATTCAAAATTATAACTTTATCTCCCTACTGGAGATAAAACAAGTTTATGTGCTTGCGGAAGGCAAGAGTGGTCTAATAATGACCTAACATCCAAATGTCATTAAAATTGGAAGAGTAGTTTTTAATACATAGCTGATGTTTTGATGTATATGACTGTCTTTAATACAAGTCTAAAGGTGAAGTTCATGCGTTTTTTACTCGCGTTTGGGCTATATAGATAAAAATACATTTATGAAGCCGAGGAGGTATCACTGAGTATATTTCCCCCACCCTTCCTTCGTTTGTACACTTGCGCAGTGTTCCTTTCAGGTTATAAACAAAGTAGAATTTATTATTAAAATATAATATTACCTTTCTAAAAGGATGGTTGTAAAATGAAGAACGTAAGTGTGTATTTAATATTTACTATGTAAATGGATGACTCAAAAGATAGATCAAATAATATATAGACAATAGGGAAGGCGACGGGAAGGTTTCATTCAGGTTAGGTTTGACGCGGGAAGTTGGTTTGGAACCAAATTTCCCCGCGTTGTGTTATGATACGCGTATTATACTCGTATATAGATTATATGGATCTATCTCAAGAATAAAGAGAATCGCTCTGTAAACCTTTGATGGAATAAAAGCGTTGAAAAGGAAAGTAAACTGCGCTAACACACAATTGTTTCATAATATTACCTGTTTATTCTTCAAATAAAATATGGAAAGGTGTTTGAAACTTCCCTCTTAGAAGTATCGAACACTTTCCCACACTAAACAGATTCAGGCAATCCTGTATTTCCATGAATAACAATGTCGAATAAAAAATGTATAGACTATTTTCACAGAGTAAATTGCATCGAGCTTAAACATTTTTCAATTTTGCTATCAAGGTAAATATAAAAATGAGTATTGTATACATTATAATACATTATATAAACCAGTAACAGGGGCGGATAGAGGTATCGTTTAGCACGGGAATATATACCAACAGGCGTCATAATATTATCTAATGAGCACCTCCCCCCTCTTAAAATCTTCTAGTCCCCCCCCCTAATTCTTATTTTTTTCATCTATAATATAAGTATAAATGTTCAAATTTGAGTAAAAATATTACAATTTCTTTGGTATTTTATTTTTATAGTGCGAAAACTAAAGCTACAATAAAATAATGGTAAATATTTGATAAAACAAAATAGGAGCCGAAAACTGCATGTCGATTCCAACGATATAAAGAACAAGAAAATTTCTTCGCTAGAATACTTGCACTTGCTTTCCCAGTAAAGAAAAACCATGGAGGAGAATAAAAATCATAATTACAAGATAGAAATAACTTTTTATATACTACGTTTTAAAATTTTCTGTTGAATCATATGTAATGTTGATAATATAATTGTCATTGTTATATAATATAATGTTAGTGAAAAAAATAATACACAGGTAGTTCCAAATTTATTTACTTCACATAATAATGACAACCATCTAGAGAGCTGTTCGGCTGTTCTTAAACCTATAAAAGGACAAATATTTGTACAACGGATCTCCCCAACACCGAATCTAAACCGTGCCATTGATATGTCCCTGTATAGGGACAGTAAGAGAAGAAAAATTTGTCAAGTTAAGAGGTACAGTTGCAGAACAATTAAACCTATTCCTAGGACAAAAGTGTAAACAAACCTGGGTGTCACACGTCAATTAATTTATTTCTTTGTTTACATTTCGCTGTCATTCAATGTTTACCTCTTAATAAAAAATCAAAAATTTGAAACCCGTCAAAATGAAGATTGTAAATACTATGGGATATGTGAAAACAAATAAAATAACGTGCGGATTTTTTCCCAACTAACTTTCCATACAGCAAAATTTGCTGAAAACTAATTAAATTCTGCTGAAAAGTATTAAAATAATGCATTGTCATCGTGTTCTGAGCTATTCTAAAAGTTTTAAATGTCTAGCTTATCGAGAAGTTAGTTAAAAATCAATTGCATGATTTTGTACAAACAAACAAACAAGAAAGCAAGCTAATATAAACGTAGTAAAAAATGATCAAGAAATTCGTATTTTTGGAGGGTCTGCAAACGGATGCTATTTTCAGCCGCCTGACTGTCCTGTTGTTAATCTTTTAATCATTATTATTGTTTCATATTTCTCGAAACGCTCGGGTCACTCACTGAAACAGCAGGAGAGGCAGAAAAGCTCTTATTGCAGCAAAAAACTTAAATAAGAAATGGAAAAGACATGTCTCCACTAATGTAACTTTTCTGCACAAAGTCGGCTTTCAAGCGCTATTGCTCATAGTCAGTGCCGGTAAGACGAGTCAAAATGCGTTAGAGTAAAAATCAGAGTAAAAGTAGAGATAGCAGAGAAAAATAGAAAAATACTCTGCCAATTAGTGTGGCACATAGCTTCCTCGCGGTCTAGTACGCAAAGAAAAGATCAGTTTAAGAAATAAAAATACCTCGGTAAAAATAATCACAAAGTTGGAACGGCGCGGCAATGTTCCAGTAAATATTTGATAACGTTGGTTCTAACCAACATTTTTTGGAGAAAAAAACCCCCAACATGAGCCAAAAGTTAACGCACATATCATATATTTAATAAACAAATAACACAGCAACCAAATCGTAGAAACCTCTATATAAAAAGTTTTTTTTTTCTTTTTCTTTTTTTTTTTTTTTTTTCAATTTTACCCCCCTCAAAACTAAAAATAACACAAAATAGAACATAACAAATATTAATCTACTATTCAAGAGCATTTCATCGATATACATCATATTATAAAAGATTAACTTTGACATTTGTACCCCTGTACTTGGAGGTACCAATATTATATTTTTAAAAAACAAACAGTACAAAAGGGCATTAATTTAACTAATAAATAAATATAAATAAGAAACCTAATAACAAAAAAAAAAAAAACATTTAAACCCTTTAACCTACAACAAAATTATAAATCGGCACAAAAGTGCGGGTACATAATTTTTAAAAAATAAACAAATGAAATAGCTTGAGTGTACATATCAAGGCTTTTCAAATGATATACGACACAATATTAAAAACTAAAAAAGTGATCATGTGACACGGCACACGGGAAAAAGTTTACTCTCGTGTTCTCAGCAAATAGGATGAACTAATGAAATAAAATATATTCAATTTAAACAGCATTAGTGTGAGATTCAACGGGCTCAATCAGAAATAAAATCGGTCAACTATTATAGAAACTATGGCCCTACAAAACAAAAAGGAAAAAAATAAAACCAAAAAAATTATAAAGTTAACACCATCTAAGGTACAACCGATGATGATACGACAAAAAGTTATAGGACCAAAGTTGTAGATCTTTTAAAATCAGTTACCTCTGGTGCTATCCGTTTTCAAATACGACTTACCGTTTAGCCACAATAAGCCCCCAATACAGCTTAAAAATCAAGTCGGCCATTTTTATTTTTTTAAGGGGGGAAGGAGAGGGAAAAGGCAGAATTGAAATTAGGCAGGTGCTATCTGGAGGCAACTTTCGACAAACCATAAAAATTTCATAAAAATCAGATGATTAGTTTTAAAGATATAGCTGCAAATAAATGTATGTTTGTGAGCATGTGGAAGAGAAACAAATGAGCGCAGAAGGTTGAAACTTATATGGTACCAACAATAGGCTAGTTATGACCTACCAACTAAATTTCATTAAAATCGGTCAATTAGTTTTTAAGATATGGTGGTTCGCGAAATTGAGCGACAGACCGACAGACAGACACGGAACCAAAAATGATCCTTGATGTCTGAAACGGATTTCTGTCTTGGAATTTTTGAAATCGGTGACCTAAAATTATTTCGTTCTTCAGAACGATCACATAGCTTCCGTTACCTTCGGTAAGCTCGGAAGCAATATAACTAAGGTAAATTCAGATATCAAGCTCTGAAGACGACCAAGTGCTTATAAGGAGCACTGACTTATTTATTTCTTCTTAATCAAGTCATTTCACTGCTCATCTAGAAAAATAGACTGTCAATTGGTGTGGCACATAGCTTCCTCGCATCCTATCCACGTACTTTATTGATTTTATGCTTTTACAAACCATTATTGTCTAATTGGTTTAATAGTTTCCCCCCTTTTTTTTTTAATCTGTCAAAATTGTTTTGATTTTTCACACGAAAAGTATCAATTTACCATAAGTTAAAGAGCGTAGACGGTTCAAATTAATGTGGGGCTATCTAAGGGTTACTTTCGATAAACTATAAAAGTTTCATTCAAATCAGATAAGTACTTTTGAAGCTATAGGTGTAAATAAATGTATGTTTGTGCGCATGTGGAAGAGAAACAAATAGGCGCAGATGGTTGAAACTTCTATGGGACCAAAAATGTGCTAATTATGACCTACCTCTCAAATTTAATTAAAATTGAACGTGGAGTTTTTAAGATATGTTGGTTCGCAAAAATTGAACGACAGACCGACAGACAGACACGGAACGTTTTCTTCATTTCCTGCAAAGTACAATTTTGTGGACATCTCCTTTCTACTATATGTGAAGGATATAGGACGTTATTTTATAAATATATGAGGATCTAAGAAAAATTATTACCAAAAAAATGAATGAATTAAAGGAATAATGTATACCTTAAGGATATAAAATATTATTTTTCGTAAAATGTTGATTCTATAAATCTAGAAATCTTCATAAAAGGTAAATAATAAATAATATAAATCAATAAAGAACTTTTTTGATAATGCTCGTTCGTTAAACCTATCTTTCGTTCGTATTCATTTATTTTCCTTTTTTATAGTGGTCCTTAAGGTATACATTATTCCTTCAATTCATTCATTTTACTTTCTCATATAAAGAGAAAGTATTGTGATGGCGCGAAAATTCGATTTTAAGATTTTGATGGATTTACACGTTTTGAGGTCCCCTGAGTCCAAAAAAGTGGTTTTTAATAAATGTCTGTCTGTCGTTTGTCGTCTGTCGTCTGTCGTCTGTGCAGACGCCTGGAGCCTAAACTATTGGGCCGATTTTGACGAAATTTGGCATACTTGTTCAGAAAAATCATACCCCGAGGCGAAATCGAGAAATGAATTTTAGCTCTAAATGTGGGGGCGCTACCCCCCAAAAACTCTGAAAAAACCTGAAAAAAAAATGTTTTCTCGAAAACGGTTCCGACGATTTTGATTAAAAAATTCTAAAATGTAGTCCATTTGAATACGGATCCAACGATATAAGCCGTTTTTCCGGGAAAAATCTAGTTCCTGAGAAAAAAGCTTAAAACGCGGACCGAGAGAGCCCGGGTTCGATTCCCCGCCCGGGAGAAGTTATTTTTATGATAAATTTTAATGAAATCCTCAATAATAATTAAATTTACATACGAAATCTAATAAATGGAAAACACTGGGCTAAATAATTATGAACTCGTATATGAGAAAGTTTGTCTGAGTTGCCTCGGACCGATTTTTTTGGTAATAATTTTTCTTAGATCCTCATATAAGGTGTGAACCCTATGAGCCTAACAATAATCGTGTTTAATTTTAATGTTATATTATAACTTAGGATTTAAAACGAGACTCAGTTAAAACCTAGTTAAATTCTGATAAAAATGATTGAATTCGCTCTTGTTTAAAATAAAGAAAATTTAATTTATTCTATATTATTGATTTCATCGTACGCTTTACTCCTTATAAAGTCCGTGGTTAAGTTTTTTTTGTAAAAGAAAGAAAAAAATGTCTAAATTAAGATTTTCTTTACTCGTTCTTAAGATTTTTGTATAAACTCGTTTTTTTTTCTTCTCAAAAGAGTAAATCATTAATGTCTTAATAATTAATCATGAAAAAAAGCTTCTAATAATCCTCGCTAGAGTTCTCTTTTTATCCGAAATGCTTTTAATTAACTATGCTAATTTGGTTGCCTCGTCCCTTCTTACCCCCTTCACAAACCTCGCTTTTCATTTAAAATGCTCAATCATTTTTAATTCCCTTTTTTTTCTTTAGACGAAAAAAAAGAAGTCCATTAATACCCTTGATAAATCTAAAACTCATCAAATAGTTTTTAGTACGGAAAGAAGACGTTTTAAAAAGTTTTTCTTTAGAAAAAAGTAGTTCTGTCTCGAAAAATGGTTAACTTCCAAATAAGTTAGACTCAGCGAAACTTTTTTCGTCTTGAAGAATTTTAAAATGTCCTACAAAAATAACTACCAAAATCTACCCAGTCTAAAACTACCAAATCGGAATACGAAAACTGAATACTTAAGAAGACGTCCTGCAAATAAATAGGGAAGATACTGAAAGTGATTTTCTCTTTTACGAACATACATTGTTAGAGGGTAAGATTTTGAGAATATTTCGAGAGAATATCTTGGAAATTTCGGAAGAAAAAAACAATTTATATCAAGTTAAGGTGAGGTCACACAAAGCTACATTTCTTGTGAGACAGTTAAATAATAAAAACTGGGCAGCTTAAGTTATACTACATGTGAACTCTTTTGTAACAAAGTAGCTACTACAGTAAATTATTACAAATGATGTTCATGATTTCAAACGTACATAAATAGTAAGTAATAGTAAATTTTTATTAATTTAAACATATTACAAAACAAAATTATACATATTTCAATTGTATGATACAAATACTTAAATAAACTGTCAATTGATGTGGCACATAGCTTCCTCGCATCCTATCACGTACTTTATTGATTTTATGCTTTAACTAGCCATTTTTGTCTAATTTGTTTAATTGTTTCCCCCTTTTTTTTAATCTGTCAAAATTGTTTTGATTTTTTACTTGAATTAAAGTATCAAATAAGCAAAAGTTAAAGAGCTCAGACTGTTCAAATTTATCTGGGGCTATCTGCGGGTTCCTTTCGATAAACTATAAAAGCTTCATACAAATCAGATAAGTACTTTTGAAGCTATAGGTGTTGATTTATGTATGTTATACAAAATACAGTCCTTCCATGTATATTTGTGCTGCCAAAAACCATACTGTGAAAATTATTAATTTGTGAATGACACAAACTGTCTCCACGTAAATTAAAATATACTGCCAATTAGTGTGGCACATAGCTTCTTATCATCCCATCACGTACTTCATTGATTTTATGCTTTTACAAGCCATTATTGTCTAATTTGTTTAATTGTTTCCCCTGTTTTTTTAATCTGTCAAAATTGTTTTGATTTATTACACGAATTATTGTATCAATTTAGCAAAAGTTAATGAGCGCAGAAGGTTCAAATTAATCCGGGGCTATCTGCGGCTTACTTTCGATAAGCTATAAAAGTTTCATTCAAATTGATAAGTACTTTTGAAGCTATAGGTGTAAATAAATATGTTGTTTGAAATAAGTAGTTTAATAAGTTGTTTGTGTGCATGGGGAAGAGAAACATATAGGCGCAGGAGGTGGGCTACTCATGACCTACCACCCAAATTTCATTAAAATTGGACATATAGTTCTTAAGATATATTGGTTCGTAAAAATTGAACGACAGACCTAAAATTGTTTCGTTCTTTAGAACGATCACATAGCTTCCGTAACTTTGGTAAGCTCGAAAGCAAAAAAAAAAAAAATTAAAAAAATAATTATAAATAATTCCTTTCAAAATGATGATGAGTAAATATCACACATTGGAGAAACAAACAGTTGATGGTTATAAATAAAATACTCTGCCAATTAATGTGGCACATAGCTTCCTCGCAAAGAAAAGACCAAATTAAAAAAATACCTCTATAAAAATAATCAAACAATTGGAACGGCGCGGCACTGTTCCAGTAAATATTTAATAAAGTTGAAGAAATTTGAACATTTTTTTGGAGAAAAAAAGCCTCCAACAAGCACCAAAAGTTAGCGCACATATAATTAATTTAATAAACAAATATAAAACTCCAACCAAATCGTAGAAATCGCTGTATAAAAAGCTTTTTTTTTTTATTTAACCCGCCTCATAACTAAAAAACACACAAAATAGAATAAAACAAAAATTAATCTACTATGCAAGAGCTTTTCAACGATATATACATCATATTATAAAAGATTAGCTTTAACATTTGTACCCCTGTACTCTGAGGTACCAAAATTATATCTTTAAAAAACAAGCAATACAAAAGGGCATTCATTTAACTAATAAATACATATAAATAAAAAACCTAATATCGAAAAAGTATTTAAACCCTAAACCTACAACAAAATTATAAATCGGTACAAAAGTGCATGTACAAAATTTTTAAAAAACCAACAAATAAAATAGTTTTAATGTACATATAAATGCATTTACAATGATATACGACACAATATTAAAAACCAAAAAAAGTGGTCACGTGACACGGCGCACGGGAAAAAGTTTACTCTCATGTTCTCAGCAAGTAGGATGAACTAATGAAATAAAATATACTCAATTTAAAGAGCATTAGTGTAAGATTCAATCGCAGCAATCAGAAATAAAATCGGCCAACTATTATAGAAGCTATGGCCATTCAAAGACAAAAATGGAAAAAAATAAAACCAAAAAATAACAAAACTATCACCATCTAAGGTACAACCGATGATGATACGACAAAAACTCATAGGACTAAAGTTGTAGATCTTTTTAAATCAGTTCACACTTGTGCTATCCATTTTCTAATACGACTTACCGTTTAGCCCGATAAGCCCCCAAACCAGCTAAAAAATCAAGTCACCCATTTTTATTTTTTTAAGGGGGGAAGAAGGGGGAAAAGTGACCTTTGTATAGCAATTTTTGTTCACAATATGGACGTTGCACGTCGAATGGCGCAAACCGCAAGTCTCTAGCTCTTTTGGAAGTGGGTAAACATTAATGTCCGTCAGTGAGTCAGTTAGCCATGCGGGTTTATAGTATAAGACATATTAATTTAGTACGATTTAAAGTGCGCAGAAGTTTGAAATTAGGCAGGTGTTATCTACAGGCTACTTTCGACAAACCATAAAAATTTTATAAAAATCAGATGATTAATTTTAAAGATATGGCTGTAAATAAATGTATGTTTGTGAGCATGTGGATGATAAACAAATAAGAGCAGAAGGTTGAAACTTATATGGGACCAACAATGGGCTAAGTATGACCTACCACCCAAATTTCATTAAAATTGGACGTGTAGTTTTTAAGATATGGTGGTTCGCAAAAATTGAGCGACAGACCAACTGACAGACACGGGACCAAAAATGTTCCCTGATGTCTGAAACGGATTTCTGTCTTGGAATTTTTGAAATCGGAGATATAAAATATTTTCGTCCTTCAAAAAGATCACATAGCTTCCGTTACCTTCGGTAAGCTCGGAAGCAAAAATGTAAAACGAAACCAAGACTTTATGAGTTTTTCTTTCCAATATGGTCAAGTGGTCTTAATACATATTAATCCAATAATATTTTCAATCGAAATCAGCAACATCATTTGTAATAACCCTGTATTGCAAACAACATTTTTATAAATTTTGGAATTTTTTACATTAATAGAAGAAAGATAGCCTTTTATTTATTATTATTCAATTTGGTTACGGGACAGATAAAAGAAAAATAAATGCGTTGCATAAATGTCGACAAACTACGTTGCACACACAATGTGAAACCTTCAAAGTACCCCAGGGTTGAGGAATAGAACTTGGAGCGACAACTATAGAAAGGAGAAAATGCTAAACGCAAAAACTCTGCATTGCGGGTCTACTTCCCAGAAGAAAATTAACTGATTCACGTTGTACAAATAAATTAATGTACCCTACTAACAACTGATTACGTGCATAGGTTGTAGGGAAAATTACCAATTCGTGCTACTTTTTCTGTGGCGCTAAATTTGAGAGGTGCATTTTGTTTGTTATTTTATTATTAATTATTTTTACCATAGCTTTTTTTCAACTTGAGTAATGGAGGAAAAATAGAAGCACTTTAAATTCTTTAATAATCTCGAATTGTAGGTGTGAATATCTATCGATGATATATTTTATTAGTATACAGAGTGGTCCAAAAGTCCCCCCCCCCCTCTTAACTTTTGAACGGTTTGAGATAAATTAATGAAACGGGTTAGGATAACATAAAATTAAGTTGGACTAGTGCATTTTGTAGGGAATTTTGTCTACTTTTGTTTCGGAGAGAATACAATTTTCTGATTTCGGTGTCCTTTATAAGTTATATTAAAAAAGCTGAAAAAAGTGCCAAAATTTCGAGGTTTTTCGTCTACCAAAAGTTGTCCCCAGGGCTTTCGAGGTCGCAAACTTGGTTTCGTGCTCCTCTTACTATACAAAAAAAAAAAAAAAAAAAAAAAAAAAAAAAAAAAAAAATTGTTTACCGTAATTAATGTAAGCTCAAATGTATTTATATATTGGCCTATAAACTAATTTTTTTATTTATTATAAAAGAAAAAAAATATTCTAAAACATTTCTTCAAAATTGTTGTATTGTATATACACAATGTAACAATTAGTTTTTACAAAAAAAGAAAAAAAAAATATAATAATCACTTGTAAAAAACCATTTGTACCTATTCTAAACAATCTCTCCAATAAATTAAATAAACAAAATAACTAAAGCTTTTTAACATAAAGCGGCTTATGAAGCAGTTAGTCGTTTATAATTGAAAATTAATACACTTCTATCGACTTATACAACATTATATCAGTAAAATTATCCTACACTTGTCTGATCATAAACCAGGATTGCATATAAATCATGATAAAAAGGTTTTTTAACAATCAGTTTAACGTTCTATATTTAAAAATATCACAGACATTTAACTGTCAGAACAAAAGGTTTTTAATAAAATTATATTAATTTTATTTTTAGATTTTTTTTTTTTTTTTCGTATTATTAATAAAATAAATTTAAAAAATTCCTGTTTTTCAAACGATTAAAATGTTGTCTCTGTGTATGTTTATCCAAGCATTACTTATTTCCATCCCAAATAAATTACATATATTGTCTTTCTCTCTATATAATTATAATAAATACTTATTAGTAATAATATTATTAGTCTATTTAATTTGCGTCATGACATATTTTCCAACATACATACAAAACAAAAAAAAAAATAAAATAAATAATAATATACTGCCAATTAGTGTGGCACATAGCTTCCTCGTCGTAATTTTTCTCAATTTTGTTTAGTTGTTTCCCTCATTTTTTTAATCTATCAAAATTGTTTTGACTTTTTACATGAATTAAAGTAATAATTTAGCAAAAATTAAAGAGCGCAGAAGGTTAAAATTAATCTGGGGCTATCTGCGGGTTATTTTCGATAAACTATAAAAGTTTCATACAAATCATATAAGTACTTTTGAAGCTATAGGTGTAAATAAATGTATGTTTGTGTGCATGTAGAAGAGAATCAAATGAGTGCAGATGGCTGAAACTTATATGGGACCAACATCCAAATTTCATTAAAATCGGACGTGTAGTTTTTAAGATATGTTGGGTCGCAAAATTAGAGTAACAGACTGACAGACAGACTCGTAACCAAAAATGTTGATGTCTGAAACGTATTTCTGTCTTAAAAATTTTGAAATTGGAGACTTAAAAATTTTTCGTTCTTCGGAACGATCATACCTAGCTTCCGTACCTTCCGGTAAGCTCGGGAGAAAAACAAACAAAAATAAATTGGTCAATATCTGTTAACAAGATCAATTACAGTTTTGGGGAAAAATAATAGCTTAACTAAAATCATGATTAGAGCTATTAATAAAACTATTAAAAGTAGGTATGTATTTTTATTGAAGCGAGGGTAAGCGAGCTTCTTACATTCAACGAAATATGCATCTTGTCTGTCTGTCTGTGTGTAACGTTTACGTGTCCGACGATAATTTGAGTAAAAGTTGACCGATTTAGTTGAAATTTGGTATACATCTTCCTTTTACTAACACTCAGGCTAAGTTCGTTGGACAGCGTGATCCGTCCAAGAGTTCGCGCGCAATGCTTGCGTAAACGTTAGCTTCAAATTTAAAATTGGAATTTCAGGACGGGAAAAAACTCTATCATCACCTATTCGATGAGACGAACATTTTTTACAAATAACATTTTTTAGTAAAACCAACAACGACACTGCTATGAATTAATAAAGATCGCTAAAACAATTAAAGCGGACCTTAACGTTTAAAATAGAGAAAACAACCTTTATACCGATATCTAACGTTCTAACGTAACGATTTTAATAGAACTTCATGTACATCGTACAATTGAAACAAGTATGTAAAATTTCAACTTGATACAAGCAGTAGTATTTGAGTAATGAAGTGATACATTTAAAATAATAGTTTAAAAGCTATTGCGGGTGGTTAAGATTCTTATGTGTGTAGGTCTGTTTAGGAAGTAAAGCTTTGTACCGAGTACCCCCACTCTTCCCTACACTACCCTCTTCCACTTATCTTCAACTATGACATTCATCATGAATCATGAATAACAAATTTCAATATTCAGTATTTAATTGCAACACGCTCGCTTCAATGATTGAGCCACGCGATGCTAGTTATAAATTTTAATAGAAGATGACAGACATTTCTTCTGTCTCTCATCCCAAAAACATATTCGTGATAATAAATTCTGATAAGAAAATAAACCGCCGATATTTAAACAGAAAAACAATACCTGTTTTGAAAGATAGGTAAATGAATAGACTGCTCGAAGGTTAGCTAATGCTTAGTATTATTATTAGTAACATTCACACGTTTACTAATAATTAATAATGCTAATAACTGAGCCACAGCGAGAGCAACAACTAAACTCATCCCTAATACCAAGGGTGCAACCTGAGATAGCAACAAAATCAAACCCCACGCACAGTACTAAAATAGCTAAGGGTTAAAATAGGTCCTTCATGCCCTCTAGGGGAAACCCTCTGCGGGCCCTTTATTCATTATTTACATTGGTAAGAGAATCAGACAAATCTGGCCTATATCTATTTTTGTTTACATTAAATATTAATTTTAAAACACAGAATCACATAATAACTTACCCGTTATTCAAGATGATAATAAATTTAAAAATATATTATATTTGATATATATCTTTGTTATTCAACACAATTCATTATAGAGAAAATATATTTAGTTAACTAATGTACAAGTTATTGTAATATTATAAACATAAATAGATTTTATCTACGATTGATACGAAATATAAACATTGTATCTCTGTTTAGATACGTAGAAAGTGATTCTTTACGTATTTGTATTCACTGCGCATGAGCGTCTCATAGTTCTGAAGAATTCCTCTTCTTTACCACCCTAGGGTGGTAAAGAAGAGGAATTCTTCAGCTTTACGCACGATTAGTGAGTTTGTTTACATTTAACAAAACTAATTTGCTGTTTATATCAAGTAACTGTTTATATCGAGTTTTTAGTGAAAAACAATGAGTGAATCAAGTGACTTTGACGAAAATGTGGAGAATAATACTCCTCCAGAAATAATTAATTCGGCAAAAAATACAACTAATGAATTTATGCCATCTTTATCAAGAGAGAGATACGAACTTACATGCAGCAAGTTCATTTTTTTCTGTATTTATTATTTAAATCTAACAACCGTAGATAAAGTACGGTACGCAACTCGTGCGAAAACGGCATTTTGCATTGCTCGTGTGGTTTTACTACCCTGGCTGTCGTTCGGGTGCAAACTCCGCACTCGCATGCAAAATGCTACTTTCCGCACTCGACGCGTAATGAACTATTTTATTTACTTCTCTACAAAGTTTCCCGAGCTTAGGCTAGTCAATTAGCGTTATCTTATAATATATTTAATAACATTTATACACATAATTGATTACGATGTATATTTTAGATAGCTTTTATAATTTTATCATTTTAATATGTAATTAAATAATGAATAAACATTTGCTGTTTCCTTATTATTTACTACCATTTTCTGATTGAATTTATTTTTTTTATTATATCTTATCTATGTATTTAACTTATCTATAATCGTAAAGAAAGCCTAATAATCTATGTCCAATGACCAATTAGCAATAATTTATATCTATAAATTAATTAGTTATATCTAATAACGAACAAATCGGATTCTCCCATATAACAGGTTAAACCTTTTTTATTTTTCAGTAAACATTTTGCTTCCGAGCTTACCGAAGGTAACGGAAGCTGCGACCGTTCTGAAAAAAGAAAAACTTTTATGTCTTCGGTTTCAAAAATTCCATGATACAAATTCGTTACAGTCATTAGAGAGTATTATTGGTTCCATGTCTGTCTGACGGTATGTCGCTCAATTTTTGCGAACCAACATATCTTAAACACTAGATGTCCGATTTTAATGAAATTTAAATGATAGGTCATAATTAGCCCATTGTTAGTCCCTTATAAGTTTTAACCTTCTGTGCCAATTTGTTTTTCTTCCATATGGGCACAAACATACATTTATTTACACCTATAGCTTCAAGAGTACTTAACCCTCGGGTGCGCGCGGTCTAACACAGACTCGAGGAGGCGTGGACCCCTGATAGGACTTAATTTGTTTTATATGCCCACATAATAGGTAAAATAAATATAAACTTGAAATCATTTTAGCAAAATATTATAAAACATATTTAAATTGGTTTTATTGTTTTATTATTTTCATACTTTATAAAAAAACGTTGTTTAGTCTCGTAATTAATAAGCACAAAATTAGTCAGTCTCAATTATAATTTTCAAATTTTTAATTTTTTCTGTATAATATATTTATTATTTTATTTTTAAATTCAGGTTCTATATTAATTTATTTTGCATTATTTGTATAAATTTCACGAAAATTAGTGTAATACTAAAATTTAAGTAAAAGTGGCGCGGATCCCCTATCAGGACAATATGGGCAGAGAATTGAAGTATAATCACGTACGATGTCAAACAGTGACTGATTCTCTTGATAAAAGCACCTCTAACCACCTCTGATAAAAGCAAGAAATGTAGCTAGGAAAATCCCTAGATTCTAATCGCACCCACATCTATCTCAATTTCACAGTTATATATCAAATTTAGGCCTCACAGGACCGCGCGTTCCCGTGGGTTAACTGGTTTTTATGATATTTGGATGGTTTGTTACCCCAGATTAATTTCAACCATCTAGGCTCTTTTAATTTTGCTAAATTTATATTTTAATTAATGTAAAATAAAAAATTAATTAAAAACACATTTTTAAAAACCAAGTTTTTATTCGTATTCTTCTCAGCAAACCCTTTCATTTGATACCCATGTCATGGGCGTCCTTAAAAAATAACTAGTCCGCCATCTTAGGCTGTCCACCATATTGGATTTAGAATGCCGTTACTTAGCTAAGCACGCATTGTCATCCAGACTAAACGTGTATGCAAAAATTTCAATTCAATCGGTTGAGGATAACTGCTTTAAAATTCAGTTGCAAGATTTGACCCGAACATACATACATACAAACATTGCAAGTTAAATAAAAGCTTGTAAAATCAAAACAATTTTAAAAGTAGGAAACAATTTAAGTATACAAAATAGGAGCGAGGAAGTACTAACGTAAGACTATTTATGATTGAAATACTTATGTCTAATTTGAATTTTAAATTTTGACCTCATTGATTGAGAAATATTAAGGGATATTGCATTCTAGGGATGTGTTGTATTTGCAGAGAAGAAATTTTAATTAAAACGACTTCTGATGAAAGGAGATGTCAAAGGCAATATTAATACTGGTTTAGAGGAGTTCTTATTTATAATATCTTCTCAAAGATAACCGTAGATTATTTTAACCAATGTACGTTATGCAATATTTTATTGAATCTTAAACCAAGCGTATTTAATAGTAAAAAGATTCGTATTCATAATAAATGATACATTTTTTAATTATATTTATGTGTATTGACTATAATATTGGTAAGGTTACTTTTTCCCTGTTATCTTTTGTTTCCTTTATGGTTGTACAGCCCTGCCATTAATATTACCAACTCTTACATCTTTCATAATACTTGTTGAATAAAAACTTAGAAAGTGGAGGAAAGAAGCAAGTAAGAAGGATTTCAATAAAGCAAGGAAACAACACATGAATAACAAAGAAATAAATATCTACCCGATCACAATGCACTTTCACTATTTTACAAAGTACACAGCCAAGGAATATTATGTCATAATGCATTACGTCCCTGCCTCTGTGACAAATCTGTGTGTCTCTGGCCTTTCTATTTTTGACATTTTTATGTTTAGGCTATGGAACATAAGTCAAAAACGTTACGTTACTTTTAGCTTAAAAACTCAGAAAAGTATAACAGGGAGTTAAAATGGTATAGGCGGTCTGTTCTCCAGTTTCCAGCTGTAGTGCCTTCCCCTACCGCGCTTCGTAGGGCCGAAGAAAGTCTAAAAGATTTATACGTGTGACAAGGAGTTAGGAAAGTACAGGAGCTTGCCATCAACTCTCAGCCCTCTCGGCCTACCTAGTATGAAGGCATATTAACAATGCGTAGAAGGCGGGCAGGTGCCTTTGAATTCAGTCGTTTGTAATCAAGCCGCGGCAGTGTCGGTGTGGAGGATAAGGATAAAAATTATCTTCCATCTACTTTTATCAATTACTTGAATAAATTACCGATTATATTTCATTTTATGTCGGTAGTTTACGCAGAGCGAAAACATAAAAATGTCTCACTGTCTTGCGGACTCGTATGCAAGAAGTATTTTGTTCAGTTTCTTTTCATTATTTATCGTGCAAACAGTGAACTAATGCTATATAATAACTGCTGTGCTGTGAACTACACCTAGGAAGTAGCAATTAATGGAGTAGATGAAAACTAAAAATAGACTGCCTATTGGTGTGGCACATAGCTTCTTCCCCTCCTATCTCGTACTTTATTGATATTATGCTTTCACAAGCCATTATTGTCTAATTTGTTTAATTGTTTCCCCAATTTTTTTGATCTGTCAAAATTGTTTTGATTTTTGGTATGAATTAAAGTATCAATTAAGCATAGTTAAAGAGCGCAGACGGTTCAAATTAATCTGGAGGTTACTTTCGATAAACTATAAAAGTTTCATACAAATCAGATAAGTACTTTTTAAGCTACAGGTGTAAATAAATGTATTTTTGTGTGCATGTGGAAGAGAAACAAATGAGCGCAGAATGTTAAAACTTATATGAGACCAACAATGGGCTAATTATGACCTACCGTACGAATTTAATTAAAATCGGAAGTGTAGTTATTTAAAATATTTTCGTTCTTCAGAACGATCACATAGCTTCCGTTACCTACGGTAAGCTCGGTACTGTAGAACAGAAAGGAGCTCGTGAGTGACTACTGGAGCAGTAGCAAGAAGCGGAGAGTGTGAGACGTGGGGCAGGTAGCCGATTGGGAGGGCAGGGGCAGGGGTGGGTAGGCCCTACACAGCGTGGTAGTGGGAGACGTACCGTACAGCCTCGATTGAATACCTCCTATACCTTCCTAACTCCCTGTTCCTATATCTTCCCTACTCGTGTAACGCTAGTTTGGTAACGCTTTTCAAAGTTATGAGCCATAGGCAATACATGAAAATGTCAAAAAGTTTATGTGGAACAATTATTCAAATGTGAAGGAATCATAGAAAAAAGTAAGTTTAGAGTAAATGTTCTTGATAGTGGCTTAGAGAATACTCTCCGAGTTTTTGAAAGAAATGTTATGCAAAGAAAATTTGTCCAAGGAACTAATTAAGGGTTTCTTTTAAGGGAATGATTCGGTGAATTTCGTGAAGGCAATAAGATAAGCTTGGCTGATGTGGTGCATGTGGATGTGGACAGAATTTTAGAGGTAAATCAAGATAAAGATCATGTAGTGGAGCATGTAGTGGAGGAAGATATAAGTAAACTAGGTGTGCAATGCAGTTGTCTGCTTGCAATATTGAGCTGAGCGTGCATTTCAATCTTAAACAATAAACATTTTTATTTATAAACAGCTGAAATAGGGTCAAAAATAGAAATATTTCTAATTTTTAACTAAAAAGCATTTTTTTCGGTTTTCTATTTTACCTCCCTATTAAATGAAAATATGGCAAAAGTGAACATAACCACAATAACTGCGTAATCATAAAGAGCTTTCCAACGACATGCATCATGAAGGGCATATACTATTTTAACTTTTGTACCCCGTACCCCTGTGTACCAATTTGGAATATTTCAGATTTATACCTTCCTGTCGTTGGTCACTATGGCCGTGCCGAATTTTGTCCGGATCGTTTCAGCCGTTTGGAAGGAAACTTTTGTACCCCTTACCTTGTACCCCTGCGTGTACCAATTTGGACTTTTGGACCATTTCAGATTTATACCTTCCAGTGGTTGGTCACTATGACCGTGCCGAATTTTGTCCAGATCGTTTCAGCCGTTTGGAAGGAAACTTTTGTACCCCTTACCTTGTACCCCTGCGTGTACCAATTTGGACTTTTGGACCATTTCAGATTTATACCTTCCAGTGGTTGGTCACATTGACCGTGCCGAATTTCGTGCGGGAGGAGTATGCGTCCAAACAAATGCAAAGTGTAGTATAAGAGCTTCGCTTCGCTCAGCTCAAAAAATTGTTGGAGAAAGGAAAGAACGAATTAAACAAAGATTAAACCTCAAACATTGTTTATGGAAAACTGTATTATTTGAGGAGAGGTAGGCCAAGATAAAGATGGCTGTATCTAGTGGAGGAAGATAATAGTTAGGATTGTAGGAGAAAGCAAATATGAAGGTAGAATGGAGAAAAATTATGACTTAAACATTGTTTTTGGAAAATGTATTATTTGAGGAGAGGTAGGCCAAGATAAAGATGTCTGTATCTAGTGGAGAAAGATAATAGTTAGGATTGTAGGAGAAAGCAAATATGAAGGTAGAATGGATGGCCGCATGTAGTGGAGGAAGATAATAGTATATAAGGATTGTAGGAGAAAAGAACAGGGAAGAATGGCGACAAGTGATAACAGAAACTAAGACACTCGTGCTACGACGAAGCAGCTGGACTTCTCGTAAGTAAGTAGGCAATATTGGATACTCCTAATCTACTTTATTAACAATATTAAGGAAGAATAAATACACTGTTATCAAACATATGAAATAAACAATCTTCAATATATATCCTTCTATAATATAATATTCTTTTTATTTGCTTTCAAGCGTTTAATTTAAGATGATTGATACGAAACATCTCTCAATAAAAATATTTGATTTATATCGAAAGAATACATATTGCATATATATATATATATATATATATATATATATATATATATATATATATATATATATATATGTATATTATATATATATAATATACAAAATAAATAAGTGACCAAGCCTAACAGGAAAAAACCCAAAGACAATGGAAGATACTTTTTTGAAGGAGCTGTGACTTGTTGAGAAAATTGTATTTTTTCGTACACTGCTTTTTCTTATCCACTTAAAGAGAATGAACAAAAAAAAACAAAAAAAAACCAATAGCGATTGGTTTAATCAAAAGCTCGATTGTATCCCTGTATATTATCCCATTCTTTTTTTCTTCCTTGAGTATTTTATCCTTTCCTGCCTCGTATCATCCTATTCCCAAAAGTCCTGCTACCGAGACTATCCTTTCATTTTGAACTTTTTTTTATCTTTTCTCCTATTATTTTCTCTCTAGGAAGAAATCAAAACCACTACGCTCTTTATGAATACAAAAAAAATCAATTTCTTTTTTTTCCCGTACCTCTTTTTCATAAGTCTTTCTTTCCGAAAAAAGCAGTTTTAAAATTCTTCTCCTCAGAGAATATAAACATCTATTTTTACTAGGTAGCTTATCAAAAATTTTCTTTTTTTATTTGTTTTCATCCGACACAATTTTTCACAATAATTTTAGAAAATTCTTCTTTTTTTATAGTATTCAACTATTATTTATATTTTACCTTACAACATCTGATAAATTATTTAAATGTTCAAGGTCAGAAATAACTGTAATAAATATTAAAATACACTTTTTGTGCACACTGACGTACACGCATATATACAGGGTGTTCCGCATAAGTACCTACACAGAAAAGCCTATGAATCTACACCAAATTTCTGACGAAAAATGTCTAGTATACTTAGGTCCTACGGACCTTCGTTTTCGAGATATATCGATGTATCGATTTCTTCATGTAGGTCTTGTTTTTAGCCATAAACTACAGAATAAATAAAAATCTAAATAAGATAGAAAGATGCAGTTTGCAGCATAAGTAAAGAGCATTAAATTTTCTTTAAAAAATCTTTAGTTCAACACAGAGCATTCAAAGAAGGTGTAGACGTTATTTAAATAAAAATGGTTGTTATTTCGAAAACTTGTAAATAAATATTAATGTTGTGAATAAGTTGATTTCTTAATAGTTTTTTTACTATTTCTCTATGATCACTTACGTAAACTGTAGACAATAATATATCAAATTTAAGCTTATTAAATGGCGCAGATTTCTAAGAATTTTAAAAATTACGTTAGCTAGAAAAATATTGAAGTTATGAAAGCTCAAAGTTTTATAAACTTTTGATATAATTTCCAAGTTTAATGTTTGTCTTGCATTATCACTAAGCTAATAAACGTATTATGTACTAAAATTAGTGATTGTTTAAAGAATATTTAACGCTCTTTACAATGCTGCAAACCGCATCTTTCTGTCTTATTTAGAATTTTATTTATTCGGTAGTTTAAGGCTAAAAACAAGACCCAAATGAAAAAATCGATATATCGATTTATCTCGAAAACGAAGGTCCGTAGGACCTTAGTGTTTACTAGACATTTTTGGCCAGAAATTTGATGAAAATTCATAGGTTTTTCTGTGTAAGACTTATGTGGAATACCCTTAATATATGGTTTTAAGATTAAGCATATAATATATAAAGTTATTACTATATTGTTTATTTTAAGGAACGGATAAGTAAGGTGGGATCTGCCGGAACTAATAATGAAATAAATTAACCGTAAATATAAAATGCAGAAAAATATCAAGTGTGGAATCTTTCAAACCAAATTTTATTTATTTATTCTTTATTTTCTTTATTACTTTTATGTTAAAAAAAAAATCAAGTATAAATCTTGAAATTTATTTTACAGCATGTGTGGAAATGCAACAACAAAAACAAAGGAATTTAAAAGTTAACTGTCTATTTGAGATATCATTTTTATTACATTTCTGTTTTATGTCGAAGTAGTAAATTTTTTCTTTTTATTATTCTTTTTTTAAACATAAATCTCGAAACCTAGACCAAATCAAATAAAAGCATTGCAAATATATATTCATAAAATAAAACGACTTTTACTTTAAAAGGTTTTTTACTTTCTCAGATAAATAGTGTATAATATAAAGTCAAAGTATAGTGGTGATGCGAAAAATCGATTTTGCTTCCGAGCTTACCGAAGGTAACGGAAGTTTTGTGATCATTCTGAAGAACGAAAATATTTTATATCTCCGATTTCAAAACTTCCAAGGCAGAAATTCGTTTCAGACTTCAGGGAACATTTTTGTTTCCGAGTCTGCCTGTCAGTCTTTCGGTCAATTTTTAGTGTCATATTTTAGAAAATAATTTCTGTGTTTTACCGACATCTTACGTTCTAACGTAACGATTTTAATAAAATT
This sequence comes from Gerris lacustris, assembly GCA_951217055.1. Lineage (NCBI taxonomy): Eukaryota > Metazoa > Arthropoda > Insecta > Hemiptera > Gerridae > Gerris > Gerris lacustris. The sequence goes on from OX578284.1 coordinate 57,856,898, forward strand.
TCTTACACATCGTCTAAAGTTCAATTGATACAGGTATGTAAAATTTCAACCTGATACAAGCAGACGTTTTGGAGTAGGGAAGAGATATATTTTAAATTAGTAGGCCGGGTAGGTAGAAAACAGTCCTATTTCCTACCAACTACAGACATACTCTTTAACTATAAACTCATCATGATTAACTTTTTTCTCAATATTCAATACATATTTATTGTAAGACGCTTGCTTTAATGATACAAATAATGATTTTCTTTTAATTTTGTCTAACTCTGCTTGGTACAAACAGTTCGTTACTTTTAATTTTGTCTCTTAATTCCACCATGTATAAGTAGTTATTAAGGTAAACGTACTTAGCAGTGTGATTTTATAATTTATATTTAATGAAAAATGTAAGGAACTTAGTTCCTACCGGGTGTCCCGCGACACCACAAGTATTTATTTTAATTTAGGAACGTAGGACGCGTGTAATACGGGTGTTACCTATTCTCAATTTGTTCTTATAATTATGTAAGATTATTGTTATCATATTACTCCCAGAATACATAGAAGGGTAAATCTCGGTTGGAAAGCTTTACTGAAAAACCGTAGCTTCTTCAAGAGCAAAGTAAATCAAGAGTTAAAGAAAAAACTGTGGGAATCAACAGTACTACCGGTGATTACCTATGGATGTGATACCTGGAGATTAAGTAGAAGAGTAGTAACGAAGCTGAGAGTTGTAGAACGCAATAAGGAAAGATACATGATGGGTTACACTCGGAAACACAGGAAGAGTAAATGGTGGCTTCGAACAAATTCTGGACTCATAGACATAGTGGAAAGTGTGCACAGCAGGAAGTGGAAATGGGCAGGGCACGTCATACGGAGGAAACAAGACAGCTGGACAAAAGCTTTAGTGGAGTGGACACCTTGGGAGAATAAGAGGAAACGAGGGAGACCCGAGAGAAACTGGAATGAGGAGATGTGGAGAACTTGTGGAGAAGCGACCTAGGCAAGAGTAGCTGTAGAGAGGCAGGAGTGGAAGAGACTGGGCAGAGCCCACTATGAAGCTTACTTACAAGAAATTCTAACATAATAAATAAACAATAATAGCTATTAAAGTAAAAAAAAAAAAAAAAAAAAAAAATACCAAATCATAAAATAAATATGTATGTATTGGTATAATTAGGTACATGTGAATGTTACAAATAATAATAATAATAATAATAATAATAATAATAATAATAATAATAATAATAATAATAATAATAAATAAATAAATAATTAAAAAGAAATTTAAATTCAATAACCCTCAGCCTTGTGCAAATTTTGTACAATAAACGCTATTTGAGGTAATGTCATGGTGGATTATAAACTTGTAAAATTGAATGTACAAATAAAGGATTGTATTGTATTGTATATTACTCCCAGAATTGTACAAAGTCTTCTTCTAATGTTTAGGTATAATGAAGGTTAAACATTGGCTGTTTCGTAAAAACGAGATGTTTGAGATTCAAACCCGAAACCCCAAGCTGTTTATATTTTGTTTATAGGGACTTGAACGAGTTCTTTTTCTTCCATGTTGATTTTCTAACCCGTTCCACTTGAGGTTTTTTTTTTCTTTAGGGTTCCTTTTTTCACCAGGGTGTGTTTTTTGTGAAGCTGAAATGATTTGTTTGCTTGTCCGGCTAATGGTGTTTGCTCTCCATCACCCCCCTAAACTCGCCAGACCCTACTCTCCGCTCTCCGTTCCTTCCCTAAATAAGCATCGTCACGCCCTGCCCAACTAAGTTTCCTTCTTTGCATTATATTTTATATTTTTTTTTTTTGTTTCTCTCCAAACCCATTCGGTGAAAACATGAATCACTCTGGTAAATTCTATGTAGAGCTTTTTGTTGGAAAATATTCAATAATAAAAGGAATAAACAATGAGATTTCTCTGCCAACAGTAACTTTATTATGCATTTTTATTTTTTTTCACTTTGTTTTTGTTTATTGTTACTTGTGGGTGATACGTATTCAGAAAACATCTCCCCCCCCCCCCCCCCCCCCCCCTAGGCGGCACCGAGAAATAAATTTTAACTCTAAACATGAGAACGCTTTCACCAATAAACTCGTGAAATAAAAATATCTCGAAATCGGTAACAAGGATTTTGATTAAAAATGTAGTGCATTTTCTTTAGAGTTCCGTTTCAGGCATAAGGGAACAATTTTTGGTTCCGTGTCTATCGGTCTGTCTGTCGGTCAATCAATTTTTGTGATCCAACTTATCTGAAATACTACTCGTCAAATTTTGATGAAATTTGGATGGTAGGTCATAATTAGCCTATTTTTTGGTCACAAAGTTTCAACTTTCCGTCCCCGTTTTATTTTCTCTTCCACATGCGCACAAACATATTAAAACATTTATTTAAACCTAAATTTACAAAGAACTCAATGATTTCTATGAAATTAAAATGGTTTGTCGAAAGTAGCCCGCAGATAGAACCAGATTAATTTCAACTATCTTTTTAATTTTTGTTAAATTGATACTTTAATTAATGTATAAAATCACTATTTTGACATATTAAATAAACGAGGGAATTAATTTAATATGTTAAATAATAATGGCTTTTAAAAGCAAAAAATCATTAAAGTACGTGATAGGATGCAAGAAAGCTATGTGCCACACAAATTTGCAGTCTATTTTATTTGATATTTAAGAAATTGTGATCTTTAAAATAATCACGATGCCTATTCTATTACCATTAGTGAGTTCAGAAGCAGAGGAAACTGAAATAATTGAAAAAGGAAGTATTTATGAGGAAATGTATTTTTAGCCCGGGGGATTTAGGATATCAGGATACTGCCGGAGGTTATGCCGAGAATCTTAATTTGGCGTTGACAATTAATTAACGTGGAGCAGGTGGAGCAGTAAAGACTGAAGCATGCTTTGCTTTCAAAACACCCTGCTTATCTTCACTTTATGAGATTCTCCAAGTTAGCCAACCTTATCACGCTGTTAATATTATTTTCTACTTTCTTTGGAATTCAATTAAAAAAAAACCTTGTTACTCTGTCCAGCACATAACTCTCCTTCCCTTGCCAAGAAAAATTAAAACTTCTTTGCTATTAACTAAGAATTACAACAGAAACTAATAGTCCAGGAGATAGCGCGCAAAAAGGTGTCTGACTAACATCAAGCTAGAATTTGGTATACAAGTCAATCTTTTAGCGCCTTTTAAGAATATGTGGTCGGCTAAGTTCGTCTGCGGGACATAGCTTGGCAATAGGCGTTTGAAAAAAAATAAACCTGTGGAGAGCGGCCATGTCTCACCAATTATGGTGGACAATGTGATTTTCATGATCCTGAGTACAGAATTAGTTAGTAGACCGAAAATCAAGTTGATGTTAGTTTGTCCCTAGACAGGTGACCACGTTGATTTTCAGTAATATTTGAATAACTAACCTATCAAGATTGAAAATAACATCGACTTGATTTTTAGTCTACTAACTAATTCTGTACTCAGGATCAAGAAAATCATACTGTCCACCATAATTGGCTGGACATGGCCGCTCTCCACCATTTTGTTTTTTTCAAATGCCTATTGCCGAGCTATGTCCCACAGACGAATCTAACAGACCACATATTCTTAAAAGTTGCTAAAAGATTAACTTTTATACAAAATTCCAGCTTGATGTTAGTCAAACACTTTTTTGCACGCTATCTCCTGGACTATGATGAATTAACAAATCCGTTCAATAAATCCAACAAAACTTTACTAATATATTATTAACAGATGCTTAACTATTATATATTATAATATTATATTATATTATATAAACTATATATTATATATGATAAACTATTTATTATAAAAAAAAAACCTCATCATTTCTCATTTGATTGATTTATTTTTAATCATTATGTGAAAAGTGTACAAGGGGTGTGTTCGCACCAGGGGAAATTTACCCTGACCTGGCCACGAAATTGTTAATAGGTAAAATAAATGAAATAATAAATTTTTAGAGAAAAAGTAAATTTGTTTAAATGGACTGTAGGACGGAGTTATTATTATATAAATAAATATATAATAATAATTGGCCCTGAAATGAGGTATATAAATTATCTGAGTATGGTGGGGTAAGTATAGTGGCTGAGTAGTTTCAGGCTTCAGCTGAATGTCCTATTGGTGCGGGCAGAGACCCAAGGCTTGATACCAGCAGAAATATGGCTGAGGGTAGAAATAATAGTGAGTTTTCTCACCTAATATGCTAAGGCTGGTTGAACTTGCTTGAGAAATGGTTTATATAAAAAGTAAAATACTTCTTGCATACGAGTCCGCAAGACATTGAGACATTTTTATGTTTTCGCTCTGCGTAAACTACCGACATAAAATGAAATAAAATCGGTAATTTATTCAAGTAATTGATAAAAGTATAAGTATGGAAGATAATTTTTATTCTTATCTCCACACTGGCACTGCCGCGGCTTGATTACAAAATACTGAATACAAAGGCGCCGGCCCGCCTTCTACGAATTGATAATGTGCCTTCATACTAGGTAGGCTGAGAGGGCTGAGAGTTGATGGCAACCTCCTGTACTTTCCTAACTCCTTGTCACACGTATAAATCTTTTCGACTCTCTTCGGCCCTATGACGTGCGGTGGAGGGAGGCCCAACAGCTGGGAGACTGGATTACACACCTCCTACAGCTTTTTAACTCCCTGTTATACTTTTCTGAGTTTTTAAGCTAAAAGTAACGTAACGTTTTTGACTTATGTTCCATAGCCTAAACATAAAAATGTAAAAAAATAACGTGGATCGCCACAATGCAAAAATTCAGGATCCACATACTCTCACTTATCTGCCCTTGTTATCTTCCCTCCAAAATTTGGGCAGTTAAATATTTAAATATTTGAAACTTTGAAGCAGTTCTGCCAGTAGAGTGAGATCAGAACGTCTAAAGAAAGATCTAAGTGGGCTCGTTCTCTGAATGAGTCTGGTACTCTGTAGCAGGTTTAGCAGATGAGACAAATGATAATGTAGGTAGAGATACTAGCACAATACTATTAAGTGTTCAAGCAACCTTTAACCGGGTGGATGATTTCATTTTGTTTTTGATTTTCAATAAAATCGGATTTTGACATTTTTATGTTTAGGCTATGGAACATAAGTCAAAAACGTTACTTTACTTTTTAGCTTAAAAACTCTGAAAAGTATAACAGGGAGTTAGAATGGTATAGAAGGTCTGCAATCCAATTTTTTTTTGTCAATATCTCGAGAACTTGGTTTTTCCCGAGAAAAAACTTACATGTTCAGATTTCTATTTAGACGGAGTACATTTTAGACATTTTTAATTAACATTAAATGAAACGTTAATAAACATTTTTAATCACCCACCCCTCCGTGTCACAAGACAGGTGGTACCCAAAGATTGCTTTGCTCAGGGTGCCAGGTACCTTAAATCAGGGCCTGAATTTAGAATAACATTGTTAATTGTTTGTGTTAATTTGTAACAAATTGTACAAATATGAATTCCAATATGATTAATTTATTCGAAGCTGCTTAACTTGCCTTATCGAAAGGCGAGCGCTCTAGGCTCCGAGCCACCCAGTCCAATATTACTCCAAATCAAAGAGGTTACCTATTAAGTGACAAACTTTTATCAACTTGATTTTTGCACTACTAACTAAGTTCGTACTCAGGATCATGATTATCACATCGCCGGCCAAAAATGGCCGTTCTCTACCCGTTTATTTTATTCAAATGCCCTAGCTATGTCCCGCAGACGAATTTAGCTGACCACGTATTTTTAAAAGGCACCAAAAGATTTACTTATACACAACATTTTAGCTTGATATTTGGCAGACACTTTTTTGCACGCTATCTCCTGGATATAATCTATTGGTTTCTTCCCCACTTGATAAACTTGTACTGATTACTGCTTTATCTATAAAAGCACATACACTATTTTAGAGACATTTCAATGGTTTGTTGGAAGTAGTCCACAGATGGTTACATCATAATTTAAATTATCTGTGCAAAATTAATATTACTTAAAAATAAGTACCTTCACAGAGAATCGAAACTGATCTATATCTCATGTGACCTTTCGTCCAATAGTAAACGTGAGAAAACTATGTGCCACATATAATGGCTGCTTCTTTTATATTTAGGAAATTAAGATTAAACGAAAATTATAAACCGAACAGAATATGAAGAAGGAAAATGGACGTATAATGTTTTAAAAAGAGAGGGAGAAAAAATAGTTTGATTAGATTTATTTGCATAATTTGGGAAAGTGAAGAGAAAAGTGAATTACTGACTGATGCAGCTCAGGTTTATATGTTTCAACTCAGTGGAAAGAAACAGAAGTGAGAGTATTTTGAGTGAAGTAGAGAGAGACTTGGCTAAGAGCATCTCTTGAATATTAATTAGTTGTTAAAGTCGGGCAGAATACGTTTTGACTCGGGTAACAGAGCAGCAGGCCAAAATTCCACTGTTTAACTTCTACACCACTGGCAAGTTTATAAAGTCTGTCGGCAGAAGAAGCATTTAATTTTACTTGAAGCCCAAGTTTTCACCAGTTCAACTTCTAAGAGAAGAAAATAAAGGGAAATGTGGGAGGAGAAGAAAATCCGTCACGTGACATCCCAGACAGTTGAAATAAGTAAACATTTTCCAGCTTTTATAAAACTTTTTACCTTTAAAAGTTTCATCATTCTATTCTTTTTAAAGGTGTATTCAGAAGTAAACATTGGAAATGTTTATGTGGTGAAACTTTGGAAAGTGGTTTAACATGTAAATGCACTGCAGACAGTTTTGATTGATTTAAACAACATATTAAGGAAGTTTAGTCTCATTTTGAACAATGGGCTAATAATGACGTAACATCAAAATTTCATTACATTTAGACAAGTAGTATTTAAGAAATGTTTTGGAATAATGTTAAGGGACATACCAACAGACAAACAGAAACCAAAAATACAACGGTAAACATTTAATATTATATTATTCCAGCCGTGAAAACCTACAAGCCAGAGAATGTTATGATTAATTTTCTTTAAATATTTGTTTCTTTTTAGTTTCATATATTCATAGTTTATACTAATATTATGATAGAAAGCATTGGGAATGGATTAAATTATTGTTAATGTACACGTTTTAAGGTCCCCTGTGTCCAAGAAAGTAGTTTTAACAACTTTCTGTCGGTACTCTGTGCAGACGTTTGGAGCCTAAACGATTTTGGATCGACTTTAATTACATTTGGCATGCTTGTTAAAAAAATTCACACTTCGACGCGAAATCGAGAAAAAAACTGAAAACATCTTAAAAAATGGTCCGGACGATTTTATTAATATATTTCAAATTGTAATCAATTTATATACGAATTTAAACAAACAAGGATTTTTTTAAAAAAAATCTAGTTCGTGAGAAAATAGTTATAAACGCAAAGGATGAGAGGTTGGGTTCGATTCCTCGCTGGAGAGAAGTTAGTTTACAAGCATTTACCTAGCTTGCATTGTTTTTACCTAGCTTGCATGTTCGAGTTAAATCTGGCAACTAAATTTTAATGCAGTTATTCTTGTAATCGGTTGTACAACTTGTTTTGGTTGTATAAATTGGTTCGGCTGTACATCTTGGTTCGGTTGTATAACTTGGTTCGGTTGTATAACTTGGTTTGGTTGTATAACTTGGTTTGGTTGTATAACTTAGTTCTCGGTTCTACAACTTAGTTCTCGGTTGTACAAATTGGTTCGGTTGTACAAATTGGTTCGGTTGTAAAATTGGTTCGGTTGTACAAGTTGATTGGGTTGTACAACTTGGTTCGGTTTTACATGTGTCAACGTGAGCTGGTCTTTTTAAACCAAATTTTAGATTTGAGAAAGTTCTAAGTAAAATTAAACCACCATAGGTAGACCTGTTGGACAGTGTATATGTGTTCAGTAGGTCTAGATAGTACAATATAACAGAAAGTTTATGAGACCCTTTCTACAGTGAACGAAACATATAAAAGTTAGTTGATTTATTTTATCCTGATACATAATTCAAATTAAATATCTGTTTTTAAATATTTGATAAAGATAAATACTTATACATTTCTCATTCTGTTTTAATCTTATAAAAAATATTTGGAATAAGTCGACAAATATATTTACCTTTTTTTACAGCTCTATTTTTATTATACCTTTTCACAATATTTTAAAATATCATTTTATTAGTAAAAGAAAATGTTATATATATATATATATATATATATATATATATATATATATAGTTTTAGTTTTATTGGAGGGGTTTAACAGAGAAGGTTTCTGTTTTTACTAGTTTTAACGATTGCCCTTTTAGTCATTTTAAAAGGTGAAATTGAATAGGCGAAGCTGGTTGTGTTGGAATCTAGGGTCTAAGGGTGTTGTTTTTTAGTAGTAAAACTCGTTGTTATGACCCGAAAGGCAATCAGCTTGAATAAACCTGCTTGTTTACGGCTTATTGATTACTAAATTTCCCTTCTCTTATTAAAATCTATTCCTCTCTGTGAAATATCATCTCGTTTTTTATTGTTAAACTTTTTTTTACACTTCAAACCCCTTGTTGATTTACAGAGAAACGGAAGCTATGTGATTGTTCTGAAGATTTTTTTAAAGTTTATTTCTCCGATTTCAAAAATGCCAAAACAGAATATTACATTTCAGATATCAGGAATCATTTTTGATTCCCTGTCTTTTTATCGTTCTGTCTGTCATTCAATTCTTGCGAACCAACAATCTCAAAAACTACTCGTCCCATTTTTATAAATTTTGGATGTTAAGTCATAATTGACAGTGAATTCTTACATTCAACAAACTATGCATCTTGTCTGTCTGTCTGTCTGTCAGTAACGTTTACGCGTGTGACGATAACTTGAGTATAAGTTGACCGATTTAGTTGAAATTTGGTATACATGATCCTCTTACTAATACTCAGACTAAGTTCGTTGGACAGCGTGATCCGTCCAACGGTTCGCGCGCAACGCTCGCGTAAACGAGAGGTTCAAAAGTTTAATTGGAATTTCAGGACGGGAAAAGATTCTATCATCATCTATTCGATGAGACGAACATTTTTTTCAAAATTAACATTTTTTAGTAAAACTTACAGCAACATCGCTATAAATTAATAAAGATCGCTAAAACTATTAAAGCGTGCCTAAACGTTTATAATAGAGAAAACAACATTTTTACCGATATCTTAAGTTCTATCGTAACGATTTTAATAAAACTTCATAGACACCATCTAATGCACAATTGAAACAAGCATGCAACATTTCAATTTGATACATGCAGTAGTTTTTTTGTAGCAAAGAGATACATTTTATAATAAAGGAGATGTGTGGTTAGAGAAATAGTAAGAATGCGGGGTCGTTCCCTTACTAATAGACACTGTACTACTACTATACCCATTATCTATCAACTCATCATGATTCATGATTATCTATTTTTTCAATATTCAATACATATTTATTACTATAAGCTCGCTTCAATGATAGAGCCACGCGATGCCTAGTTAGTCTATTATTGGTCCCATATTAGTTTCACATACACTTTTAAATTTATTTACACCTACATCTTTTAAAGTACTCATCTTATTAACTTGGTGCGTAGGCTTCCGCGGGTAGACTCGTAATAAACAGCTTGGTTTTCCGGTGAAATCCGCGTCACGAAGGGGAAGAAGTCCGACGTTGAACCCGGCCATCTCATAAAATTTGAGGACATACGAGTGCTTGCTTCGGTCAACAGGTATCACAACAGGGTAGTACGGGAGGCTATCGAGATCGAGAAACAACCCGAAAACTTCAACAGAGAGGATGGATTCACTCTTTCCCGGACCTGGAAACCTCTGGTTAGCACCTGTGCCAAGGAGAAAGCAAGAAGCGGCGCCGCGGTCACTTCTCGACTTCAAACATCACCCGCTCCACAAAGGAACACCGAGTTGTCAGTATGTCTTGTTGTTGCTTCAAGTAAACATCACGATTCACCACACCCCTGAAGATGCTTCCAGTAGTGGAAGCGAAACCAAGGACTTCTTCCCCTTCGAGACGCGGATACAAATTTGAATATAATTAACAAAAATTAATGCAGCAAATTATTAATCTCAAACTAATAAGAATAAACTTTCACTAATTATAAAATATTTTGCAAAGTAATTTTACGTCTAAAAAATATTAAACGAGATTGTTTTGGAAATGTTATACTTAACGTTATGTTGTAATCCGTTTTAATTTATTGTTTTGAACATGTTGAATATTAAAAAGTTTGTTTTATAGGCATAGGTGTTTTTATTTTGGGGAGGAGGCTTGAGGGTGAATGCTTCATGTATAATTTAATTTCTGAAAAAGGCATATAATTATAATAAATTGAACAATTATCAAAAATTAACTAAATTAAAATAAATGTAAACACAAATAGTTAATTTGGTAAGGAAGCTTGCCTCAAGTTATCATTAATAATAATAATAATAATAATTTGGGTTTATTTAAATAATATAAAATACAATAGAAAACATTTTTCCTTGAGCCTACTCCAGGGTAGGTCTATCTACCGTTAGGAGGAGGTTTCTTTTTCTTATTTTACATAAGTAATAGATCCTAATTTAAATAAAAATTGATCTGTGTTTTTTATTTTGTTTATTTATAATTATTTAGTAGAGATATATAAACACACATATATATATTTTTTATGCTTTTGTGGTAGAGGCAACAAGATTTGTTAGTTTTATTTTCTTAATGTCTGAGTATGCAATCTAAGATTCCTAGATTCTCAATCCAAGAATTTCAGATTACAGACTCCCCTACAAAGCACCAACACCTCCATACATACTTATTAAATAACCATGCAAATACTTTGGCAGGGGCAAGATCTTGAAAAAGGACAGGCTAAAACAGAGATAGAGAAGTAAAAAGGTATAGGGGTTGGAAGGGGAGGTAGTCCTTACAATAAAATACTTATAATATTTAGTTAATAGTTAAATAAAACACGCGCTGATGTAATAAATTCGTTAATATGAATCAAGACAAGACCAGGCTCATATCTGTCATTTAAGAGTAAACAAAGATAAAACTCTAGCACACTAGCGCGACCTAGTAGAGGTGGCCCGAACTAATAGATAATTAATCCCATAAATTGGTGGAGCTTTCAAGGGGTGAGCAGGGTCACTAAAGGATTAAGTATTATATTGACTGATAAGGAATGATCTATAATTAAGAGCTCTTCTTATATACTAAGTTATCATTAAAATTTTTAGTATTTTGAGAGATTTGTCAAATAAATATATATAAATAATAATTGTATACAGAGAGAGAGAGATTCAATTTTACCTTAATTATATAATATCTAATAATTGTGGTTCTGGGAACATTAGACCTCGCGTCCAAAAATAAAATTAAAATATATAACAATAAAACAATACCATATTCATCAAATCAATTACCTCAAGAGACATCAATGCGTAATTTCAATAAGAAAATAACAATTTATTGCTTCCAAGGTTACCGAAGAAGAACCAAAGAAGAAGATATCGAAAGCTAGGTGATCGTTCTGAAGAATAAAACATTTATTATGTCTCCGATTTTAAAAAAATCCAAGACAGAAATCCATTTCGGACATCAGCGAACATTGTTGGTTTCGTGTCTGTCTGTCGCTCAATTTTTGCGATCCAACATATCTTAAGAACTGCTCGTCCAAATTTAATGACATTTGGGTAGTAGGTCATAATAAGCTCATTGTTGGTCCCAAATAATCTTCTGCACCCATTTTTTTTCTCTTCCACATGCGCACAAACATTCATTTATTTATCTTCAAAAGTACTCATCTGATTTTTATGAAATTTAGGTAGATTGTCGAAAGTAGCATTCAGATAGCCCAAGATTAATTTCAACCGTCTACGAATTTTTGAATTTAGAATCGATACTTTAATCATTTAAAAAATCAAAACAATTTTGACAAGTATAAACTAAAAACGGGAGTAAAGCTGAGTTTACACCAGAGTTAGTAACAAATGTTACCGACAATTTTGTTAGAAACCATGTTGATAACAAGTGTTAATAACAAAATGATAAACCCTGGTTTACACAAGAGTTATTGACGTGTTTTGATAACAATTGTTATTATCATTTTGGAAATTCCTTCTGAATTTGTTACCAACAATTTTTGTTTGCAACAAAAATACATGTTATCAACAAGATTTTTGTTATTCAATACAAGTGGAAAACAAATGTTGGCAACAAATCCACCTGGCCCCACACCACTTCAAAACTCATCATTTGTGGGAAACTCAGATGAACCAGCGAGGCTCGGCGAAAGTCCAAAATCCACCGCGAGTGCCTTATACCGTAGCTGCGGCTTGGTCTAAACCTAACGCGGGTTTTTGGGCGATTCCAAAATGGCTCACTTGGATTTGGCTTCGTGGATTTGGCTCTGTCGAGTGTTGGGGCCTTTACCAACACTTTTTACTACTTTTCTCAGATGATTATAACATTCCCATTCCTGAATACTCGACATTTCGCAGCCAATTAACCAAGCGAACATGGGGATGTGGCAAAATGTTAAAGAAAAATAAAAACTCAAACTAGTATTTTTTTTAACTTGGTGCGTAGGCTTCCGCGGGTAGACTCGTAATAAACAGCTTGGGTTTCCTGTGGAATCCGCGTCACGAAAGGGGTGAAGCCCGACGTTTCGCTTCCTCTGCTGGAAGCATCTTCAGGGGTGTGTTGCACACCCCTGAAGATGCTTCCAGCAGAGGAAGCGAAAAGTCGGACTTCACCCCCTTCGTGACGCGGATCCCACCGGAAAACCAAGCTGTTTATTAGTATTTTTTAGTAACATTAGTTACCTACAAAATGTTAATTACAAATTAAAACTCAAACTAGTATTATGTTAGTAACATTTGTTACCTACAAAATGTTAATAACAAATAAAAACTCAAACTAGTATTATGTTAGTAACATTTGTTACCTACAAAATGTTAATAACAAATAAAAACTCAAACTAGTATTATGTTAGTAACATTTGTTACCTACAAAATGTTAATTACAAATAAAAACTCAAACTCTAGTATTTTGTTAGTAACATTTTGTTAGTAATATTTGTTACTAACATTCATTTCTCTTTACTGACTTATTGTTGACAGCAAAATTCTTGTTATTAACTTTTTTGTTGTTGTTGCCAACTCAATGTTGGTAACAATGTCAGAAACATTTTCCAATATGTTGCCAACAAATGTTTTAGCAACACGTGTTAGTAACTCTGGTGAAAACTCGGCTTAAAATGAAATAAATTGAACAATAATAGGTTTAGTCCAGGAGGTAGCATGAAAAAAAAGCAGTAATCAATTCAAGTATATGCAGGTGGGGAAGAAACCAATAGATTATAGTCCAGGAGATAGCGAGCAAAAAAGTTTCTGACAAATATCAAGCTAGAATTTTGTGTATAAGTAAAGCTTTTGGTGCCTTTTAAGAATATGTGGTCGGCTATAAGTTCGTCTGTGGGACATTGCTTAGCAATAGGCATTTGAAAAAAGCAAACCAGTGGAGAGCGGCCATGTTGGACAATGTGATTTTCATGATCCTGTCCGAAATTTTTTAGTAGGCCAAAAATCAAGTTGATGGTATTTTGTCACTTAATATGTAAGCTCTTTGATTTAGAGTAATATTTGACTAACTAACCTATTAAAAGCAACAAACTACCAAAAACTTGATTTTTGGTCTACTAACTAATTTCGAACTCAGGATTTTGAAAATCATTGTCCACCATAAAGGGCAGGACATGGCCGCTCTTCACCGGTTTGTTGTTTTCAAATGACCACACAACCAAGATTTACTGCTACACAAAATTGTAGCTTGATGTCAGTCAGAAATTTTGTTGCACACTATCTTCTGGACTAGTTGTAAAAGCATAAATGTATTGAAGTATACGAAGTAGGACGCGAAGTAGTACAGAGTATTTTTAATACTACATACTAATTTCTATTACTAATTTTGTTTACATTTGCACTTTTAATATTTTTATGTGAATACTGTTACTTCTTTATGTTTGTTACTTCTTATGTTATGTTTCTTATTGTTTGTCTTGCAATGTTTGTATGTGTGTATGTTCGGGTCAAATCTTGCAGCTGAATTTTAAAGCAGTTATCCTCAACCGATTGAATTGATTTTTTTTTTTCGTTTAGTATGGATGACAATAATGTCATTCTAAATCCAATATGGTGGACTACTAATTTTTTTAAGAACGCCCATGACATGGGTATCAAATGGAAGTGTTTGCTGAGAAGAATACGAATAAAAGCTTGTTTTTAAAAATATATTTTTTTTAATCAACTTTTTATTTTATTTTTAAATACCCTCTAAACTGCAATTAGTAGGGTAAGGGTATTTTATTCTTACTAATGGAATGAATAATGTATAATAGTCCTGATTCTTTTCTATAAAGGTTTTAAAACAAAACTATTCAGGCATTTCATTTAATAGCTTGGGCTACTGGATAATCAGAAATAAACACTGATTCCTCCGCAAGGGCCCTGCGTAGAGCCTGTGCTAAAGGCTCGGACGTACATATTTTTAAAAAGAATGGACTCACCCTATATGACCTGAAGAAAGGCAAAGCCCTGTACTATTATATAATATATACATTATATATATATATATATATATATATATATATATATATATATATATATATATATATATATATATATATATATATATATATATATATATATAATATATATATATTAGTATATATATATATATATATATATATATATATATATATATATATATATATATATATATATATATATATATATATATATATATTAGTATAGGGCTGTGAATCTGTTTTTTATGTGGTATTTAGGGGTGAGTCCATTCTTTTGTAGGAGTTTGAGCCACAGGGATTCATACCCAGAATTTCCAGGCTAAAATTAAAAAAGGCCGATCACGCATTCTTCTCTTTTTTTTAGGTGGCCATTTTACGAGGGATTTTTTCGCGTTAATCATACCCTCTCATATATATATTTTTTATTACAAAAATATTTTTCTCGTTCCTACTGCAGTTTTGTTTTCTTCCTTTTTTTTGTCAAGAATGTAATAATAATTCTGTGTAGTATGTTCAAGAGAATTTATTGAAATCATACTTTTTTACTGGCTAAAATTACTATTTCAGATTGTGACAACTTATATACACATAACATACCATTTTTTTACTTTTCCTTACCTAAAGGAAATTACCCCAAAAATGCAAAATAGAGATTTCAATTGAATTACAAGACGATTTGAGTGGTTTTTAGCTGAATTGAATGATTGTCTTTCTTTCTGACTGTGTCACGATTAAACTCCCACAGTATTAAGCTAGAGTTGGGGGGCCTGGGTTGCTCAGAGGCTAGCGCGCTTACCAAGTGATAACGCAAGTTAAGCAGCCTCGAGCAGGATCAGTAGATGGAAGGGTGAACGCTTCTGACCACAGCTCTGGTTTGATTCCCGGACCGGGCCCCCGCTCAATTTCAACCCAGCATTGTTTAAATAAATGGGAAGCTCCTCGAAAGAGTGGCACCACCAGGTTCCGGCCTGGAAACCATGATGATGACACTCCTGGTTGTAATTCAACCAGGTGGGGAGTCATGGTTACCGACTACATCTTCACAAAAAAGTGTGAAAATTTCGGTCCCTAACCCGGGTTTGTTCGATGGGCTCACCTAAGTGGCCTGAGTCTTCGTGCGTAAAAGCCCCCCGGAATAAGAAAAAAAAAAAAGCTAGAGTTGAAGCTTGGTACACAAATCAGTCCGGAGAATGTACGGATAGTATAACAGTGTACATGATAGTAGTAGTTAGTACATTTAAAATACTATAGTATATTTGGTGCATAATTGTCATTATTTGATTTATATTTTATTGTTTCAGGGTCAGAGAGAGAAGGTGGCACAAGAAGCTTGGAATCGAGTTTTTTTTTAAAGTTTAGTCATTCGGTGAGTTTTATTTTTAAAATACTCAGTGTCGAACAAATGACCAGTGATGTTTGATGTGTCGTGCCACTTATAAGAAACCGCTGTTTATTATAATCGGTTGTTGCGATATGCCGAAAGCGGGTGAAATGCTGCCCGTTAGAAGGGTAGAGTGAAGATGGGGATACGGAAAAGGTCGTACAAAGTGAGAAGGAAGAATCGAAAGTGATTTCCAATATACTGTTGGATGGGGAGAAATGGGAGGAGGAAGGTTTGGAGAAGGCGGGATGGAGTGACGTAGGATGTATGGAGGAAAGAAACAACACGACAGGAGTGGACGAGCAAGCCTGGCTTAGACCCCAGACCACCGAGCTAGGACCCATCCAGGCCGTCCTCATCGGTCTGCTACTCTCCGTTATGATAGTAGTCACCGTGGTCGGCAACATCCTAGTCTGTGTGGCCGTCTGTCTCGTCAAGAAGCTGAGGAGGCCGTGTAACTACCTGCTGGTTTCTCTGGCCGTCAGCGACCTCTGCGTCGCTATCCTCGTCATGCCGATGGCCATGCTCTACGAAGTGTTCGGGAGTTGGGAACTCGGGCCGGTAGCGTGTGACGTGTGGGTCGGTTTCGACGTGCTCTCTTGTACCGCGTCCATCCTCAACCTGTGCATGATATCGGTGGACAGGTATTACGCCATCACTAAGCCGCTCGAGTACGGCGTCAAGAGGACTCCCAAACGGATGATCCTGTGCGTCTCCGTCGTCTGGTTGGGCGCCGCTTCCATAAGTTTACCGCCTCTTCTAGTCGTTGGAGACAGGCACTTTTACCTGCCCGACTTGGGTTACCAGTGCCTGGTGTCGCAAGACTCCGGTTACCAGATATACGCCACGTTCGGTTCGTTCTACATACCCTTGGCCGTGATGATGTTCGTCTACTACAAGATATTCAGAGCGGCCAGGAAGATAGTGGAGGAGGAACGTCGGGCGCAGTCTCACCTGGAGACTTCTTGTTACCTGGAGATCAGCAAGAACGGAGGAGGACCTGAAGCGAAGCTGGCCCAGACGTCCCCTCGCTCTCATCTCAGAACTTCCTCCTCCAGCATCAACACTACGGTCAGTACAACTCACTTTATATAAAACTATTTATCAATATATTATAATAAATGGAACGCCTTAAATATTGAACTTATTTTAACCTACTTGTAATTAGTAATTATTTTTATCTACGATTGATACGAAATATAAACATTATATCTCTGTTTAGATGCATAGAAAGTGATTCTTTTCGTAGCTGTATTCATTGCGCATGCGCGTTCGTAATGAGGTGAAGAATTCCTCTTTTTTCCGCCCTAGGTCGGAAGAAAGAGGAATTCAACACCTTAACGCATGATTAGCGAGTTTGTTTACATTCTAATTTGCTGTTTGTTTAATTAAAGTAACTGTTTATATCGAGTTTTTAGAGAAACAATGAGTCATTTAAGTGATTATGACGAAAATTAGGAGAATAATGCGCCTCCCGAAATAATTAATTCGGCACAAAATACAACTAATGAATTAATGTCGTCTTAATCAAAAGATAAATTCGTACTTACCTACAGGAAGTTTATTATTATTATTTTTTTTTTCTATATTTATTATTAAAATCCAAATCGTAGAGATACGAACTTACATGCAGCAAGTTCATTTTTTTCTGTATTTATTATTTAAATCTAACAATCGTAGATTAAGTACAGTACGCAACTCTTGCGAAAACTGCATTTTGCTTTGCTCGTGTGGTTTTACTACCCTCGCTATCGCTCGGGTGCAAATTCCACACTCGCATGCTAAATGCTACTTTCCGCACTCGACACCGTAGTATTACAGGAAACAAGGTAATATGAATATTCCATTGCTAGGAAAACCCGTTTATTCAATAGTGTTATATGACCGCATGATTATTATTGGTATTATAATATCTGAGCTAATATTTTATAACAAAATATATTTGCTCATAATTGATCCTAATTAGGAGTGTCTATGGTAAATTATTGCTTTACTTACATTGTTAATTTATTTTAACTTTATGATCCTTCAATTTTAGTTAATATTTAGTGTTACAGTAAAATTTCCTTCTAATCCATTATTCATGTTTACATAATGAAGGGGAATATTATAGGAATAGAATTACACATTTACATATTTCCCTAGGTTATGTATTATTGTTAGCGTTGTTTTATTACTTTTTTCAACTTCATTTAAATTTCCGGAGTTTGAGGATATTCATTTCAGTAGAATAAGGGTTCAAGGATGGAAAAAAATAATTTTGTCGTTTAAGAGCCTTGGTTATCAGTTTGATATGGGTCTGACGTATCTAACAATCCATTATTCCTTATATTTTTTTATATAAAAACATAAATATATTTATAAAAACCTTACGTATACATGTATTTAAGCATTATACTTTGAAAAATATAGACTGTGGCGTTAATATAATACTGAAATTCAGAAAGACGACCCATCTCCATCATTTTATTTTGTATAAAACTCACTGCAAAATGAAAATAAAACACTTTTTGTGCTTGTCAGTTCTGGCGAAAAATTAAATTTCTCATTGTAAAATTGGTGTAAACCCTGAAGCATTTCCCTCCCCTCCATATTCTTACACACTCAAGCTTGTAATCCATGTTACATTTAATTGAAACAATATTTTATAAAAGTACGTTTCTGAAGAAACTCATTTTTTTGGATATAATATAAGAGGTGGAATTTGTTTTGATATATAGAAGTATATGTTTTATCATACATATTTTTAAACCATTTGAAGAATTGTTAGTAAATTACTTCTTTTAAGGCCCCCATACACGATCAAACATTTTGCGCAAAATGTCATGTTCGGCTCGTCCATGTTTGCGCTAACCTGATGTCGGGCAAATTTTGGCCATACACGTCAAACAACATGCTTGCGCATCCTGTACCATTTTATTTTAAAAATTACTTGTCAAATTAAAGCAAAATCTTAAAATTATTACTTATAACGAATTATAAGTTTTAAGGAGAACTTTATTGCAATAACTTTTAACTTTCTCCGGCAATAATTTTGATTAAATGAGACTTGATTTTGACTTTGATTTTCAAGCCTTATTAGGTCATTAGCTAAACTTGATCAACTACTAGGGCAACTACCAACTACTAGGGCAACTACCTACTACTAGGACAACTACCAACTACTAGGCCAACTACCAACTACTAGGGTAACTTCCAACTACTACAGCCATTACAAACAACTAGGGCAACTTTCTACTACTAGGGCAACTACCAAATACTAGGGCAACTACCAACTACTAGGGCAACTACCTACTACTAGGGCAACTACCAACTACTAGGGCAACTACCAGCTACTAGGACAACTACCAACTACTAGGGCAACTACCTACTACTAGGGCAACTACCAACTACTAGGGCAACTACCAACTACTAGGGCAACTACCAGCTACTAGGGTAACTACCAATTTAGGGCAAGTATCAACTATTACGGCAACTACCAACTACTAGGGCATCTACCAAGGCAACTGCCAACTTAGGGCAGGTATAAACTACTAGGGCAACTACTAGGGAAACTACCATCTACTAGGGTAACTACCTACTACTAGGGCAACTACCAACTACTAGGGTAACTACCAAATTAGGGAAACTACCAGCTACTAGGGTAACTACCAATTTATGGCTAGTATTAACTATTACGGCAACTACCAACTACTAGGGCAACTACCAAGGCAACTACCAACTTAGAGCAGGTATAAACTACTAGGGCAACTACCAACTACTAGGGCTACACTAATCTGCAATCTACATTTGATTATTTTATTGTGTTGTGTTTATTCTTTTTTTTAAATTAAAATAAATGCAAATGCAATTAAAATAAAACTACAAATTTAATCCTAATGAATTTAAATAAAATCTAAATAAAGCCAGGACTGTACATTGTGTAATTATGTTAACTTGTTTTTAATCTTTATTGATCTGAGGTTTACGATGGCGTGTCCTGATTGCGCAGTAGTTTAATGTTTAACTGCTTCAGTACATTTTGACCCTTTCATTTGTAGTCGGTAAGGGCAGGGAACCACGCAAACATTGGTTTAAGTTTCCTTCGCCCTGTCTCTTGATTAGCCCTTATAACTCCTAATGTTTAGATAGCAATACTTTAACAAATGCTGATGATCTTTGCTAACTTTATATTGTTTTCTTTAAGTTAACAAACCCTTTAAATAAAAAATAAAACACGAATTATTAGCTGAATAAACTATTCACATTTAGAAAATAGACTGCCAATTAGTGTGGTACATAGCTTCCTCGCATCCTATCAAGTACTTTATTGATTTTATGCTTTTACAAGCCATTATTGTCTAATTTGTTTGTTTCTCCCGTTTTTTTAATCTGTCAAAATTGTTTTGATTTTTTACATGAATTAAAGTATCAATTTAACAAAAGTTAAACAGCACAAACTGTTCAAATTAATCTGGGGCTATCTGCGGGTTACTTTCGATAAACTATCAAAGTTTCATTCAAATAAGATAAGTGCTTTTGAAGCTATAGGTGTAAATAAATGTATGTTTGTGCGCATGTGAAAGAGAAACAAATAGGCTCAGAAGGTCATCATGATTCAGAATGGAATCATGATCTACCATTCAAATTTCATTAAAATCGGACGTGTAGTTTTTAAGATATGATGGTTCGCAAAAATAGAGGGGGAGACAGACGACCATCAGACAGACATGGAACTAAAAATGTTCCCTGATGTCTGAAACGGATTTCAGTCTTGGGTTTTTTCAAATCGGAGCCATAAAATATTTTATCTCCACTAGGGAAAAAAAGTTATGATTTTGACTTAGTTTAGATAGACTAAAACAGGTCTTTTCATCCCTGTACTCAAAAAGTAGGGAGAAAAAGTAAAAGTAGGGCAAAAAAGTAATGATTGCAACTTAATTATTTTATAAATAGTAGAAAATGAATGGCTAATGTAATGACGTTGTTGAAATCAGGTTGGCGGCACTGAGTTTTTTGACCATGTTTATCTTTGTTTATAACCTGCATCTAACTAACCTTCTATTTGAGTTTAATTCCAATTCTTATTTGTTTTTAATATTGAATCTCTTATATCTGCTATTAAAAGTGCAAATAATTATTATTATTTATTAATATAATAAATAAAAACTGTGCAATGGACGAAAATGTGTATTTCCTTCCTACTGGAGATAAAATATTGTATGTACCTCGTGAGTAAAGTGCCATTATTCCCCTCGCGATAATTATCTCCCTCGGCTGAGCCTCGGGAGCTAATTAGAGTTATTCCCTCGGCTGCGCCTCGAGAATTAAAGAGTCTAATTCCCTCGGCTTCGCCTCGGGATTTAGGGACCATGGTTCCTTCGGCTGCGCCACAAGAACCCACTTTTTCTCTCAGGGAATAATGGCTTACTTTACTCCTTAGGTGCATAAATAACTATTCGTTCATCAGAACGATCACACAGACGAAAAAAATAATAATATAAAAAGATGGAAATTATGACATGTCAAACTACTTATGTCAAAGTGTTTTCAGATCCATTTTGATACAAGATAGTGGCTATTTAAGTATTTGAAACCTTTGCCCAACACTAACATAATTATAAACATTTGAAACCATAAAATAATATCGTTGTATTAGGTTTGATCATTTCCCAAATAATAATATTGTTTGTCAAAAAGGGATTTTCTAAATTGACAAAATGAACCCATTATGAAGTTAGGAATTTAATACTTGGAAAGGGGCTCCTTCTACGCAAAAGGTTAAAGGTTTGTTGTTTAAATTTGATTAGCATAATTTATCATTCATTAATAGTATTGAATTTTAAATTTTATAGATTAATTTGTGACATTATTAATGACCACATGAATTTTTAAAATTCCGTCATAAACCTTAATAAAGGATTGTCTATGAATAAAATTATCTTGTAATAAAAAAGTTAACTCTTTAATATTTATCCAGTAAATTTTATTTTTAAGGAAAAGTAACAATAATTATTTTTTCACAGCTATTATATATATATATATATATATATATATATATATATATATATATAAATATATATATATATATATATATATATATATATATATATATATATATATATATATATATATATATATATATATATATATATATATATATATATATATATATATATATATATATATATATATATATATATAATTTAAACAGTAAAACAGTTTAAGTAGGTAAATATTTTATCCCTTTTTACTTTATAAAAACAAAGTTTATCCAGAGAAATTACCGATAATAAAAAGGGAAAGAAACAGGAAATTTATGTTTCGACACTTAAAAACGTATAGTTAAAGAGGAAGTGCTTTAATTCATTTATTTTTTTACCTTTTTTTTACAAAACAAAAAGTTTTTTTTTTTTTTTTCGCTTTATAGAATTGTAATTAAAACCTGTTGTTGGTATTTTGTTTTAATTTATATGAAAATGACGTGAGGGGGTGGGGGGGGGGGGGGGGCAATCAGTGAAATCTAATACAACCTTTTACCTGCTTCAGTAAACTCCCGCCCCCTCTAACCTACACATGCTCACTTCCAATTAATATTTCTACCCCCGCAAAGTCATTACCTGTCCATATTAATGTTTGACTATTAATTAATTAATACATTTACCTTCACTAATGAGTTTGATGCCATTTTTTTCTGCTTCGATCAATTGACATATTATTTTATCTAACTGTGATAATACTTCTTAGCTGGTCTGTCCGAATTTCTCCGTGAAAAATGTTTAAAAGAAATAGTGTTTAAATGAAAAATAAACGTTTCTAACCCTATTTGAAAGCTAGGTTGTTCTACTAGTTGCAATTTTGTTGCCGCCATGTTAAATTACTCTGCTACTGCCGGCTCCAAAAAACTCGTTCATTTTCTCATGTCTGACTAAATGGCTGCCATTTAAAAATCGTCGTGTTATCACCAACTTTAAAATTAAATCAATTACTCTTCACGATAAATTTGATCGTTCTACAATGTTTCATCAACACACTGATTTATTGATTGATTATGTTCACAATTTTGATAATTTATTATTTTGATAAATAAATCAAACTAATTTTAAAAACCAGTTTATTGTCTATAACACAATGATTAAAAATATAAAAAAATGTAAGACCAGTTCGACTTAGTTTAGATAACATAAAAAAATTAAATAATAAGTTCTACTTTCTAAAACACTGTGATGATTTTCTAGTTTTAACTAGGAACTGGGGGAAATGTGTAGATGGGGATATAACGGTATAAGGTGTACGAGTGTAAGGGTTGATAAGAATTGAGTATTTAACCATGAGTTCTTGACGGCGGAAAATTTACAACATAGTTTGTAAAATATTTTCGACTAATTAGCACTGACTAATAGCATTGAGTAATGTGATTCATTGGTTGCTTTGATGGAGATTTTGTGGACTACTTAAAAAGAGTTATTTATGCACCTAGGGAGTAAAGTAAGCCATTATTCCCTGAGCGAAAAAGTTGGTTCTTGAGGCGAAGCCAAGGAACCATGGTCCCTAAATCCCGAGGCGAAGCCGAGGGAACTAGACTCTTTAATTTCCGAGGCGCAGCCAAGGGAGATAATTATCGCGAGGGGAATAATGGCACTTTACTCACAAGGTACATACAATATTTTATCTCCAGTAGGAAGAAAATACACATTTTCGTCCATTGCACAGTTTTTATTTATTATTTTAATAAATTACAATAAGTATTAGCACTTTTAATAGCAGATATAAGAGATTCAATATTAAAAACAAATAAGAAATGGAATTAAACTCAAATAGAAGGTTATTTAGATGCAGGTTATAAACAAAGATAATTATGGTCGAGAAAGCAGTATCGCCAACCTGATTTCAACAACTTCATTACAATAGCTATTCATTTTCTACTATTTTTAAAATAATTAAGTTGCAATCTTTACTTTTTTGCCCTACTTTACTTTTTCGCCCTACTTTTACTTTTTCTCCCTACTTTTTGAGTTCAGGGTTGAAAAGGCTTACTTTCGTCCCTCTAGTCTTATTTAAAATAACTTTTTCTCCCTACTGGAGATAATAGTTATTTATGCATCTAGGGCTCTAGGGAGTAAAGTAAGCCATTATTCCCTGAGCGAAAAAGTTGGTTCTTGAGGCGAAGCCGAAGGAACCATGGTCCCTAAATCCCGAGGCGAAGCCGAGGTAATTAGACTCTTTAATTCTCGAGGCGCAGCCGAGGGAGATAATTATCACGAGGGGAGAAATGGCACTTTACTCACGAGATACATACAATATTTTATCTCCAGTAGAAAGAAAATACACATTTTCGTCCATTGCACAGTTTTTATTTATTATTTTAATAAATAACAATAATTGTTAGCACTTTTAATAGCCGATATAAGAGATTCAATATGAAAAACAAGAATTAGAATTAAATTCAAATAGAAGGTTATTTAGATGCAGGTTATAAACAATATAAACAAACATAAACATGGTCAAAAAAGCGCAGTGGCGCCAACCTGATTTCAACAACATCATTACATTAGCCATTAATTTTCTACTATTTATAAAATAATTAGGTTGCAATCTTTACTTTTTTGCCCTACTTTTACGTTTTCTCCCTACTTTTTGAGTTCAGGGATGAAAAGACCTGTTTTAGTCCCTCTAAACTAATTCAAAATCATAACTTCTTTTCCCTACTGGAGATAAAAATTATTTTGTTGAATATAAAAAATAAAATCAATATGCTATACTTTCTAAAACACTGTAATTTTTGAAGTCAAAACCGGTGTCAAAATCGTGGTAGACAATATACTGTGTTTTATTCAACAAAATAATTGTTTATAAGCAACACAAAATCTCCGTAAAAACAACCAATGGACTACTATCATGCCCTGCACTGCCGTTATGAAGGTTTAGCATATCCAAACATTTCATAAATAAGACTCTAATCCTAAATGCTTGAACATTAAATGAGAGCTACTTCTCTCTAATCTAAACCAGGTGATGGTAATGTTTGAAAATTTAAATTTCCTTTACAATGAACCTTGTCGTAAAAAAATAACTAAATTGTGTTTTGTAAGAAGAAAAAAAATATTTTTGTCTTGTATTATATCTAGCAAATAAAAATTTGTCTAGATTTTTCCAAAAATAAAAACGAAATATATGAAAAATACTTACAACCTGTACCAGCTGTGCAGATATCTAATTCATGTCCTCTTGCCTTATTGTCCTAAAATATAACTTTATATACCTATACACTATGCATGACATCATAATAAAGAATAATTATATTAAAAACAAGATTGAATTAAAACTCTGTCGTAAAATTATAATATAATTAATTAGGACTGATATTACTTCCAAATTACATTTTAAAGTAAAACCTTTTACTTTTTAAAAGAAAACAAAATGAGTTAATTCTTCTTTATGTTAAAAAAATATACGGATAAAAAAAATATATTTTAAAGCTTGAATCTCTTTTGAATTTTAATGCAGTAACAGTTAAATTATTTTATGATTTAAACAAGTAATTTAAAACACTATAAAATATTTTGAAAAAGACTGTTAAATAGATTAGTTTTACGTGACCAGTAAACGATAAAAGGAAGGGTGGGGGTAGGGGGGGGGGGGGGGGGCAATAAATACTGCCTTAAATAAATGTCTTGTTCGGGGCAAAACAATCTCTTTAAATTTAACCAATTTTTAAACAACCAAGCTTGAAAACAACTTTTTGAAGGACGTTAAAGATAAGTGTTTGAGAAAAATATCCGCCAAACATTTGATATTGATCTTAAATTTATAATGATTTGATCTTATTCATTTATAAGAACAAGACAAATCATATTGTCTCTACCACGAGTTGACATTTTAGAAATATATTTTATTTATAGAGATCTTACAAATCGAGTTTCTTCTCGGTTTCAACGAAGCGACTCGTTTATCATCACTTTTTTCTCGGTTGTCATCATAAAATAATTCGCGTACCGTGATGCCGGTGTTAGAGCAAAAATTAAACTAAGTATAATCTGACCAAAAACCGCTTGTGTGGTAAAATAAAAACACCCCGCCAAGTCTGTGGTCCAAAAAAGTTGTGAAATCAACTTTCTGTCCCGCCAAGTGATGTTGGCACTTTCTTGGCGATGTGCCTTGCCATTTCCTGAAACTGGAATTTTAATATTCTTCAAACACCAATACAATTTCTTGTTTCACCTTCACTCTTGCCACATGAGGTTTGTGTGGAAAAATAGTTGTTCACCTCGTAGTATTAGTTCTAGATAACTAGTACTAGTATATTATGCAGGCGCATATTGAAGAGGAAAACCTTTTAACAGTGTTGTTGAAGGCTCTTCTCGATGCCACAATGATCATTGCTGTAAATCTTTCCTATTATCAAAAAGCAAATAAAATTATATACTATTTTTTTAAATTTTCTGTCATAAATCATAAATTTTAAACCCGTCAAAATAAAGATTGTAAATATGGGATATGTCAAAACAAATAAAATAACTTGCGGATTTTTTTCCGAACTAACTTTCCGTAAAGCAAAATTTGCTGAAAACTAATTAAATTCTGCTTAAAGATGGCTAAAAGTATTAAAATAATGCTTTGTCATCGTGTTCTGAGCTATTCTAAAAGTTTCAAATGTTAAGCTGTTCGAGAAGTTAGTTAAAAATAGATTGCAAGTTCTGTACCGGACAAACAAACAAACAAGAAAGTAAGCTAATAAAAACGTAGTAATAAATCAATTTATTCTCGGCACCTGCAGTTCCGAATACATTTCGTTATTTGTCTAGTTTCTATATATATATATATATATATATATATATATATATATATATATATATATATATATATATATATATATGTATATATATATATATATATATATATATATATATATATATATATATATATATATATATATATATATATATATATATATATATATATATATATATATATTAATCTCACTTTAAAGTTAAGTAGAGTGAGGAGCCTAATCCAATTTTAATTAAATTATGTAAATTTAATTTTTCACTTTTTAGTTAGATGGATTAGGATTAATAATAATGATAACAATTCCTTTTATTGAAGATTGAGAGCGCAAGTGGAGTTGATGACAATAGAATAATAAAATAGACTGCCAATTGGTGTGGCACATAGCTTCCTCGCATCCTATCCACGTACTGTATTGGTTTCATGATTTTTTTTACAAACCATTATTGTCTAATTTGTTTAATTGTTTCCCCGTTTTTTAATTTGTCAAGATTGTTTTAATTTTTTACATGAATTAAAGTATCAATTTAGCAAAAGTTAAAGAGCGCAGACGGTTCAAATTAATCTTGGGATATCTGAGAGTTACTTTCTATAAACTGTAAAAGTTTCATACAAATCAGATAAGTACTTTTGAAGCTATAGGTGTAAATAGATGTATGTTTGTGCGCATGTAGAAGAGATACCAATGAGCGCAGAAGGTTGAAACTTATATGGGACTAACAATGGGCTAATTATGACCTACCATCTACATTTCATTAAAATCGGTCGTGTAGTTTTTAAGATATGTTGCTTTGCAAAAATAGAACGACAGACCGACAGACAGACACTGAACCAAAAATGTTCCCTGATGTCTGAAACGGATTTCTGTCTAGGAATTTTTGAAATCGGGGACCTAAAATATTTTCGTTCTTCAGAACGTTCACATAGCTTCCGTTACCTTCGGTAAGCTCGGAAGCAAAATGAAAAGTCTCTCCACAAAATTAATGTTTATTCCACATAACCAGTTTTCAGCTTCTTGGCTATTATCAGTGCTGGTAAATGGTTAAGGAAACCTAACGTTAAGTCACATGAAAGACAAAAAACAGACTGTTTTTTTTTATATATTACTTAAATTCTTATTCTATTATTTTCATTCTTTGATGTAATTTTTCAACCCTTTTTAGAGGCATCTTCTGTCACAGTTTTTATTTTTAAATTATGCACATGGCACCCTAAGATGAAATTGAGAGACGGATAAACACACTCAGTGCATTCAAATAATACAATAGTACATTACTAATAATTACAATTAATAACAACAAATAGTACATTAAATAATGTTATATTAGTCCAGGAGTTATATTAACATCAAGCTAGAATTTTGTATACAAGTTAATCTTGTAGTGCCTTTAAAGAATATATGGTCGGCTAAGTTCTTCTGCGGGACATAGCTTGGCAATACCCATTTGAAAAATACAAACCTGTGGATAGCGGCCATGTCCCGCTAATTATGGTGGAAAATGTGATTTTCAAGATCCTCGCTACAAAATTAGTTAGTAGAACGAAAATCAAGTTGATGTTAGTTCGTCACTTGATAGGTTAGTTAGTCAGGTTGGTAGGCTAAATATTAAGGGAGCCAGCTTCACCGAGGGTCTTAAGGCGCTCGCTCAGCTATCAATAGGTTGTGGGTTCGATCCCGTGCCATGATACTCTGAATTGCATCTTTATGAATCGCGGACGGTGCAGGGTGAGGGACAGTAGGTTCTATCCCTCGTCGTGATGGTCTGATTTATATGGCTCACTAATGATCACATCATACTCTCTTCGGCAGTACAATGTACAAATGTATGATGTGTGAAGTAGCTGTAACTCTCCACCTCGGGGCGTAAAAAGGGCCTAAGTGATGGCCTAATTGCAAGGTTCGTACAGGTGGTTCGTCCTACCCGTTCTAGTAGAAAGTACTATACTACTACTACTAGTACCTCAAATATTACCCCAAATCAAAGTGGTCTCCTATCTAGTAACAAACTAGCATCAACTGGATTTTCGGTCTACTAACTAATTTTGTGATGAAAATTACAATGTCCACCATAATTGGTGGAACATGGCCTCTCTCCACCGGTTTGTTTTTTTCGAATGCCAATTACCAAGTTATGTCCCGCATACGAACTTAGCCGACCACATTCTTAAAAGGCACCTAATGATGAAACAAAACCAAATATATATTAATTTGTTCTCAGGGCGTCCTCCTCTTTCATTTAACAACCTACATGATGCATTTCTGCTCAAACATCAGACAGACAGACAAGTGCAGGAATACATCAGAGTCCTCGTTACAGACAGACAGACAAGCCCTGTAATGCATCAGGGTTCTCGTTGTAGACAGACAGACAAGTGCAGGAATGCATCAGGGTCCTCGTTACAGACAGACAGACAAACGCTGTAATGCATCAGGGTTCTCGTTGTAGACAGACAGACAAGTGCAGGAATACATCAGAGTCCTCGTTACAGACAGACAGACAAGTGCTGTAATGCATCAGGGTTATCGTTGTAGACAGACAGACAAGTGCAGGAATGCATCAGAGTCCTCGTTACAGTCAGACAGACAAGTGCAGGAATGCATCAGGGTCCTCGTTACAGACAGACAGACAAGTGCAGTAATGCATTATTGTGCTCGTTACAAACAGACAGACAAGTGAAGGAATGCATCATGGTCCTAGTTACAGACAGACAGAAAAGTGCAGGAATGCAAGTGCAGTAATGCATTATTGTGCTCGTTACAAACAGACAGACAAGTGAAGGAATGCATCATGGTCCTAGTTACAGACAGACAGAAAAGTGCAGGAATGCATCATTAGGGTCCTCGTTACAGACAAACAGACAAGTGCAGTAATGCATCAGGGTTCTCGGTACAGGCAGACAAGTGTAGAAATGCATCCCTGTCCTCGTTACAAACAGACAGACAGGGGAGGAATGCATCTGGGTGCTCGTTACAAACAGGCTGACAAGTACAGTAATGCATTAGAGTCCTCGTTACAGACAGACAGACAAGTGCAGGAATGCATTAGAAAAAGAACATTTAATTAATAAATGGCTTTCTAAACTGTGTAGTTCTCACAAGTATAAAGTGCTGTTGTAAACTGTTTTTCTTAGATACAAATGTATAATTCATTAGATGTTATCCACTATGTATCAGTTAGACGTCTCGTTGGCAACTCCTAAACATTGTGGTGAATTTGTCGATATTGCCCTTAACAATGTTCTCTTTTTTTATCTCTAACAGATATTGTCTAAAGAAGTTGACACCGAGGTTGCTGCTTTGTCGGATTGTATTGTGTAGGCAGCGGGTCGATCATTTCTCGTGTCCATTGTTAGAGGTACAACTTTGATAGACAACTGCTTGACCTATTTAACCAAAGACCTTTTTTTCTCCTGCAATATAATAACACCACGGAAAATAAATTGATTTTCTTATCTTTACAAATATTGTCACAATAGAAAGAAAGTTTAAAGTTCAACGGCTTTACATTATCTTCGTCTATAAAGGGGATTAATAATTAGATTTCAAAATAACAATCGATAATGGATTGCTAATGGGTTTTCCTTCTTTTCTTTTTATATCTATGTTGGTTATTTGAGAAAAATTGTGGGGGGGACAAAATCGTTTAAAACATATTTTGGATACAACAGTTAGTCCAGGAGATAGCCTGCAAAAAAGTATGTGACTAACATCAAACTAGCATTTTGTGTATATATAGATCTTTTGGTGTCTTTTAAGAATATGCGGTTTAAGAATATGCGGTTAAGAAGTTCGTCTGCGGGACATAGCTTGGCAATAGGCATTTGAAAAAAAAAAAAAAAATCGGGTACGGGGTACCTCGGAACTTTTCCTCACTTTGGAGGCCACTAGAATGGCCTCTCCTGCTGCGGAGTAGCAGGAGGAAGCTGTATTGGGCGTGGCCAGTACTTGGATGGGTGACCGTTTTGAACTAACTGGTTTTTATTATCATTTTTCAAAAAAAAATATATACAATATAAATAAAAATTATTTTTATTTATTTGATTTAATTTATTTAATTATTTCAATATTGGCGGTATTTTGACAGATGTTAACATACTTTGGTGTTTATCAAAAGTCTCACACTAATTAATAATTATGTTACTCTTAACCTTTAAACTAATGAATGGAATTTCATCGGGTTCTTTCATATTTATTCCTTGTTAGATTGGTACGTTAGATTCAGCAAACTGGGTTCAAGATGGCGGAAAATGTTGATTTTCTGGGCGGCACTACTAGAAGTAAGGACTGATACAGGTACATACAGCTGTCATGCTGAAAACCTCTCAGGAGGTCATAAAAACACCCAAAACGGATAATTCAGTTGAAATCACGAAAAAAAATATTGGGTGAAAACAATACTTTTCCTACCATAGGTGAGGAAAAGTAAAAAAAAAAAAAAAAACCTGTGAAGAGCGGCCATTTGACATGGTGGACAATGTGATTTTAATGATCCTGAGTACTAACTTAGTTAGTAGACCAAAAATCAAGTTGATGGTTGTTTGTTACTTAATAGGTGAGCTCTTTGATTTGGAGTAATATTTGACTAACTAACCTATTAAGAGACGAACTATCATCAATTTGATTTTTGGTCTTCTAACTAATTTCGTACTCAGGATCATGAAAATCACATTGTCCATCAAAGTTGGCGGGACATGGCCTTCTTCACCGGTTTGTTTTTTTCAAATGTCTATTGCCAAGCTATGTCCCGCAGACGAACTTAGCCGACCACATATTCTTAAAAGGAACCAAAATATTTACTTATACTCAAAATTCTAGCTTGATGTTAGTCAGACACTTTTTTGCACGCTATCTCCTGGACTATTTGTTTGGTTATTGAACTAATCCTTTTTCATGATATCCAATCCAGCGAAACCCAATGCTCTCAGTGAGCAGAGTCATATCCAATCCACTGGTTAGCGTTTAGCAGTAATGTGCTACAGTAAATTGGAATACATTGATTTTTTTTTTAACTTTTTACAACATTTTATAAAAGCAAGTGCGAATCTCTAATGATGTTTTATTAGTGAGAAAACCCGATTTAATGCTTATTAAGTATTTTTTGGTATCTCTCTGTTACCGTATTGTTGCTTTCGAAGTAAATTATAAAACTGTTAAGTGCAAAGTGAGTGAAGCGGTGATTTTGCTGTCGGATTGAGTTTTCCAGATTAATTCTGAAATTGAGTGAGGAAAGAAAAACTAGGAAAGCTTTAAATAACTCGGAAAGGCTTTTAGCTGAACCTCTTTTTCCAAGTGTATAATCATTTCCAGCTTTAATACTGAAACCTGAATCGAGTTTTAATTGTTCTTCTATTCTATATAATTTATCTTATTTAATAAAAATTTACATTTTAAAACAGTTTTTCCGCTCCGTTTAAAACTATAGATATATTTATAAATTTTAGTATTATTCTACTTTTTTTCTGGAATATTTCATTGTTAATTGTAATATGTTAGTTAATAATTTACTTCGTAATTGGTACGTGAAAAAGCGAGATTTTATTCCAATATGGTTGCCAGAAAATACCAGAAGAATTTCATTGTTAATTGTAAAATTCATTTTTCAATATTAATTCCGTAAAAAAGAGGGAAATTTCTTGGTACTCTATAGAACCTTTTAGAAATCCGAGGATAAAAAAGCGAGTAAAAATTTAATTTGCTACACGTGTGTTCTTTTTGCTTTTGTTATTATTATTTATTAGGGTCCGTAGGCAAAACCAAGGACCCTTATATTTTCCTGCGTATGTCTGTCCGTCCGTCCTGTCGCCTGCTCTCACGACTACACTTTTCGTCCGATCACTTTGAAATTTGGCATGTATGTGTCTTGTACCTGCCCACATATTTTAAAAATATAGCGACTTAAAAAAAATATTTTTCATTAAAATTAGGGTAATAAAACTTAAGGGTTAATTTTTTTTTTGACACCGTGAGGAGTATCATATAAAAGGGTACGTCGAGCTGATTACAAAAATATATAATTCTTTGGTTATAACTTTGATAGGGTGAGCGTAGGCAAGTTTGAAGTGGGTGTGAAACGTGCCCCCCCCCCCTCTATCTCGCTTATGTGAAGTGCAAAAAATCTGAAAAAATTCTTGATCATACTTCGACCAAAAGTAAAGATACCACTTTTTGGAAATTTCGAAAAAAATATTATTTTATTTTTTATTGACAAAATACGTTTTTTATAACTTTGGTCTTTTCGATGTATTTATATGGTTGTAGTCCGGTTCTGTGGCAAAAAATACTTTAATGGAATTAGGTTTAATGGAATTACCGTTATCCAGGAATCAAGAAAGAAGCTTTGAAGAAGGATGAATTTAATATAGGACCTTCTGTGGGCAAACTATTACGTTGATGTACTTACTTCCCATTTTATTTATTCACGAGTTAGTGAAGTGGTTAAGGGAGCTAGCGTAGCCGTGTGGGTTAAACCACGTCTGCTCGGCCATGACAGAATCTCGAGTGGAACGAGACGGGGTTCGATTCCTCGCCGTGACACTCTGATTTATATGGCTCACTATTGATCACATCATACTCGCTTTGGCGGTACTACGTACAGAGGTATGATGTGTGAAGTGGCTGGAACTCTCTACCGCGGGGCGTAAAAAGGGCCTAAGTGATGGCCTCATTGCAAGGTTCGAACAAGTGGTTCGTCCTACCCGTCCTAGTAGAAAGTACTAGACTACTACTACTACTAGTTAAGTGGTTTTAAAAATGTAAGTTAGTTCTTTAAAATGTGGGCGTTCGTAAAAGTGTTTATGAACAACCGACAAGCTGTCTAAAATGTATTTTGGATGAGGACATTTTGTACATATTGGTTCAACGATTTTTGTTTACCTCACCCTTTAAATGTTTATCTTCTCTTACTTTTGCTATGTACGGAAACAAAAATCATTAGTTTTTGGGATCCTTAGGCAAAACCAAGGACCCTTATATGTTCCTGCGTGTGTCTGTCTGTCCATCCGTCTGTCTATCGTCTGCTCTCACGGCTACACCTTAGCATTATGCTCTTTTTGATGTATTTATAAGTTTATAGTCCAGTTCAGTGGCAAAAAATACTTCATCAGAAGTTTGTCTATGTGTTTTGAGAATAACAGACCCATAGGATAGTTCAAAGTAAGCTTTTTAGCATTTTAAAAAACACCATCAATAGGGTACTACTTAAACTATACAGGGTTGCCTACGGACCCTCGCTGTATACTCACTAGCACACACTTGACCTGTTTATTTTTCTTTTTAAAAACTTTTTTTTTGTATAATTTTAATTGTCTAAGTCTTACTGCGTTAAGTGTCCTAGACAATGTCTTTGATTCTCATTGTCTAGAATATTCGATAATAAAAGATTACAAGTAAATTCAAACAATTTTTTTATGACAAGCATTTATTGATTTTCTTATTAATTCAATAATTACAATATAAATTTCAACTGAATCAACTTCATTACATTTCAAAGGTAATTAGTTAATTAATTTATTAATGATTGGTTATTGCATTGTCTTCGGAAATATTGTATAATTTGTGCAAATTTCATTCTTCATTCTTTATATGTAGCCGAGAAGAGGGTCAATATTAGTTAACAAGAATTGGACACAAACAAAAAACACGAAGAAAGAGAAAATCATGTAAAATGCAGTAGAAGTTACATGTGTTCTTTTTATCTATTCATAATAAAATATCTATGGTCAGAATTTATTTTTTTACAAGCTTTTATTTAACTTGCAATGTATGTATGTATGTTCGTGTTCGGTTCAAATCTTGCTACTGAATTTTAAAGCAGTTTTTCTCAACCGATTGAATTGAAATTTTGCATACACGTTTAGTTTGGATGACAATGCATGGTTAGCTAAGTGACGTCATTCTAAATCCAATATGGCGGACTAGTTATTTTTTAAGCGCGCCCATGATATGGGTATCAAATGAAAGGGTTTACTGAGAAGAATAAGAACAAAAGCTTGTTTTTTATAATCAACTTATTTTATACTTCTTCATTTCATACAATCCGAAAACCAAATTTTTTTCTTGTATGTATGTATGTGTGTTTGTCACCACCATTCCGACTTTATAGGCCTACATGATTACAGGAAACATTGCCACTAATACCTATAGCATGAGCCCTGACAGGAGCGCGGGTTGAAGGTTAGTTTATAATATTTTTGTCGAACTTCAGTTGTCAAATTAATGGATTATTTAGTATGCTTTGGATATCTGGTAAAAACGAGAGTAAAATATTTAGAATTTGTTTCTCGTGATTTATTTACCTTTGTTGAAAATATCTTGGTACTTCAATTGTTTATAGGAGTGTTTATGGACTTGTATAAATCCCTTAGAATTGTTTATAGGAGTGTTTATGGACTTGTATAAATCCCTTAGAATTGTTTATAGGAGTGTTTATGGACTTGTATAAATCCCTTAGAATTGTTTATAGGAGTGTTTATGGACTTGTATAAATCCCTTAGAATTGTTTATAGGAGTGTTTATGGACTTGTATAAATCCATTAGAATTGTTTATAGGAGTGTTTATGGACTTGTATAAATCCCTTAGAATTGTTTATAGGAGTGTTTATGGACTTGTATAAATCCCTTAGAATTGTTTATAGGAGTGTTTATGGACTTGTGTAAATCCCTTAGAATTGTTTATAGGAGTGTTTATGGACTTGTATAAATCCATTAGAATTGTTTATAGGAGTGTTTATGGACTTGTATAAATCCCTTAGAATTGTTTATAGGAGTGTTTATGGACTTGTATAAATCCCTTAGAATTGTTTATAGGAGTGTTTATGGACTTGTATAAATCCCTTAGAATTGTTTATAGGAGTGTTTATGGACTTGTATAAATCCCTTGGAATTGTTTATAGGAGTGTTTATGGACTTGTATAAATCCCTTAGAATTGTTTATAGGAGTGTTTATGGACTTGTATAAATCCCTTAGAATTGT
This sequence comes from Gerris lacustris, assembly GCA_951217055.1. Lineage (NCBI taxonomy): Eukaryota > Metazoa > Arthropoda > Insecta > Hemiptera > Gerridae > Gerris > Gerris lacustris. The sequence continues at coordinate 57,892,600 of OX578284.1, forward strand.
TTATAGGAGTGTTTATGGACTTGTGTAAATCCCTTAGAATTGTTTATAGGAGTGTTTATGGACTTGTGTAAATCCCTTAGAATTGTTTATAGGAGTGTTTATGGACTTGTATAAATCCCTTAGAATTGTTTATAGGAGTGTTTATGGACTTGTATAAATCCATTAGAATTGTTTATAGGAGTGTTTATGGACTTGTATAAATCCCTTAGAATTGTTTATAGGAGTGTTTATGGACTTGTATAAATCCCTTAGAATTGTTTATAGGAGTGTTTATGGACTTGTATAAATCCCTTAGAATTGTTTATAGGAGTGTTTATGGACTTGTATAAATCCCTTAGAATTGTTTATAGGAGTGTTTATGGACTTGTATAAATCCCTTAGAATTGTTTATAGGAGTGTTTATGGACTTGTATAAATCCCTTAGAATTGTTTATAGGAGTGTTTATGGACTTGTATAAATCCCTTAGAATTGTTTATAGGAGTGTTTATGGACTTGTGTAAATCCCTTAGAATTGTTTATAGGAGTGTTTATGGACTTGTATAAATCCCTTAGAATTGTTTATAGGAGTGTTTATGGACTTGTATAAATCCATTAGAATTGTTTATAGGAGTGGTTATGGACTTGTATAAATCCCTTAGAATTGTTTATAGGAGTGTTTATGGACTTGTATAAATCCCTTAGAATTGTTTATAGGAGTGTTTATGGACTTGTATAAATCCCTTAGAATTGTTTATAGGAGTGTTTATGGACTTGTATAAATCCCTTAGAATTGTTTATAGGAGTGTTTATGGACTTGTATAAATCCCTTAGAATTGTTTATAGGAGTGTTTATGGACTTGTATAAATCCCTTAGAATTGTTTATAGGAGTGTTTATGGACTTGTATAAATCCCTTAGAATTGTTTATAGGAGTGTTTATGGACTTGTATAAATCCCTTAGAATTGTTTATAGGAGTGTTTATGGACTTGTATAAATCCCTTAGAATTGTTTATAGGAGTGTTTATGGACTTGTGTAAATCCCTTAGAATTGTTTATAGGAGTGTTTATGGACTTGTGTAAATCCCTTAGAATTGTTTATAGGAGTGTTTATGGACTTGTATAAATCCCTTAGAATTGTTTATAGGAGTGTTTATGGACTTGTATAAATCCCTTAGAATTGTTTATAGGAGTGTTTATGGACTTGTATAAATCCCTTAGAATTGTTTATAGGAGTGTTTATGGACTTGTATAAATCCCTTAGAATTGTTTAGGATATTGTCTTTGGATAACTGATGATAGAATTATACGTTTCCTTACCTCTATGTCTGAAGAAGCTTTGGTAATTTTACCCTGCACATTTACTCGTATATTTGATATTTTTCTAGCCTAAGATTCTAAGAGTAAGAGAATGTAGCGAGGTGAACATTCCTTAAGCTAAAATTGAATTTGGTTCAGCATTACGGCTAGAGCTTCACCCGCTGAACTTATGCATTCAAATATTTTTTTATTTTTCGTCAGCACTAAGTTTCTCTTTTTCATTGTCCAGCAGTCTAGTAAATGTTTTTTGAAGATCGTATAAAAGATTATTATAAAAATAATTGGGTGATATAAACTACAATTTTCACTTAAAAATTATTTTGTTTAAATTATTTAATTTGTTCGCTTTGTATTTTAATTGCCATTTATTGAAATAAATATTTACATAAAAACATAATAAAGAATACATAGTTTTTTTTTTACACATTTCAAATCGGCCTATGGCCGTGGCACTCATATCTGGGTTTTAGGTTGTCTTCGGTTCTTAACATAATAATATTAATATTCCAATATAATTAATAAATAATATTTTGTTTACACTCACACTTAATAGTAGTACACATTATATAATAAATATCCTTTACTAGTTTATCTTTGATATGAATTCATTATTATTTTTATTTTAAATTTTGTTATATTCTCATATACTTGTTCCTTTATTGTTTTATCTTGTATTTATTTATTATTTAGCTTATAATTGCAATTATGTTGATTAAATCTTACATCATCTTAATAGAATATTGTTTCTTATTTTAATGATTTGCTATAATATAATAAATAATGATAATTTATAATAATGATAATAACATAAATAGTACTTATGTCTAAATTCTAACACACTTAATACATAATAGGGTTTTATAATATACATAAATAGGATTTTATAATATACATAAATAGGAAAGATCGGTTGTATGTCGCTTTGTATTTTGTACTTAATTAGATATTGGAGTCCGGTGATAGCATGACAAAGTTTTGACAAATTAGTTGTAATGTTTGTAATGTTGTTTTATCTTTTTCAACCTCAATTGTTAATTTATTTCTACAATTCAAATTACCTTGGACCTTAAAAGCTTAAAGAACGTACGTCTCGCATTACAGCGCATTGTTTATAATTAATTACTTGAAATGGTTTTTGTTATCTGGATTGTTTCAAACAAGAGTTTTCATTATATTTTAACATTGACGTGAATGCGATTGATTAGTCCTAAAGGTTATTACAGATAAAAAAAAGAATCTATTTTCCCTATAGTTTCCTTTTTCAAAGGAACTATTTGAAATTAGTTCATGAATAATTGTATATGATTTCTTCAGAAGTTCGAAGCTAAACCGATCATTTAAAAATATGATGTGTATAAAACGTATAAGAGTCACACGTTGATCTCCGACTTAAAGAAGACTCGCCTCACGCTGTTTTTTTAGCGAATTTTCAAAGAAAATTAAACTATTGCATGACTTCAAAATTTTTGTATTCCGAATTTTTGAAAATTTTCTCCATGGAAATCCGTTTTAAACCATTCTGAATCGATTCCTAAAATTTAAGACTTCTTTTTATTTATTTATGTATGTATGTGTCACTCCAGACGATATCTCCCCTTAGGATGCACTTAAAAATTTCTTCTTTTTTTTTTTAATTTTTATTAAATAACACAACTACACATAATTTCATTGTAACAAGTGATAATGATGGTATTGTTTAACATGGCGGGAGCAACGTGAAGAAGAAGTAGTCCAGTGACTACACTTCCTGCCCATTTATATAGTAAAATAATTATATTACAAAATATTTAAGTAATGATAAAGTAAATTAATAATGTATATAAGATTTAAGAAATAGATAATAATAATAGATTGCAATAATAATATTCTATGAGAGTAGATCCCTAGGCCACTGCCTCTTCAGACGTCTTGGAGGGTGACCTGGAATATGTTGAGAGGACATGAGTTGTACAAGAGGATTAGGGTGATGGGATGAGGAACCGTGGAACTTTCGATATCGGGATTCGGATAGATTTCGGACGAAAGGAACGTTCAGGTCTTCATGGAGAGTAAGGTTGGAAACATAGTAAGGAGCATCGGTAATTTTTCGAAGAATTTTTGACTGAAGGATTTGGAGACGACGGGAATTTGAAGGCTTGGTGCTGCCCCACACTTCTAGACCGTAGGTCCAAGCTGGCTTTAAGACTACATTGTAGATACGAAGTTTGTTATTCACAGAAATCTTAGACCTGCGATCCAGAAGACCGAGCAGTAACTTGAATCTTCGTGTGATGTCAGTACGTTTTGTCTTAGTGTGTAGTTGCCATGTTAATTGACGGTCAAGGCCAGCATTTTTGGAGTCCATTTAGGGGTCCAATTTTGACCATTTAGGGTCAAAAATAGCATAACATTTTTTTTTCTATTTTACCCCCCTCTTATATGAAAATATGACAAAAGTGTACATAACAACAATTACTGTACTCTTAAAGAGCTATCTAACGAAACGAATCTTGAAGGGTTTATACTATTTTGACTTTTGAAAACCGTACCCCTGTGTACCAATTTTTTATTTTTTTTCACCCATCCTAATTCTAAACCAAAATTTTCCTATGTTATCATAAGCCAATAATACTCAGATTTCTTTGAAAATTCCCTCATTAAGTCATGGTGCATGACTAGACTTTTTACTTTCTCATATAAAAAGAAAGTATTGTGATGGCGCGAAAATTTGATTTTGATAGTTTAATGGATTTACACGTTTTGAGGTCCCCTCAGTCCAGAAAAGTGGTTTTTAAAATGTCTTTCTTTCGTCTGTCGTCTGTTTGTGCAAACGCCTGGAGCCTAAGCTATCGGCCCGATTTTGACGAAATTTGGCATACATGTACAGAAAAATCATACTTCGAGGTGAAATCGAGAAATTAATTTAAGCTCTAAATTTGGGGGCGCTACTCCCCAATAACGTGAAAAAAATTATTTCTTGAAAATGGTTCCGTCGATTTTGATTAAAAAATTCTCAATTGTAGCCAATTTAAATACGAATCTAACGATATAACCCGTTTTCTCGGGAAAAATCTAGTTCCTGAGAAAATTGCTTTAAACGCGAACGGGTTCGATTCCCTGCTGAGGAGAAGTAATATTTATAATAAATTTTGATATAATTTTCAATAATAATTAAATATACTAAAAAATAAAAACTACCCACAAAAATAAATGGAAAACACTGGGTTAAGTAATAATTATGAACTCTTATGTAAGAAATGTTGACTGAATTGTTTTTTTCTCTAGTAATAGGCACTGATGAAGCAACTTTCAGCCTTTTGAAGGCTGAAAACTGCTTTGACATAAAGGATATTTACATTTACTTGGAGAGACAGTTTGTGTATTTCCTTTATGATAACATATCAAGCTGATAAGAGCGTTTTCAGACGAATTATTCTGTATTAAGATTTTCTCTTTTATATAATTCATACGATACAATAATAAATTAACTAAAGGATCGTATACCGTAGTGATAAGAAAGAAAGGAGTTGAATTTTCTTACAATTCTTATCTTTGTATTGTAGATGATTAAACATCAAGATTTGTTTTCGTGTTTCTTTTTACTTGTTTAATCAAAATTGTAGGATTTTAGCGAACATTTTCTTTTGTGAATTAACTAATGGGAACACATCGCGGTGTTTCGGGTCTCTTTATCTCCAGAAGCCACGGCTCGATTGGCAAACGCGTCCGAGGAAAAGTTTAAACGCTCTGGGCCGTTTGGGGAAAACGGAGAAGGGGTGGAAAGTTTTGGCATGGTTCTGAAGTTTTGAAACACGGTTGGTATAACACGATTTCCAACACTGGAATGGCTGGAAGGACGGAGAATGTTCTGGCATCATATTGTAGCCGACATCTTGACTCCTCGGTAAATATCAACTCTAGCAGCTAAGTTAGTTCTCGTCATCTGGAAAGTCACAGATAAGACCTTAAAGCCGCAGTTGTTACAAGTAAGAAGTCAAAACAATGGATTTATTCTATCGTTGTTTGTAACCTCGATGTTATTAATGACCCTGAAATAATTAATTATCTTTCTATAAATGTTGATTCTTTGTTGTTTTTTAGTTCATTTTTTTACCTTCATTATATTTGACATCTCTGGATCAAGTTTAAGCTATGTTATTGATAGTCTTCTCTTGCATTTATTTAATACGATTGAACCACGTTCTTAGAAAATATTTTTAAAAGAATATTCAGTTTTGATTGAAGCAACTAATGTTTATAAAGCTATTGAATACAAATAAAATTTGATGAAGAATAAAAACTCCTAGGTTCCAAGTTTAGTGCTAAATATACATTTCCTTAAGGCATTTTTTTTCTATGAAGAAAAATATAGCTACCCCAAAACGAACTATATTTGTGTTACGATCTAGAGGTGTTAAGTAACGAAAAGTTGATGGTGTTCTGTGTTTATACCAAAATCTAAACACAGCCAATTATCTTGGTTGTATTCCCAAATAAATATGTTTAGTATAAGATTCCTTGTGAGACGTGTTCCACACAAATAATACAGGTGCGTTGCGTTTGAGCAATAGTCTTAAGCCAGATGCGAGATATTATCCTGGTTTGATTTATGCTCAAAACAAAGTCAAAACAGGGATATTATCCTGGTTTGATTTATGCTCAAAACAAAGTCAAAACAGAGATATTATCTTGGTTTGATTTATGCTCAAAACAAAGTCAAAACAGAGATATTATCTTAGATTG